>OX336389.2:1434794749-1435128215 GCA_946902985.2 Meconema thalassinum | reverse complement strand
TTGATAAGAAAGTCCTAACCCACTATAATAGCTGAAACTGAAACCGCTATTAGGAAACTACCCATCGATAAACAAAATGGAGTAAGGCATGAAACTAACAAAGAAATTTGCAAAATTATTAGTAAAAATACATCAATTAATAAAGTTAACAACCAGAACATCAATAATTTAAAAAAGAAAATAGAGAGTAATAATGTAATAATAACTAAAGCAGATAAAGGGAACACATTTGTACTCATTGACAAAAATGAGTACATCAACAAAACTTACAATTTCTTTAATAATACCAATTTTGAAGAAATAAAAAAAGACCCCACAGCAATCACACAAAGGAAATTAAAAAACATCCTTAAGAATACAGTTTTCATTTTAGATGAAAACCAAATTAATAATTTAACACACATGAATCCCGGTCTTCCAATTTTACGTGCCCTACCCTAAATACATAAAGAGGACATTCCTATTAGACCAATTGTCAATTTCAGAAACAGCCCAATATACAGAATAGCCCAATTTGCTCAACGATTTTTAAAACAGCATTATTGCTTCAAAGCTAATAAATCTTTCAGAAACACATTACATTTTTGCGAAAAAACAATAGAACTGAGATTAAAACAAGAACATTCAATTCATAGCGCTGATATCAAAGATATGTACACTAATATCCCCATTCTACCAACAATAGATATTATTAAGCAAAATCTAGCAAATAATAGCAAATTATCGAAAGTAGAAATAGATGAATTCATTTGCATTTTAAGTTTCATTCTAAACAATAGTCATTTCACATTTAACAACAAATTTTACAGACAAAAAGATGGTTTAGCCATGGGCTCACCACTATCAGGTATCATCGCCAACATTTACCTCGACTATTTAGAAGAAACAAAAATAGAAGGGAAAATAAAAGGCATTATGTTTTGGGGAAGATATGTAGATGATGTTTTCATCATAGTTGATGACAATATTCAAACAATAGAACAAATATTAGACCAACTTAATAACATTGATAATAACATAAAATTTACTATGGAATCAGCCATAAATAATAAGATTACTTTTCTGGATACAACCATCATTAAAAAAGACAACAGATTACACTATCAAGTTTTCAGAAAACCAACACAAACCCACACTGCAATAAGACACGATTCAAACCATCCTGGCTGTCATAAAAGAGCCACTTTCATCAGCCTTATAAACAGAGCTATGAAATTACCCTTATCCAAACAAGATTTTAATAATGAGATTAAAGTAATTCATCAGATCGCCAGAATTAATGGCTACAAACGTCCATACATTGAAAATATAATTAATAAATTAAAAAATAAACCCACAACGCACCTCCAACCGGAGCAAAAGGAAAAGTCAACATATGCAGTTTTCACATATTTCAATAATTTTACATATGGTTTCACCAACAAATTTAAAAAGCAGAATATGAAGATAGCGTACAAAACCAATAATACAAATCATGACCTGTTTTTTAACTCTAATACAATCAATAGGAAAGATAAATTCAGCAAATCTGGTATATAACATATAAACGCCACAAAATACAGAAAATATTCAGCTATGGCTACCCATATGGAAGAGTCAGGTCATAAATTTACAAATATAGAAAAAGATTTGAAAATCTTACATTATACAAACAAGGGAACCCTGATGAATGTACTAGAATCCATAGAAATCAACACAGCGCATAAAATTTCAGACCCTAAAAATCTCAATGAGACAATTTTCGACTCAATAGTTTTGTTTGATACCCTCACAGACAACATAATGTTAAAAATCAACAACAAAAATAGACCCCCTTAAGCATTTTAGCTATTTTAAGCATGAAGCCATAAGTATTTTAAATTCTTTTTCTCTAAATCATGCACATATTGCAGCAACAAATTCTAATTTCATAAGAGCCACCTAATTTTCAATCTTATTCCTACATTATTTCAAAATTTTTGCCAATATTTTACTATTAGAGAAATTTCTTATTAATAACATAACACTACACCCAGTTTAATACCATAATTGGTTTTCCAATGATTTAATAATCTATGTATCTGAGTCAAGAGTTTATGCTGTACCCATAAAATTGACAATAACGTGTAACAAAAGACAAGCCTTAGCCGACATAAACTTACCGTTTAACCTAAAGTAAGTTGACAAATTGCTAAATATCATCACAGATATAGACTTATATGTGACATATTCCATTCTTAATGGTTTAATCTCAAACTGGAGACCTGTTCCTTCATTAATTTTTCAAAAGCTTTCTGGCAAGATGATTTTTCGGCACAAAATTGCAGCTTCATGGTTTTTTGGGGTTCATCTATGGTGAAGTATTCTGATCCATGACATTTATCACTGGTGAATTGTAATATTAATATAATCTGGAATGCTGCCACGAAGCAGATTATGTCTCATTGAGCATCTACAGACCGCAGTAAGTTGAACTACCACAAAGCTGAGCCATTGTATCTTCATTGACATCTGCAAGCCACGGTATAGCTTATGGTTTATTTCAAATGTGCTATTGTCGTCCACATACTCTACTTCAGAAGATTTGGGACCACTTTAAGTATGCACAATTTCTGTGATCAACAAGAAAGGGTCAAATTTTAGAGTGTGTTCACACTATATATTTATATATATATATTATTATTTTTTTCTCTCCAAATTTCAACTACTGTATTTCTTTCTTCCTTTCTTTCATTCTTTTATTTTTATTTTATTTATGTATTTTATTTCCTTATGTTTCTTTGGATAAACATCTTTCCCATTTCATTATGGTGCACCATAATAGGTTTTTTTTTGAAGGGAATATTTTATGAGTCTTAAGCTATCCGACCACCTGTTTGCCTTGACTTTTTATCTACACAGGCTGATGAAGGGGCCAAAACAATTAGGCCCCGAAACATGTACCAATGACCACTAAGTGATCATTTATATTTAGTACAATAAAGGTATTGATTAGGCGGAACTTTTGCAAAATATTAATACTAATTGTTGCATCAATACGGAACCATAATGAACCATTCAAATACTAGAATCTCTGACTGCAAAAACGTGATGTACGTCACTGGAAAACTTGCGAAAAATAGGTGCGGCCACAACAGGTCTTCCTAATGTGGACAACTTGTGACGTTTATGATGAAAAGTTAAAAAAAAAAACGGGTAATTATGGTAATCAAAAATAACCAGGGTAGAAAAAAATCATAGTGAGAGACATGGAGAGAAGTTTAAAGTGGGAAAATATATGTGAAAAAGACATACGTTTCAGGTCAAGAATGAGCGGAGTGACATTGAGCTATCAATATGTACAGACAGACAATCATAAATTGTCGCATGGAAAATGTCCAAGTCCTGTTCGTGTATCATCGCACTTGGACATGGCTGTACACTTGCAACAAATGTTGATGCACTTCGATCTTTATTCAACGACATGTTTGTGACAAAATGCAACTATCAGTACAGTGGCCTCAAGATAGCAAGCTGCTTGGTTCGCGCATGCGCACATAATGTGAGTCTTCCACCACGAGTGCTGTTGGCAGCCAGCTAACAGTACAGTTAGTTTCCACAGCAAAGTAGTAACTCACTCTGTTGAGCCAAGTAGGTTATCGTTGTCTCTGTCTCTGAGTGAACTGGAGAGAAATTAATTAGTTTACGAGAAGTATTTGTTGTTGTGTTTTGCTGTGTTACGATGAGTTGTAGTAAATTACCGCGCAAAGTTATCAAGAGTCAAACTCGTGAGGTTATTAATAATGTGATGGAATTCATGAAATAGGAGAGTGTAGCAGGTGGATTTGTGATAGCTGTGGAAATGGTGCGAGAAAGAATGTCGGCAGCAGTTGGATGTTCTAAAATGACTTTAGCGAGGATAAGTCGTGAGGCCAAGAGGAAAAGAAATGAAGGTGAACCACTGTTCGAAACTCATAATAAAAACGAAAGAAAAACAAGTCGGTCACAGGCCTGGATGGTTTTGATCAAGGTGTTGTAAGGAGATTGATTAATAATTTTTAACTAACGGAGAAATGTGTACCGACAATACCTAAACTTCATGCGAGGCACTTAGGGTTTCCAGGCGGCAAAACAAGCCTGAGAACAATTCTCAAAGAGTTAGGCTACAAATGGAAGAAAACTCGGAACAATAGGAACGTGCTCGTTGAAAGGCAACATCGCTCTTCAACGGTATAATTATATGAATAACGTCACAAGATTCAGATCAGGAGGCCGACCTGTGGTGTATATGGATGAAACGTATATTCATTCTACCCACGACATTTCAAAATCGTGGTCAGATGACTCGACTGAAGGAATATTTAAACCCATTTCTAAAGGAGGAAGACTCCTCGTAATACATGCTGGAGGGGAGATGGGGTTTATTGAAAATTGTTAGACAATGTGGCAATCATCACAATCGACAGGAGATTACCATAACGAGATGAATTATAATAATTACAGCAAGTGGCTCGAAGAGAAGTTAATCCCTAATCTCTCTAAAAAGAGTGTGCTTGTGATAGATAACGGTATCACAACGTTCAATCTAACAAATGTCCCACAAGCAACTCCAGAAAGACTGTCCTGCAGGAGTGGTTAGGGTGTAATAACATCCCATTTACCGACAACATGGTGAAAGTTCAGTTACTTGAGTTAGTAAGGCTGAATAAACCACTTCATGAAGAATATGTGATAGACTCTCTGCTGAAACAACATGGTCACACGGTTCTACGCCTTCCACCGTATCACCCAGAACTCAACCCCATAGAGCTTGTTTCGGCCGAACTAAAAAATTGGATTGCTGCAAACAACACCACATTCAAAATGGAGGACGTCAGAGAATTGGCAACACAGAAGTTTGATGAAATCTCACAACTGTCTTGGATGAAGAAGTGTGAGGAAGCCAAACGTTTGAAGCAGAGTACCTGAAGCAGCAGCCTTTAATTGAAGAAGTCGTGGAAAGCTTTATTATTAAGTTAGTTGAAGACAGTAGCGAAGAAGAAGAAGAAGAAGAAGAGAGTGGAGATTCAGATGGTGATTTATCGGGAGTGGAGGAGTTGCCTTTGGACGGACTGTAAATAATGGTTTCCGTCGTCTTTTCCCCCCACTAAATTGCGTTGTGTTGATAATAATAAAATTGTATGGTTGTGAGACCCTGGGGGATAATACAGTGATAATGTGAAAAATAATTATTTGTCTACAGTACATGTGTTGTGAACTACACTTAGTACTTCATTCCCTCATTGTTTAATCATAAAAGGTTTGTGGTGTAGCGGCTAGCGTTCTTGGCTTTCGCCTCTGAGGTCTGGATTCTATTCCCACTTCGGCCATCCTGGAAGTGGTTCTCCATGGATTCCCACTTTTACCTCAGGCAAATGCTGGGATGGTTCTTAACATAAGGCCACGGCTGCCTCCTTCCCAATCCTACCGCCAATTTACAAATACACACACTAGTGCAGCTATCACAATAACACAGGTTATCACACAAATCCCCCCCACACACACACACCTGAAATACACGGGTCTATATGACCACGATGTCGCAGCCCCTAAAATAAACAACAAAAGCCTTTTCAAATAGCCCACGGCTTAGTCAAAGTATTTCTTAAAATATCTCTTACTGTTATTAACTTATTACTGGCTCCTTGGCTCTTTTATGATACACAATGCAACGGGCCTATAATGGCAATAATTAAGACAAGAGTATGTTTATAAAAAGAGTGTCTTAATTACCATTATAGGAGAGTTCCAAACGACTGTTTATGTTCGACGATAATTATAATCATAACTATTTTATGTTCGAACATAAATATTCATAAATATCTGTCGAAATTTCACCAGTTTTATGTACTGAACAGAGCGCATGGGACGCAGAGAATACCTTGTATTTGACCATGGCCTCCTGGAATACATCACTATGACACTCGCCACGCAGTGAAATTTAAAATAGGGGGCCATGGAAGTGAGCGCAGATGCGATGCTATCCTTACTTTAATTGGTCACACAACTGTTTCTTGAGCTCTGATTGGTGGGAGAAACTATCATAATGAAAACTTGTACTATAATGAGCCTCATTATAGTACAGTTTTCTGACATATAATATTTACATTTCGCCAGGGTCGAACATAAATGAACTTTACAAATGTGAAATATGTCATGGCCCCAAAGAATAAACAAGCTGGGAGGGATGGTGGTAGGTCAACTTGTCAAATAATGTGACTGTACACGCATAGCCGAGCCGAACTGACCGGGCGTGGGGCCCCCTCCAACGGCTGTGCTTCCACCCCTAACGCGGCAACTTCCTATCTTGAGGCCACTGTGCAGATATCAGAATATGGTAACAGAGAAGAATGATATGAAATCGATGAGAAACCACCCAAACGCATAAATAAATGCGTGAAGTGAGGGACACATCCCAAGTGACGATGGATGAGAAGTTCTTAACATAATAGCTGTGTTAGCATAGAGGAAAGGTGTGGACCACCGTGGTTCAAATAATGGTCTCTGTAATTCTTTTAGTTTTGATGGCCTCTGTTATACCATTGTGGAATCGCACAATACTGGACGCCTTTAAGTTTTACAACGAAATATTGCAATACACCGTTAGTTAATTACCATTGGGTCTATGATAGCTGTTATAGACGTGCATGAGATGTTGGAAATATCATTACAATATTATGAGCGTTCTGCAGACTGCCAGTTAGCTCAGGGGAAGAGGCGTAGCGTGAAACGACAAAGAACCGGGGTTCGAATCGTACTCGCTGTGTTTATTTTTTAAACATGTCAAATGTTTCATGAATTAAATACGTATGTGTTTCTATACAAAGGGAAATCTGACTTAATGAATTTGCTTATTGTTAGCCGAAGTGGCATTGACTGAACTAGATTTCTGAAGTACTATTCATCAAGGGCAATCTAATCCCATGCTTCCAACATAATCTCTCACAATGCATCCTGTGAACGAGGGGGGGGGGGGGGGGGGGGGGGGGGGGGGGTGAAGCCAGTTTTCACTTTGTCCACACATGCTCAATGGGGTTCAAGTCTGGAGTTTGAGGGACTCAGTGGAGCAGTTCAATTTATTAAAAATATTATATTAGAAATGCAATGTTAATTTTTTTTCTTTCAGAAAACCAGCCGGGAACACTCCTGCTTATGTGGATTAGAGAGATGCCTTGCACGAACTGAAGTACTGCATGTGGATAGCGCTCTCTCTTACTTGGAATCATAATGTTCTGCAAGATTATTCAAATACTGGTCTGATGTGAGATGTCCATCTATCCGACGAAGCACTCCAGCCCTATCAGACGACATCCAACCCCAGCACGACACAGTTATTACTTCACAAAAATAATATTCACGGCGTGACTCGAACTGTGGTTGCTCGGCGATGAACGACTTTACAACCTGACAGCTTACCTACTACGCTCCAGTGCAACATACGCCATTGCGAGTGTATCATGTCTTATCAGAACATGGTGTGTGTGGGAGAGGGGTGAGGAGCTGGCCGATAGCGAGGGAGAGAGCGAGAGAATTACAGACTGACCCTGTTGCAGT
Organism: Meconema thalassinum; assembly: GCA_946902985.2. Classification (NCBI taxonomy): domain Eukaryota; kingdom Metazoa; phylum Arthropoda; class Insecta; order Orthoptera; family Tettigoniidae; genus Meconema; species Meconema thalassinum. Next base: position 1,435,120,664 of record OX336389.2, on the reverse strand, counting down.
ACATATCCACCAAACTGTACGCAGCCGAAGTGACACTTAGCATTTTTCATGCCTCAAGAGATGGGACATTTTATGATTGTTTATCTGTACATATACCGGGTCATCATTTTATTTCCCGCATGTACGCGCCGCTAGGCCGGTGAAGGTGGCCTTGGCGTTCACCCCACAATTAACATGTGCGCTGCGATCGGCAATGTTGCAATAAGCTGTCAGTATCTCCGGCGTATTCAAGCTTGTGAAGTGCTAGTTGATTTGACCTAACATACAGTGCAGTCTCGGGGCAATTTTACAGTTTATGTGTTGCCTTAAAGTGATGTTTCTATACAACAACGTGTATTCATTGTGCTTTGTTATGCGAAGTGATGTTTTCTATAGAACAACGTGTATTCATTGTGCTTTCTTATGCGAAGTATTCTTCTGTTAGAGTGTGCCGTTTTCGATTCATATGCAAACAATCCTCACAAGTGAGGAGTTAAAAGAAAATATTCGCCAAGTTATAACGAACTTCACCCGGGAAATTCCCTGTGTGTCTAGAAACTTGTTTACGAGGTGCCAGGCATGCTTGCGAGCTGACGGACAACACTTTGAACATTTCTTGTAAAACCAGGTAAGTTTGTAGATAATTATTTTCACTAGAAATTGCTATTAAATGACTGTATGTTGACGCGAAGTAGTGGGGAGAAGTCGCGCACTTTTTACCGGCCAGCGAGCAGGTGTCAGCGCGAGAGCTTGCCGTGCCGTGATCGGTATCTGATGCGAGACTTAAATTGATGACCCTGTATTTAGTTACGGAAGTTATTATAAACTTGCACAACCAGGTTCAGTGTAACCAGTGGAAGTGTTGGTAGTTGCAAGAGAACGGAACCCACATCGCTCAAACAATAGGCAAGTTCATATTCATTTATGGTGTTTGAAGCCATTTTCAGTGCTGCCTTAATAAACGAAAGTTTGATGCTTTTCAGTCGGTCAACATGATTGTACCCAAATGAGATGGGTTATTCCCCAATCCTGTTTTTCTTTCTTTTTCAGGATTAGGGAATAACCCATTTCATTTGGGTACAATCGTGTTGACCGACTGTAAAGCATCAAACTTTCGTTGATATTCATTTTCAACCGCAAACAAAGATAAGTGTATATGTACCTGCATTACTCATGGTTGGTTCTTCCAACTGAATGTTGATTATCATTGGCACTTTTATAGGGTTCCAATTAATGATCCCTCAAGGTATAGTAATTTTTCACTGTGTGTGTAATTTTGCATTAACTGAGGAGCATTTTAAAATGTATAAGTGTTTTCTGGCTTGCAAGTGCTATTTATTTTCCTGGAGAAAATATTACTCATAAATTTGTAATGGAACTATTTTTTAGTGTGATATCTTTATTAGAAGCATCCTTTTTATGAATTATAAATTATATATTTGAAGTTAAAATAAAACTACAAAAAACATTAAATATTGGTCTCTACCATACCCAGGTTCACAATTTCTCTTATGTATCCAAAACTCCTAAACTTTTCTAAATCCCTAACGGTAACACACCATCAAAACTCATCCGCCCGCGTAGGGTTAAATTCTATTGTTTATTACAACATTGTGGTGTTTGAAGCCATATTTTCAGTGTTGCCTTAGTAAACAAGTGTTTAGTGCTTTTCAGTCGGTCAACACGAATGTACCCAAAAGAGATGGGTTATGCCCTAATCCTGAAATAAATTACATGAGATTAATAAAACACTAGGATGACCAGTTTCGATCGTCAAGCGATCATCATCAGATCCATTACACTTAGGCTATAAAATCTATGTTTGAAATACAGGTGAAAATATTTACAATATGTACAATTATTTAGTTGCAGTATTGGTACTGCAACTGTCAGTGTATGCTAAATGCAGTGTATATGTTAGGTGAAATGCTAAATGGTGATAGCTATCCGGAGATTGTACTTTAGAGAGATTATATGGTTGTAAACTATGGTTAAACTATAAAATTTTAGGCTAACTACTTATCTGATTGTCTTCCGTATTACAGCTACTCGCAGTTTTCGTGCTTACTAGAACTCACTGTACGGTCGACTGCGGTGGTTATCTTAACGACTGGTTTTTCCCTCCCTTCTCCCCCCTACCCCTACGTGCTGTGGGGAGTGATCGCGATGTGTTTATGTGAGGTGTTGCCAACCTAGATAAGATGTATGTTATTGAATGAGGTGGGTCTGCAACTATTAAAGACCGTGGATTAGCCCTCGCCACGCGTGGAGCATAACCCATTCGAACTAAGCGTTGACGGTCTTATGAGGACGTCCCGGCACCTTTAATACTGCCGCGAATATGGGCCTTGGTTTATTGCAGAAGAAAAGTACATCGTACACCTGATCCAGATAACATTTACCTATTAAAAACCCCCTAATTTCCCCCCTTTTTTTTATCTAGCTTGGCTGTGTCGCTAAATTGTGTTTTGTTTCCGACAGGGTGTGTTTTTTAGTAGCGTGAAGAGGGGTGAGCTCTCCATGAACGTGTGTTCATTTAGATTGTTGGGATTGTTTCGTTTGGCTAGGTGTATCTCGATTGCTTCCTTTATGTCAAGAGCTCTGCCTTTCGATTCGTGATGGATTATTTTAAGGTCCGACTCAATGTTGGTAAAGCTGTGCCCTGCATCACACATATGTTCGCACACGGCTGAATGTGTTCCGTATCTTATCGCATTCCTATGTTCATTATAACGTGTGTCTACTCGCCTTCCACTCTGCCCGATGTAATTAGCTTGACAATCGGTGTCTTGGCACGTTATAGAATATACCCCTGACCTTGAATACGGGTCACGTTTATTTAGATTACTATTTAGGAGGTGCCTAGCGGTTGTGTTTTTCGTCGTGAAAGCTATCTTTATGCCTTGCTTTTTGAATAGGTTAGTGATTTTATATGTATTCGCATTCACATAGTTGAAACGCGCAAATTTTTTCTCATTACTGTCCGGTTTGGGAATCGTTTGATCTTTACTTTTATGTTTGGCTATAATTTGATTTATTTTGCTTGGCGAGAAGTTGTTTTCCTTAGCTATTTGCATAATAGTTCTTATTTCCTTATTATAGTTGTCTTTTGACATGGGTATGTTTAAAGCTCTGTGCACCATTGAGTTGAAACCCGCTAGTTTGTGCGTACTGGGGTGATTAGACTGATTGTCGATTGCATGCGAGGTTTGTGTTGCTTTCCGGAATATGGAATATAAAAGGTCGTTGTCTTTACGTTCAATAGTTATATCGAGATAATTTATTTTCCGGTCTATTTCGGATTCCTTAGTGAATTTGATAGAGTGGTGAAGGCTATTAATGGATTGGAGAATTGTTTCTTCGCTTGTTAGTTCAGTATCGTAGATGCAAATTACATCATCTACGTATCTTTTCCATATTACTATTCCCTTTGTTGAAGTCTTTTCTAAGAACGCATTTTCTAGTGCATTGATGAAGATGTCAGCGATTAACCCACTTAGTGGCGATCCCATTGCTAGGCCTTCTCTCTGTGTGTATATTTTATTGTCGAATTGAAACACGTTTTGGTTGAGAACGACCCTCAGTAATCTCACAATCTCTTCAATTTCTTTTACCGAATTGTTGGATTTTAAGTTGTTTTCGATAGTGTTGATTGCTTCAATAATCGGAATATTGGTGTACATGTTAGTTACGTCGAAGGATACTAGCCTGAAGCTAGGTTTCATTTTTAGGGTGTTCAATGCTGTTACTAGTTCTGTTGTGTTCTTTACAGAGTTGTTTTTGTCGTTGGAAAGACGGCATTTTAAGATTTTTAGTAACTCTTTGCTGATTTTGTAATTAGGGGCATTCCTACAATTGACTATTGGTCTCATTGGGCATTCCTTTTTGTGTATTTTTGGTTGTCCCCTCAATGACGGTATTTTCGGGTTCATGTTTATTAGTTTTGATTTTTCGGCTTTGGTCAGTATGTATTCTGTTTCTTTTAGCGCACTTTTTATTTGTTTTTGGAATTTGTTGGTGGGGTCTTTTGTTAATTCCTTGATTTCGTTGTTGTTTAGGAATTCGACTGTTTTTTCAATGTATTCTGTTTTGTTCAAAATTACTGTAGTGTTTCCCTTATCTGCTTTTGTGATGATTAAGTCATGTTCTTTTATTTTTTGTTTCAACGACTTTATTTCTTTGAGTTGTTTGTTGTTTTGAATGTTATTGCTATCGCCCTCTCGTTTGAGGATTTTTTTGGCTTCGTTGGTGGCGAGATTTTTGGTTAATTCCCTGTCTTCTGCTGGGAGCTTGTGACTGGCTATCTCAATATCTGTGATCAACTGTTTTATATTGTGGTTCGTGTGTGCGTCTGTGCAGTTGTATTTCAAACCTTTGTCTAAAATATTCATTTCACCTTGAGAAAAGGTTACGTTCGTTCTGTTGTTTACTCTGCTGTGGAAATTGAATTCATTGTTATTCGTGTGTTGTTCGTTAGATCGATGGTTCTGTGTTTCTCCTAGTTTTCTTAATTTATTTTCTAGCGTTTCATGCTTCCTCGTTGCTCTGATTTTGATGGTGTCATGTAGGTGCTCGGTGAAGCTGTCCCATTGGGCTGCGTGCCAGAAATTACTTAGTTGCAATTGAATGTCGTATAATTGTTGGTTAATTTTTTGCTTTCTTATGTATGCAAATCTTAATTCGTTTTTTATCCAAAGCGCTTTGGCTTGTTTTGTTGAAATGATCGAGGCTGGTGTGTTCGGTACGGTTTTAATTGGTACGTATTTAGGTGTGAGGTTTAGTTCTATACATTTTTTGTTGAACCAAATTGACTTGTCTAAATTCATGAGTTTAAGCCTGAGTGATTTGAATTTCTTGGCTTCACGATTTGCCTGACTAGCCGTGAACATTGTGGTGTTTGAAGCCATATTTTCAGTGTTGCCTTAGTAAACAAGTGTTTAGTGCTTTTCAGTCGGTCAACACGAATGTACCCAAAAGAGATGGGTTATGCCCTAATCCTGAAATAAATTACATGAGATTAATAAAACACTAGGATGACCAGTTTCGATCGTCAAGCGATCATCATCAGATCCATTACACTTAGGCTATAAAATCTATGTTTGAAATACAGGTGAAAATATTTACAATATGTACAATTATTTAGTTGCAGTATTGGTACTGCAACTGTCAGTGTATGCTAAATGCAGTGTATATGTTAGGTGAAATGCTAAATGGTGATAGCTATCCGGAGATTGTACTTTAGAGAGATTATATGGTTGTAAACTATGGTTAAACTATAAAATTTTAGGCTAACTACTTATCTGATTGTCTTCCGTATTACAGCTACTCGCAGTTTTCGTGCTTACTAGAACTCACTGTACGGTCGACTGCGGTGGTTATCTTAACGACTGGTTTTTCCCTCCCTTCTCCCCCCTACCCCTACGTGCTGTGGGGAGTGATCGCGATGTGTTTATGTGAGGTGTTGCCAACCTAGATAAGATGTATGTTATTGAATGAGGTGGGTCTGCAACTATTAAAGACCGTGGATTAGCCCTCGCCACGCGTGGAGCATAACCCATTCGAACTAAGCGTTGACGGTCTTATGAGGACGTCCCGGCACCTTTAATACTGCCGCGAATATGGGCCTTGGTTTATTGCAGAAGAAAAGTACATCGTACACCTGATCCAGATAACATTTACCTATTAAAAACCCCCTAATTTCCCCCCTTTTTTTTATCTAGCTTGGCTGTGTCGCTAAATTGTGTTTTGTTTCCGACAGGGTGTGTTTTTTAGTAGCGTGAAGAGGGGTGAGCTCTCCATGAACGTGTGTTCATTTAGATTGTTGGGATTGTTTCGTTTGGCTAGGTGTATCTCGATTGCTTCCTTTATGTCAAGAGCTCTGCCTTTCGATTCGTGATGGATTATTTTAAGGTCCGACTCAATGTTGGTAAAGCTGTGCCCTGCATCACACATATGTTCGCACACGGCTGAATGTGTTCCGTATCTTATCGCATTCCTATGTTCATTATAACGTGTGTCTACTCGCCTTCCACTCTGCCCGATGTAATTAGCTTGACAATCGGTGTCTTGGCACGTTATAGAATATACCCCTGACCTTGAATACGGGTCACGTTTATTTAGATTACTATTTAGGAGGTGCCTAGCGGTTGTGTTTTTCGTCGTGAAAGCTATCTTTATGCCTTGCTTTTTGAATAGGTTAGTGATTTTATATGTATTCGCATTCACATAGTTGAAACGTGCAAATTTTTTCTCATTACTGTCCGGTTTGGGAATCGTTTGATCTTTACTTTTATGTTTGGCTATAATTTGATTTATTTTGCTTGGCGAGAAGTTGTTTTCCTTAGCTATTTGCATAATAGTTCTTATTTCCTTATTATAGTTGTCTTTTGACATGGGTATGTTTAAAGCTCTGTGCACCATTGAGTTGAAACCCGCTAGTTTGTGCGTACTGGGGTGATTAGACTGATTGTCGATTGCATGCGAGGTTTGTGTTGCTTTCCGGAATATGGAATATAAAAGGTCGTTGTCTTTACGTTCAATAGTTATATCGAGATAATTTATTTTCCGGTCTATTTCGGATTCCTTAGTGAATTTGATAGAGTGGTGAAGGCTATTAATGGATTGGAGAATTGTTTCTTCGCTTGTTAGTTCAGTATCGTAGATGCAAATTACATCATCTACGTATCTTTTCCATATTACTATTCCCTTTGTTGAAGTCTTTTCTAAGAACGCATTTTCTAGTGCATTGATGAAGATGTCAGCGATTAACCCACTTAGTGGCGATCCCATTGCTAGGCCTTCTCTCTGTGTGTATATTTTATTGTCGAATTGAAACACGTTTTGGTTGAGAACGACCCTCAGTAATCTCACAATCTCTTCAATTTCTTTTACCGAATTGTTGGATTTTAAGTTGTTTTCGATAGTGTTGATTGCTTCAATAATCGGAATATTGGTGTACATGTTAGTTACGTCGAAGGATAGTAGCCTGAAGCTAGGTTTCATTTTTAGGGTGTTCAATGCTGTTACTAGTTCTGTTGTGTTCTTTACAGAGTTGTTTTTGTCGTTGGAAAGACGGCATTTTAAGATTTTTAGTAACTCTTTGCTGATTTTGTAATTAGGGGCATTCCTACAATTGACTATTGGTCTCATTGGGCATTCCTTTTTGTGTATTTTTGGTTGTCCCCTCAATGACGGTATTTTCGGGTTCATGTTTATTAGTTTTGATTTTTCGGCTTTGGTCAGTATGTATTCTGTTTCTTTTAGCGCACTTTTTATTTGTTTTTGGAATTTGTTGGTGGGGTCTTTTGTTAATTCCTTGATTTCGTTGTTGTTTAGGAATTCGACTGTTTTTTCAATGTATTCTGTTTTGTTCAAAATTACTGTAGTGTTTCCCTTATCTGCTTTTGTGATGATTAAGTCATGTTCTTTTATTTTTTGTTTCAACGACTTTATTTCTTTGAGTTGTTTGTTGTTTTGAATGTTATTGCTATCGCCCTCTCGTTTGAGGATTTTTTTGGCTTCGTTGGTGGCGAGATTTTTGGTTAATTCCCTGTCTTCTGCTGGGAGCTTGTGACTGGCTATCTCAATATCTGTGATCAACTGTTTTATATTGTGGTTCGTGTGTGCGTCTGTGCAGTTGTATTTCAAACCTTTGTCTAAAATATTCATTTCACCTTGAGAAAAGGTTACGTTCGTTCTGTTGTTTACTCTGCTGTGGAAATTGAATTCATTGTTATTCGTGTGTTGTTCGTTAGATCGATGGTTCTGTGTTTCTCCTAGTTTTCTTAATTTATTTTCTAGCGTTTCATGCTTCCTCGTTGCTCTGATTTTGATGGTGTCATGTAGGTGCTCGGTGAAGCTGTCCCATTGGGCTGCGTGCCAGAAATTACTTAGTTGCAATTGAATGTCGTATAATTGTTGGTTAATTTTTTGCTTTCTTATGTATGCAAATCTTAATTCGTTTTTTATCCAAAGCGCTTTGGCTTGTTTTGTTGAAATGATCGAGGCTGGTGTGTTCGGTACGGTTTTAATTGGTACGTATTTAGGTGTGAGGTTTAGTTCTATACATTTTTTGTTGAACCAAATTGACTTGTCTAAATTCATGAGTTTAAGCCTGAGTGATTTGAATTTCTTGGCTTCACGATTTGCCTGACTAGCCGTGAACATTGTGGTGTTTGAAGCCATATTTTCAGTGTTGCCTTAGTAAACAAGTGTTTAGTGCTTTTCAGTCGGTCAACACGAATGTACCCAAAAGAGATGGGTTATGCCCTAATCCTGAAATAAATTACATGAGATTAATAAAACACTAGGATGACCAGTTTCGATCGTCAAGCGATCATCATCAGATCCATTACACTTAGGCTATAAAATCTATGTTTGAAATACAGGTGAAAATATTTACAATATGTACAATTATTTAGTTGCAGTATTGGTACTGCAACTGTCAGTGTATGCTAAATGCAGTGTATATGTTAGGTGAAATGCTAAATGGTGATAGCTATCCGGAGATTGTACTTTAGAGAGATTATATGGTTGTAAACTATGGTTAAACTATAAAATTTTAGGCTAACTACTTATCTGATTGTCTTCCGTATTACAGCTACTCGCAGTTTTCGTGCTTACTAGAACTCACTGTACGGTCGACTGCGGTGGTTATCTTAACGACTGGTTTTTCCCTCCCTTCTCCCCCCTACCCCTACGTGCTGTGGGGAGTGATCGCGATGTGTTTATGTGAGGTGTTGCCAACCTAGATAAGATGTATGTTATTGAATGAGGTGGGTCTGCAACTATTAAAGACCGTGGATTAGCCCTCGCCACGCGTGGAGCATAACCCATTCGAACTAAGCGTTGACGGTCTTATGAGGACGTCCCGGCACCTTTAATACTGCCGCGAATATGGGCCTTGGTTTATTGCAGAAGAAAAGTACATCGTACACCTGATCCAGATAACATTTACCTATTAAAAACCCCCTAATTTCCCCCCTTTTTTTTATCTAGCTTGGCTGTGTCGCTAAATTGTGTTTTGTTTCCGACAGGGTGTGTTTTTTAGTAGCGTGAAGAGGGGTGAGCTCTCCATGAACGTGTGTTCATTTAGATTGTTGGGATTGTTTCGTTTGGCTAGGTGTATCTCGATTGCTTCCTTTATGTCAAGAGCTCTGCCTTTCGATTCGTGATGGATTATTTTAAGGTCCGACTCAATGTTGGTAAAGCTGTGCCCTGCATCACACATATGTTCGCACACGGCTGAATGTGTTCCGTATCTTATCGCATTCCTATGTTCATTATAACGTGTGTCTACTCGCCTTCCACTCTGCCCGATGTAATTAGCTTGACAATCGGTGTCTTGGCACGTTATAGAATATACCCCTGACCTTGAATACGGGTCACGTTTATTTAGATTACTATTTAGGAGGTGCCTAGCGGCTGTGTTTTTCGTCGTGAAAGCTATCTTTATGCCTTGCTTTTTGAATAGGTTAGTGATTTTATATGTATTCGCATTCACATAGTTGAAACGCGCAAATTTTTTCTCATTACTGTCCGGTTTGGGAATCGTTTGATCTTTACTTTTATGTTTGGCTATAATTTGATTTATTTTGCTTGGCGAGAAGTTGTTTTCCTTAGCTATTTGCATAATAGTTCTTATTTCCTTATTATAGTTGTCTTTTGACATGGGTATGTTTAAAGCTCTGTGCACCATTGAGTTGAAACCCGCTAGTTTGTGCGTACTGGGGTGATTAGACTGATTGTCGATTGCATGCGAGGTTTGTGTTGCTTTCCGGAATATGGAATATAAAAGGTCGTTGTCTTTACGTTCAATAGTTATATCGAGATAATTTATTTTCCGGTCTATTTCGGATTCCTTAGTGAATTTGATAGAGTGGTGAAGGCTATTAATGGATTGGAGAATTGTTTCTTCGCTTGTTAGTTCAGTATCGTAGATGCAAATTACATCATCTACGTATCTTTTCCATATTACTATTCCCTTTGTTGAAGTCTTTTCTAAGAACGCATTTTCTAGTGCATTGATGAAGATGTCAGCGATTAACCCACTTAGTGGCGATCCCATTGCTAGGCCTTCTCTCTGTGTGTATATTTTATTGTCGAATTGAAACACGTTTTGGTTGAGAACGACCCTCAGTAATCTCACAATCTCTTCAATTTCTTTTACCGAATTGTTGGATTTTAAGTTGTTTTCGATAGTGTTGATTGCTTCAATAATCGGAATATTGGTGTACATGTTAGTTACGTCGAAGGATACTAGCCTGAAGCTAGGTTTCATTTTTAGGGTGTTCAATGCTGTTACTAGTTCTGTTGTGTTCTTTACAGAGTTGTTTTTGTCGTTGGAAAGACGGCATTTTAAGATTTTTAGTAACTCTTTGCTGATTTTGTAATTAGGGGCATTCCTACAATTGACTATTGGTCTCATTGGGCATTCCTTTTTGTGTATTTTTGGTTGTCCCCTCAATGACGGTATTTTCGGGTTCATGTTTATTAGTTTTGATTTTTCGGCTTTGGTCAGTATGTATTCTGTTTCTTTTAGCGCACTTTTTATTTGTTTTTGGAATTTGTTGGTGGGGTCTTTTGTTAATTCCTTGATTTCGTTGTTGTTTAGGAATTCGACTGTTTTTTCAATGTATTCTGTTTTTGTTCAAAATTACTGTAGTGTTTCCCTTATCTGCTTTTGTGATGATTAAGTCATGTTCTTTTATTTTTTGTTTCAACGACTTTATTTCTTTGAGTTGTTTGTTGTTTTGAATGTTATTGCTATCGCCCTCTCGTTTGAGGATTTTTTTGGCTTCGTTGGTGGCGAGATTTTTGGTTAATTCCCTGTCTTCTGCTGGGAGCTTGTGACTGGCTATCTCAATATCTGTGATCAACTGTTTTATATTGTGGTTCGTGTGTGCGTCTGTGCAGTTGTATTTCAAACCTTTGTCTAAAATATTCATTTCACCTTGAGAAAAAGGTTACGTTCGTTCTGTTGTTTACTCTGCTGTGGAAATTGAATTCATTGTTATTCGTGTGTTGTTCGTTAGATCGATGGTTCTGTGTTTCTCCTAGTTTTCTTAATTTATTTTCTAGCGTTTCATGCTTCCTCGTTGCTCTGATTTTGATGGTGTCATGTAGGTGCTCGGTGAAGCTGTCCCATTGGGCTGCGTGCCAGAAATTACTTAGTTGCAATTGAATGTCGTATAATTGTTGGTTAATTTTTTGCTTTCTTATGTATGCAAATCTTAATTCGTTTTTTATCCAAAGCGCTTTGGCTTGTTTTGTTGAAATGATCGAGGCTGGTGTGTTCGGTACGGTTTTAATTGGTACGTATTTAGGTGTGAGGTTTAGTTCTATACATTTTTTGTTGAACCAAATTGACTTGTCTAAATTCATGAGTTTAAGCCTGAGTGATTTGAATTTCTTGGCTTCACGATTTGCCTGACTAGCCGTGAACATTGTGGTGTTTGAAGCCATATTTTCAGTGTTGCCTTAGTAAACAAGTGTTTAGTGCTTTTCAGTCGGTCAACACGAATGTACCCAAAAGAGATGGGTTATGCCCTAATCCTGAAATAAATTACATGAGATTAATAAAACACTAGGATGACCAGTTTCGATCGTCAAGCGATCATCATCAGATCCATTACACTTAGGCTATAAAATCTATGTTTGAAATACAGGTGAAAATATTTACAATATGTACAATTATTTAGTTGCAGTATTGGTACTGCAACTGTCAGTGTATGCTAAATGCAGTGTATATGTTAGGTGAAATGCTAAATGGTGATAGCTATCCGGAGATTGTACTTTAGAGAGATTATATGGTTGTAAACTATGGTTAAACTATAAAATTTTAGGCTAACTACTTATCTGATTGTCTTCCGTATTACAGCTACTCGCAGTTTTCGTGCTTACTAGAACTCACTGTACGGTCGACTGCGGTGGTTATCTTAACGACTGGTTTTTCCCTCCCTTCTCCCCCCTACCCCTACGTGCTGTGGGGAGTGATCGCGATGTGTTTATGTGAGGTGTTGCCAACCTAGATAAGATGTATGTTATTGAATGAGGTGGGTCTGCAACTATTAAAGACCGTGGATTAGCCCTCGCCACGCGTGGAGCATAACCCATTCGAACTAAGCGTTGACGGTCTTATGAGGACGTCCCGGCACCTTTAATACTGCCGCGAATATGGGCCTTGGTTTATTGCAGAAGAAAAGTACATCGTACACCTGATCCAGATAACATTTACCTATTAAAAACCCCCTAATTTCCCCCCTTTTTTTTTATCTAGCTTGGCTGTGTCGCTAAATTGTGTTTTGTTTCCGACAGGGTGTGTTTTTTAGTAGCGTGAAGAGGGGTGAGCTCTCCATGAACGTGTGTTCATTTAGATTGTTGGGATTGTTTCGTTTGGCTAGGTGTATCTCGATTGCTTCCTTTATGTCAAGAGCTCTGCCTTTCGATTCGTGATGGATTATTTTAAGGTCCGACTCAATGTTGGTAAAGCTGTGCCCTGCATCACACATATGTTCGCACACGGCTGAATGTGTTCCGTATCTTATCGCATTCCTATGTTCATTATAAACACATGGGTTATGCTCCACGCGTGGCGAGGACTAATCCACGATCTTTAATAGTTGTAGATCCACCTCATTCAATAACATACATCTTATCAAGGTTGGCAACACCTCACATAAACACATCGCGATCACTCCCCACAGCACGTAGGGGTAGGGGGGAGAAGGGAGGGAAAAACCAGTCGTTAAGATAACCACCGCAGTCGACCGTACAGTGAGTTCTAGTAAGCACGAAAACTGCGAGTAGCTGTAATACGGAAGACAATCAGATAAGTAGTTAGCCTAAAATTTTATAGTTTAACCATAGTTTACAACCATATAATCTCTCTAAAGTACAATCTCCGGATAGCTATCACCATTTAGCATTTCACCTAACATATACACTGCATTTAGCATACACTGACAGTTGCAGTACCAATACTGCAACTAAATAATTGTACATATTGTAAATATTTTCACCTGTATTTCAAACATAGATTTTATAGCCTAAGTGTAATGGATCTGATGATGATCGCTTGACGATCGAAACTGGTCATCCTAGTGTTTTATTAATCTCATGTAATTTATTTCAGGATTAGGGCATAACCCATCTCTTTTGGGTACATTCGTGTTGACCGACTGAAAAGCACTAAACACTTGTTTACTAAGGCAACACTGAAAATATGGCTTCAAACACCACAATGTTCACGGCTAGTCAGGCAAATCGTGAAGCCAAGAAATTCAAATCACTCAGGCTTAAACTCATGAATTTAGACAAGTCAATTTGGTTCAACAAAAAATGTATAGAACTAAACCTCACACCTAAATACGTACCAATTAAAACCGTACCGAACACACCAGCCTCGATCATTTCAACAAAACAAGCCAAAGCGCTTTGGATAAAAAACGAATTAAGATTTGCATACATAAGAAAGCAAAAAATTAACCAACAATTATACGACATTCAATTGCAACTAAGTAATTTCTGGCACGCAGCCCAATGGGACAGCTTCACCGAGCACCTACATGACACCATCAAAATCAGAGCAACGAGGAAGCATGAAACGCTAGAAAATAAATTAAGAAAACTAGGAGAAACACAGAACCATCGATCTAACGAACAACACACGAATAACAATGAATTCAATTTCCACAGCAGAGTAAACAACAGAACGAACGTAACCTTTTCTCAAGGTGAAATGAATATTTTAGACAAAGGTTTGAAATACAACTGCACAGACGCACACACGAACCACAATATAAAACAGTTGATCACAGATATTGAGATAGCCAGTCACAAGCTCCCAGCAGAAGACAGGGAATTAACCAAAAATCTCGCCACCAACGAAGCCAAAAAAATCCTCAAACGAGAGGGCGATAGCAATAACATTCAAAACAACAAACAACTCAAAGAAATAAAGTCGTTGAAACAAAAAATAAAAGAACATGACTTAATCATCACAAAAGCAGATAAGGGAAACACTACAGTAATTTTGAACAAAACAGAATACATTGAAAAAACAGTCGAATTCCTAAACAACAACGAAATCAAGGAATTAACAAAAGACCCCACCAACAAATTCCAAAAACAAATAAAAAGTGCGCTAAAAGAAACAGAATACATACTGACCAAAGCCGAAAAATCAAAACTAATAAACATGAACCCGAAAATACCGTCATTGAGGGGACAACCAAAAATACACAAAAAGGAATGCCCAATGAGACCAATAGTCAATTGTAGGAATGCCCCTAATTACAAAATCAGCAAAGAGTTACTAAAAATCTTAAAATGCCGTCTTTCCAACGACAAAAACAACTCTGTAAAGAACACAACAGAACTAGTAACAGCATTGAACACCCTAAAAATGAAACCTAGCTTCAGGCTAGTATCCTTCGACGTAACTAACATGTACACCAATATTCCGATTATTGAAGCAATCAACACTATCGAAAACAACTTAAAATCCAACAATTCGGTAAAAGAAATTGAAGAGATTGTGAGATTACTGAGGGTCGTTCTCAACCAAAACGTGTTTCAATTCGACAATAAAATATACACACAGAGAGAAGGCCTAGCAATGGGATCGCCACTAAGTGGGTTAATCGCTGACATCTTCATCAATGCACTAGAAAATGCGTTCTTAGAAAAGACTTCAACAAAGGGAATAGTAATATGGAAAAGATACGTAGATGATGTAATTTGCATCTACGATACTGAACTAACAAGCGAAGAAACAATTCTCCAATCCATTAATAGCCTTCACCACTCTATCAAATTCACTAAGGAATCCGAAATAGACCGGAAAATAAATTATCTCGATATAACTATTGAACGTAAAGACAACGACCTTTTATATTCCATATTCCGGAAAGCAACACAAACCTCGCATGCAATCGACAATCAGTCTAATCACCCCAGTACGCACAAACTAGCGGGTTTCAACTCAATGGTGCACAGAGCTTTAAACATACCCATGTCAAAAGACAACTATAATAAGGAAATAAGAACTATTATGCAAATAGCTAAGGAAAACAACTTCTCGCCAAGCAAAATAAATCAAATTATAGCCAAACATAAAAGTAAAGATCAAACGATTCCCAAACCGGACAGTAATGAGAAAAAATTTGCGCGTTTCAACTATGTGAATGCGAATACATATAAAATCACTAACCTATTCAAAAAGCAAGGCATAAAGATAGCTTTCACGACGAAAAACACAACCGCTAGGCACCTCCTAAATAGTAATCTAAATAAACGTGACCCGTATTCAAGGTCAGGGGTATATTCTATAACGTGCCAAGACACCGATTGTCAAGCTAATTACATCGGGCAGAGTGGAAGGCGAGTAGACACACGTTATAATGAACATAGGAATGCGATAAGATACGGAACACATTCAGCCGTGTGCGAACATATGTGTGATGCAGGGCACAGCTTTACCAACATTGAGTCGGACCTTAAAATAATCCATCACGAATCGAAAGGCAGAGCTCTTGACATAAAGGAAGCAATCGAGATACACCTAGCCAAACGAAACAATCCCAACAATCTAAATGAACACACGTTCATGGAGAGCTCACCCCTCTTCACGCTACTAAAAAACACACCCTGTCGGAAACAAAACACAATTTAGCGACACAGCCAAGCTAGATAAAAAAAAGGGGGGAAATTAGGGGGTTTTTAATAGGTAAATGTTATCTGGATCAGGTGTACGATGTACTTTTCTTCTGCAATAAACCAAGGCCCATATTCGCGGCAGTATTAAAGGTGCCGGGACGTCCTCATAAGACCGTCAACGCTTAGTTCGAATGGGTTATGCTCCACGCGTGGCGAGGGCTAATCCACGGTCTTTAATAGTTGCAGACCCACCTCATTCAATAACATACATCTTATCTAGGTTGGCAACACCTCACATAAACACATCGCGATCACTCCCCACAGCACGTAGGGGTAGGGGGGAGAAGGGAGGGAAAAACCAGTCGTTAAGATAACCACCGCAGTCGACCGTACAGTGAGTTCTAGTAAGCACGAAAACTGCGAGTAGCTGTAATACGGAAGACAATCAGATAAGTAGTTAGCCTAAAATTTTATAGTTTAACCATAGTTTACAACCATATAATCTCTCTAAAGTACAATCTCCGGATAGCTATCACCATTTAGCATTTCACCTAACATATACACTGCATTTAGCATACACTGACAGTTGCAGTACCAATACTGCAACTAAATAATTGTACATATTGTAAATATTTTCACCTGTATTTCAAACATAGATTTTATAGCCTAAGTGTAATGGATCTGATGATGATCGCTTGACGATCGAAACTGGTCATCCTAGTGTTTTATTAATCTCATGTAATTTATTTCAGGATTAGGGCATAACCCATCTCTTTTGGGTACATTCGTGTTGACCGACTGAAAAGCACTAAACACTTGTTTACTAAGGCAACACTGAAAATATGGCTTCAAACACCACAATGTTCACGGCTAGTCAGGCAAATCGTGAAGCCAAGAAATTCAAATCACTCAGGCTTAAACTCATGAATTTAGACAAGTCAATTTGGTTCAACAAAAAATGTATAGAACTAAACCTCACACCTAAATACGTACCAATTAAAACCGTACCGAACACACCAGCCTCGATCATTTCAACAAAACAAGCCAAAGCGCTTTGGATAAAAAACGAATTAAGATTTGCATACATAAGAAAGCAAAAAATTAACCAACAATTATACGACATTCAATTGCAACTAAGTAATTTCTGGCACGCAGCCCAATGGGACAGCTTCACCGAGCACCTACATGACACCATCAAAATCAGAGCAACGAGGAAGCATGAAACGCTAGAAAATAAATTAAGAAAACTAGGAGAAACACAGAACCATCGATCTAACGAACAACACACGAATAACAATGAATTCAATTTCCACAGCAGAGTAAACAACAGAACGAACGTAACCTTTTCTCAAGGTGAAATGAATATTTTAGACAAAGGTTTGAAATACAACTGCACAGACGCACACACGAACCACAATATAAAACAGTTGATCACAGATATTGAGATAGCCAGTCACAAGCTCCCAGCAGAAGACAGGGAATTAACCAAAAATCTCGCCACCAACGAAGCCAAAAAAATCCTCAAACGAGAGGGCGATAGCAATAACATTCAAAACAACAAACAACTCAAAGAAATAAAGTCGTTGAAACAAAAAATAAAAGAACATGACTTAATCATCACAAAAGCAGATAAGGGAAACACTACAGTAATTTTGAACAAAACAGAATACATTGAAAAAACAGTCGAATTCCTAAACAACAACGAAATCAAGGAATTAACAAAAGACCCCACCAACAAATTCCAAAAACAAATAAAAAGTGCGCTAAAAGAAACAGAATACATACTGACCAAAGCCGAAAAATCAAAACTAATAAACATGAACCCGAAAATACCGTCATTGAGGGGACAACCAAAAATACACAAAAAGGAATGCCCAATGAGACCAATAGTCAATTGTAGGAATGCCCCTAATTACAAAATCAGCAAAGAGTTACTAAAAATCTTAAAATGCCGTCTTTCCAACGACAAAAACAACTCTGTAAAGAACACAACAGAACTAGTAACAGCATTGAACACCCTAAAAATGAAACCTAGCTTCAGGCTAGTATCCTTCGACGTAACTAACATGTACACCAATATTCCGATTATTGAAGCAATCAACACTATCGAAAACAACTTAAAATCCAACAATTCGGTAAAAGAAATTGAAGAGATTGTGAGATTACTGAGGGTCGTTCTCAACCAAAACGTGTTTCAATTCGACAATAAAATATACACACAGAGAGAAGGCCTAGCAATGGGATCGCCACTAAGTGGGTTAATCGCTGACATCTTCATCAATGCACTAGAAAATGCGTTCTTAGAAAAGACTTCAACAAAGGGAATAGTAATATGGAAAAGATACGTAGATGATGTAATTTGCATCTACGATACTGAACTAACAAGCGAAGAAACAATTCTCCAATCCATTAATAGCCTTCACCACTCTATCAAATTCACTAAGGAATCCGAAATAGACCGGAAAATAAATTATCTCGATATAACTATTGAACGTAAAGACAACGACCTTTTATATTCCATATTCCGGAAAGCAACACAAACCTCGCATGCAATCGACAATCAGTCTAATCACCCCAGTACGCACAAACTAGCGGGTTTCAACTCAATGGTGCACAGAGCTTTAAACATACCCATGTCAAAAGACAACTATAATAAGGAAATAAGAACTATTATGCAAATAGCTAAGGAAAACAACTTCTCGCCAAGCAAAATAAATCAAATTATAGCCAAACATAAAAGTAAAGATCAAACGATTCCCAAACCGGACAGTAATGAGAAAAAATTTGCGCGTTTCAACTATGTGAATGCGAATACATATAAAATCACTAACCTATTCAAAAAGCAAGGCATAAAGATAGCTTTCACGACGAAAAACACAACCGCTAGGCACCTCCTAAATAGTAATCTAAATAAACGTGACCCGTATTCAAGGTCAGGGGTATATTCTATAACGTGCCAAGACACCGATTGTCAAGCTAATTACATCGGGCAGAGTGGAAGGCGAGTAGACACACGTTATAATGAACATAGGAATGCGATAAGATACGGAACACATTCAGCCGTGTGCGAACATATGTGTGATGCAGGGCACAGCTTTACCAACATTGAGTCGGACCTTAAAATAATCCATCACGAATCGAAAGGCAGAGCTCTTGACATAAAGGAAGCAATCGAGATACACCTAGCCAAACGAAACAATCCCAACAATCTAAATGAACACACGTTCATGGAGAGCTCACCCCTCTTCACGCTACTAAAAAACACACCCTGTCGGAAACAAAACACAATTTAGCGACACAGCCAAGCTAGATAAAAAAAAGGGGGGAAATTAGGGGTTTTTTAATAGGTAAATGTTATCTGGATCAGGTGTACGATGTACTTTTCTTCTGCAATAAACCAAGGCCCATATTCGCGGCAGTATTAAAGGTGCCGGGACGTCCTCATAAGACCGTCAACGCTTAGTTCGAATGGGTTATGCTCCACGCGTGGCGAGGGCTAATCCACGGTCTTTAATAGTTGCAGACCCACCTCATTCAATAACATACATCTTATCTAGGTTGGCAACACCTCACATAAACACATCGCGATCACTCCCCACAGCACGTAGGGGTAGGGGGGAGAAGGGAGGGAAAAACCAGTCGTTAAGATAACCACCGCAGTCGACCGTACAGTGAGTTCTAGTAAGCACGAAAACTGCGAGTAGCTGTAATACGGAAGACAATCAGATAAGTAGTTAGCCTAAAATTTTATAGTTTAACCATAGTTTACAACCATATAATCTCTCTAAAGTACAATCTCCGGATAGCTATCACCATTTAGCATTTCACCTAACATATACACTGCATTTAGCATACACTGACAGTTGCAGTACCAATACTGCAACTAAATAATTGTACATATTGTAAATATTTTCACCTGTATTTCAAACATAGATTTTATAGCCTAAGTGTAATGGATCTGATGATGATCGCTTGACGATCGAAACTGGTCATCCTAGTGTTTTATTAATCTCATGTAATTTATTTCAGGATTAGGGCATAACCCATCTCTTTTGGGTACATTCGTGTTGACCGACTGAAAAGCACTAAACACTTGTTTATTACAATGAGTTCTGTAATTTTTCGGTCAGCATAAAATCCTGGGTTTCCAATGTGCAATGGTAATAATAGCCACTTCTTGCCTAGACTGCCTTTATTTTTGGAGCATGATATGTATAAAACTGTAAGGTGTGTGTTTCACAAAACTCAAGCTCTTAAACCGGAGGGAGTTAGAAGTTAGGAGTTGTGCCAAAATCTTCCAAATTGTCTCAATAATACAGGGAAAATCTTGCATTTCTTGTAAAGTCAATGGAGATATTATTATTATTTCCGATTATTCCCCTTCAGGAGAGCGTGAGAACTTGAGCCAATCACAGCTTCACTTCCTTTTCCTCTCTTCTTTTCTTCCCAAAACCTCTTCATTAGTTCACTGTGCTTTTTCTTCCTTTCCTCTGTCCATTTTTTCCCTGATGTATCTTTCCTTGAAACTTGTACAATTTTCGTGTTTCTGATTTTATTTCTATATTGTTCTCTGTCCTTAATGTCGTCTTCAGAGATTTTAAGTAATTCCATGTCTTCATGTACTTCTTTAATCCAACTGGTCTTTAATTTACTTGCATTCACGATATTGAAAATCTTCTTAGTGAGTCTGTTCTCATCCATCCTATATATGTGTCCATAGAACTGCAGACGTCTCTTCCTAAATTTATCTACAATAGTGTCTGTATTTTCATAAAGTTCCTTTGTTGGTCTCCTGACCCAAATTCCATTACGGAAAACAGCGCCATGGATTTTCCTAAGAATTTTTCGTTCCTGTTTCTCAATATCATGAATTCTTGTCATTCCTCTAATGACGGTTGTTTCTGCCGCGTACAAGGCTTCAGGCAAGACAACTGTGTTATAATGGCGCAATTTTGCATTGCGAGATACTGCTCTTTTGTTATAATGATTCCATGTCAGCTTGTATGCCTTCTGCAATTTTACTATTCTATCTGCATTAGAAATTGTGTTCAATCCTGTGGGTTGGATGGCTTCTCCTAAATATTTGAAGTGAGTGACCTGCGAGATTTTTCCATATTGCGTTCGCAAGGTGATGTTTCCTGTTGATTTGGTATCCATATACTGTGTTTTTTCATAGGAAATATCAAGTCCCGTTTTACTGGAGATTTCATGTAGTTTCTCTAGCGCTAATATGGCTTCATCCTTGTTGTTTGTTAAGATGGCCAGATCATCTGCAAAGGCCAAGCATTTCACAGCGACTCTTTTCCCTTTCTCCTTTCCAATTTGGATACCTTTCACATGCTTTTCCCATTCTGTGATATGGAGATATATATATATATATGTATTTTTAAGATTAAATACACCCCGAGCGCACATAAATATTTGACTGTTGCCATTCAAACATGCCCGAGGCACAACCCAAAAAATAATTGTGCGCAACCATTCAAACCGCTTCCGTGTATCTGAAGATGGTCATTAATGACAGTAAAATACAGTTCACAGTATGTACTGTACCCTTCAGTGTTCTTCTAGGATGCCGACTCTAGCTCGGGGAGTGGTCTGTTCGGTGTGGCTCTAACTTATTCTAAACATCCTAGGAATATCGTCCAGGATCACAGGAGGCTTAACTTAAAATCAGTATGTCAGAGAACTGCTAATATAAAAATAATTTTATTCACAAAACATCATCTCCCATTTCTCCCATCCATAGATAATAGACAACAAAATTAACTCCCTTAAATTACTCTAATCATCAACATAAAAAAAATGCAAAATAATTTATCACATTGGCTGAAACCAGGAAAAGAAAAATAATCTATTTTACTGCAGTCCACTGCTTCAAGTTCAAAAATTAACGTCAACAGACTTAGTTCATCAACTATGGCCTAAATAACCCAGCCATTCTATCACAACAAATATGCGCACTCATGTTTATAACTTGCAAAATTGGTTTTTGGGAGCTCGGACATGTTTTCTCGTACAATCATCATCTTTCCTCACAAGAGTCAGACAATGAAGGCAATAGATTTATTCTAGGTCACAGGCATGTGTGCACTTCTAACTTAAAAACAATTACTTCTCTCAGAGCCATGACTCTGTTAATTATAGTAAAATGAACAAGTCAACATACATGAAGCATCAAATAAATACTTCGGCGGCCGGTGCCCCGCGACTATTAATAAACAAACAACTATAATGAATGCACTCAAAAATAATGACAATACAAGACGTCGCTTCCTAAAGCGGCACACAAGAAGAAACCCTGGGAAGCCGGACTACCTTCCCTCATAGAATACAATAACATCCTCGACCTTGTGACAGACACTCTCACCACACTAACCAGCTGGGCAGGCAATAACCTTCATTGCTACTTTTAGAATTCAGACGGCTGGCCGCACTCCTATACCTGCTTCCTAAAACTCTCTTTTGACTACCTGGCGTTCGAGCTGTACAATTACTTTTCCGACGGAGCTAAAGTGCACTCTCATCAGACAATGAACTCAATCATTTCACTTACCATTCATATCATCGTAGAACACGGGAATACCACCTCCGTTATTAATTTCACTTACCATTTATATCGTCGTAGAACACGGGAATACCACCTCCGTTATTAATTTCTGCTCAACCCAGGATCAACTTTCAACCTTTTCTGAATATTACATTATCATCCATCCATTTTGTCTTACCTCCCTTTACCTTAGTGTGGTCATCAATTACCATACTTATTATTCACATAATTTCAGTGTCATTACTAGTCTTGTCACAATATCGAGCTGTCTTCCCCGTATTAGCTTTTACGTTCATATCGTGCATAAGCACTATCAAACCAATTA
Source organism: Meconema thalassinum (assembly GCA_946902985.2). Lineage (NCBI taxonomy): Eukaryota > Metazoa > Arthropoda > Insecta > Orthoptera > Tettigoniidae > Meconema > Meconema thalassinum. The sequence goes on along the minus strand of OX336389.2, from coordinate 1,435,098,153 downwards.
TTCCCTTAACTGTGCATTCAGCAAGATTACTGACACTCTCAAACAAAACATATTTAAATAGAACTTTGATGCTCATATACTAATTACGTTATAAAACACACAAAAATAATCATTACTGATAAATACACAAATCTACACAAAACATGCCCGCTATGCCTAAAATATCTATTTTATCATAATTGCTTATGATCGAGATAAACTTATCCGATCCCCATGATGGGATACGCTATGGCCAACATGCCCCATACAATAATTACTTATCTCTCATACATCCTGAAGCTGCTCTGGTCCTTGATATCAGTCTTCTTGATCAGTTGGTTCATCTTGCTAGGAGGATAATTTACACACGGTTTCCAAAATTCACCAAAGCAAAGGTCCACTGTGAATTATTATTATCACAATGCACGGTTCTCGCATATGAAGCTCCTATCTCCTATAGCTATCATCAACCTACTTAGTTCAGCTGATAGTTCCATAGCTTCCTAGACCACTGATTTAGCTACTAATACCTCGTACGGCTATCCCTATCATTATAACTGCGTACTGTCATGATATGCACTGTTCTAATTCGCACTCGCGAATACTTAGCGACATTCAAATTCCAAAGGTATAACTGCTTCTACTTATAAAACTTGTAAAATTTATTAATATTCTCGTTGCCACGAGCGCGGGCTTCCGCCTCCACAGCGCCCGGATAAGAAACTGTTAGAAAATTGTAAAATTTGTTAATATTCTCGTTGCCACAAGCGCGGGCTTCCGCCTCCACAGCGCCCGGATAAGAAAACTTATAAAAACTTGTACAATTATTCCCACCGCGACGATCGTGGGCTTGCGCCTAAGCAGCGCCCCAAATAGAAACTGTTTTCGCTGCGTCTCCAACCATTATTTATATGATTTCTCTTAGGGGGACTTTGAGTGGGGAGTTTTTAGAATTTATTTCCATAATAACACTCACATGAATATGCCAACTAGCTCCCTTGAACGTCCTCATTTCTAATGTCTCAATGACTTCTTTTTATCCAAAATCCGATCGTTGGATCTTTATATAATGAGCTCCGTAATTTCCTTCATTGTTCCTTAATTTCGGCGGGATTTGGTCGCGTCTCGCGTCCCTCGCTGCTATTGGTAGTTTTAAATCCACCCCCTGATTTCATTTTAATTCTGGCAAAAATCACAGAATGATCCAATTTAAATTTTGACGATAGTTCTGAGAGGCTGGGATTGTCCCCTATACGATGGTATAATTCCTGTTTCTGTATTTTAATTAGTGCTCCAATTCCTTTCAAATGGGCGGGGTTTATTTGGTGAGTGATCGTTGAAATTTTCGCATTTACCCGCTTAGTTGAACGACCTTCGCGCGTAGTCTGAGCGCATTTGGTATCCAGATGTTTAGCTTTCTCTCCCTACCGTCATTGTTTGCGCTGGGTGAAAGTTACTTTAAGGCACGTACGAACCTCCCTTTGTTATGCCTGTTCCACAAGCAACATCTTTTCTCACACCGGCTTTGAAACATGAATAAAATCTTGTTGGAATAAATATGTAAAATTTATGCAATCCCAGATGCATAAAGGTTACAGTACATAATATAGATATTATACGAATGTGCAACATTGAATTTTTTGTAAGTGAAATCAAGGACTATTTTCTCCAGACAGCAGGTGATCAAGATAGTGAAAAGTACTGTACCATTTATTTCATAGCTCACGCGCCACTAGGTGACAAACTTAGAACGATGCTCGGCGCAGAAACGTTTGGTGTTTACCGCTATGTAAGTGGCTTACAGCCGAAGGTAGCCGAGGATGCTCGAGACTGCTCAAAGAGCGTAGTAGAAAAGGAATGGAGTCATAACGAACAACATGTGATCTTTGTGACGTCAAAGAACTCTCGACACCCGTATAAAAAAAATGAATTGAACATTAAGGAAAAATGGAGTATTTTGCAAAAGGATTGAGTGTAAATAACAGGCAAGAATGCTTGAATGTGTATAAATATGTATTTATGTAATTATAAATAAGCCTGTAATATTGGAAAAACGTTTATACTGCGCCCTAGCGGAGAGCGAAGTCGAACCAAGATATCCGAGAGGTGGGGGTAAGAGGTCCGATGCGCTTTGCAGCTAGTGCGGAGTTATCAGATTGTAATGTGAATTCGAAGCGGAACTAAAAGTGGAATACGGGTGTGTTAAAATAGTAACGTCGTGTTCCGGGAGTGTTAACAAATCGAACCGTGAAATCACGTACGGTGAAAGACACATACAATGTGTACTCTTAGCACATGAACATGGAGTACAAGCAACTTCATATTTCACGCAAGGCTCCGATATATAAATGATCAGAAACAGTTCACATTTTTTGTCTATCTGCGGAAGGTTACCGTATTTACTCGAATACGACCCGCCCTTGAATAAGACCCGCACCCTGATTTTGAAGAACAAAATAAAAAAAAATATACTCAAAACTATTTACAATCGTTACTAAATAAACAAAATAGCATTTCTACAAAATAGTTTCGAACAGTTCTGAAGTCGTCCTAAAATAACACAGAAACAATTAAAAATACAAATAAAAGACACAAACACTTCATTCATCGTCATTAGAAGTACCAACTTCGGAACTTTTTTCACCATCACTTTCCCACAAAATGTCGTCATCACTGCCATCCATAGCATTGGAAATACTACATTTCTTGAAGCTCTTCCGTATGAGATCTCCCGAGATACGATTCCATGCCGTCAAAATCCACGAACAGAGCAGCTGAACTTCCGGGCGCTGAATACGACCAGTTGGGGTCAGTGTGTGCTTCTCGGCCGCCATCCACTCCGTATACAGCTGTTTCAAGGCTGCATTGAACGGTCGGTTCACGCTGACATCCAGTGGCTGTAGCATAGACGTCATCCCATCCGGGATGATTGCTAGGTCGGTTTTCCCATCCTTGACGAATTTCTTCACAGCGTCTGTTGTATGGCCGCGGTAACTGTCCAGAACAAGCAAGCTCTTTCGTCGTAATAAAGCACCAGGGCGACGTTGCCAAACACACTTTAACCTGTCTTCCACCAGTGAACTGTCCATCCAACCAGAGTCCTGAGTTCTAACGATAACACCAGCGGGTATATTTTTTGGAAGAGTCTTTCGCTTGAAAACAACGTACGGCGGAAGTTTGGTTCCGTCAGCGAGTATACACAACATTACCGTGCACCGTTGTTTCTCATTACCACCTGTTCTGATAGTCACACTTTTAGATCCCTTAACATTCACAGTACTGTCCAGTGGCATTTCAAAGTAGACTGGCGTCTGATCTGCATTACCAATTTGGGAAAGCAAATATGAATTTTCCTTCCGCAACTTAATTATGTGACGCTGAAAGGAAAGTTACTTTTCTTCATAGGCACCAGGAAGACGCTGCGAAATTGAGGTACGCCTTCGTATGCTCAACCCATTTCTTTTATAAAAATTTTGAATCCATCCTCGGCTTGCTTTAAACCCTACCGTAGAAAGTTCCTTCGCGATCTGTAATGCCTTTAATTGACACATTTCGGTCGACACCCCATTTCCCAATTCCCGCCTTTCTGTTACGTATTTATAAAGTTGTTTTTCAATTTCCGGAAACTGTACACTCAGTCCGCGGAAAGCTCTACGAGCACCACTACTTGTTAGCAACACGTTTTTCTTCTTTCTCCAATCTCGAATACATGACTCGTCAATATCATATTTCCTACCGGCGGCACGATTTCCAATAATTTCAGCTTCCCTCACAACTTTCAGCTTCTCACTCACAGTAAACGACCGCAAACGCTTCGTAGAACTCATGTTTACACTCGGAAAACGTGCGCTAGACAGTATGACGCCGCCTGCTTACGGAAAAACAAAGTGATAGCCGGAAGAAGGCTAGCACCATCTAGCGGATACTCGCAACACCCGATATCGCGTATGGCGGGCAATTTCAATCTTTAAAATCAGGATGACTCAAATAAGACCCGCACCCCAATTTTTCACGTCCGATTTTGTTTAAAAATGTGCGGGTGGTATTCGAGTATATACGGTACTTTCAGATGCAGTAGAACGTGTGTTGGCAGCAGCTATTGTGAACAGGTGGCCTGCACGAGAACTGTATCCCAGTTTACTCTTGTCGAGTGGGATATTAAAACAAGTTGTATAACTTGCATAGTTCTTTTGCAACAGGAACATTATTTCCCGAACAGGATGTTGAACCATCAGACATCGGGGGGAACGCTTAAAGACTTTAATGAGTGTTTCATCAGGGTAGGCTAAGCCATCGGCACTAGCACTACATTTGCAATGCAGTAGAGACTTCTCATGTTAACCATATCACGACATGGGGTCTGGAGACACAATTTTCTGTCCCAGGCCATTTAACACTGAAAATGTATTACGAATATCCGATTGCGATGAGTAGTACATATGGTTCGAAGCAAATGCTTGCATACTGCTGTAGACGGTTACTTTTCAACCGAGAGATGCGTGTTCATGAGTCGGATTACTATCACTCGACAGTGGCGTAGTCGACATGACGTAAGGGGCCATGGAAGTATTCATGTTCCGGGTTCGAGTCCCGAGGCCACTGGAGTATGGAGTTTGTGTCTTGGAGGGTGTCAAGGATCTTTACTATGGCACAAGGCTATATCCTTTTTACATCACAACAGAACGTGGCTCAAGGTACAAGGCATCCAGTTTTTTTTTTTCTTTTCAGTAGTAGCGTAGAAGTATTTCCTAGTAAACATAATTGTCCTAGTTAGTTTTGTTTTGGTAGTATGGTAAGACGGGAGTCTAGATTTGACATTTTGTCGCTTCTGACTTTTGCCTACCCGAATTTTGATTTATATTAAATAAATGCATGCAATTGTTTAAATTTGTGACAATTATTTTTGGATTAATTAAGTAGTAGTATTTGCTTACTTTCATTGTCGAGAAGAGGAGTCTATAGGGGAAGATAGTTTATTTCCAATCATTTGTGGAACTATTTTGTGTGTTCACACGTGTTGGTCAATTATGACTGGACTATAATTTTTTTTATATAGCCGAATAGAGTGGTTTATTTTTCATACACACTGCGTTGACATTGAAATGATTCAGTACTTGAATGAGCACACTATCAACGAATTTTCGTAGAGCTTTTCGATACAGGGTGTTTCTGAAGTTAGATCTTATGAGGATTTTGTTCTGATATTCATGTAGGGACTTCACTTAATTTCTGAGAGGCAAGATATGTTTACAGTGTGCCCTAATGAATCATCTAGAATTAACTTAATTGTGTTAACTAAGATTCATGGCGTAGGGGGCATTGTTAGGCATGTTGAGTCCATCGGAATGAGTGTTGAACTATATTTTTGAATGGATAAATTTTCTTTTTGAATAAGCCACATATTTTGTGTGCAGATTCATAACTTAAGATTTAATAAAATTATAATCATTCTTATCAATTTTTCATTTGATTAAAGATATTTTGACGAGCAGCAAACATCTTTTATATGCAATTTCTCAGAATAGAATTTAAGTCTACATTAATAATAAGAGAATATATTATGTAATGAAATATTGCGAGGCAAGACTTGAGCACAGGAAGGATATTTTTATACCATTTTGAGCATATTTCAACAAAGTTAATGAACTCTGATTCAAGTAGGGAGAGTGAACTTCAGTATGTGCGGTATCATCATCGGCTTTAACTCGAATCCGAGTATAAATCTTCTTCCTTCAGTCCAGTTTGTGGATGTGTTTACGGTGACTAAAGAGTCCAATCCTGGCATGGAACAAGCGACCACACAAGTCGCATAGTATTGCTGGAGGAGGACGTGGTTGGGCTGCTCGAAGTTTCCTAGCTTGACGCTTGGCCTCTTCATGTATGCGTCGATCCCTTTCAAACGTCTTTACAGAATCCGAGATGGTACGGCGCCAAGTTGAGCGGTTTTCAGCCAGCATGTCCCAGGTTTGTGGATCAAGACCTGTCAATTTCAGGGTCTGCTTAAATTGGTCCTTGTAGCGCCTCTTAGGACCACCATGAGGTCTGGTGCCATAGCATAGCTCACCATATAGCATTTGACGAGGTAATCTCACATCATCCATCCGATGGACATGACCAATCCATCTAAATTGGTGACCTATTATGGATGATTCTATGCTGTTGATTTGAGCCTTTTCCAGAACAGCAATATTGGTAATGCGGTCTTCCCATTTAATCCTCAGGATTGATCGAAGTTTTTGTAGGTGAAAACGCTCAAGCTTCCTAAGATCACGTCGGTAAAGGGTCCACGTTTCACAGCCATACAACAATGTAGAAATGACTACTGCTTTGTACACCATAAGCTTTGTACTCATGGATAGATCTTTATTCATGAAGACCCGGTGCGCTAATCGTCCATATGCTGCATGGGCTGCGCCAATTCTCTTATCCACATCCTGCTCACAGGTACAGCTCACAGAAATGGTACTGCCCAGGTACGAGAAGTGGTCAACCTGTTCTAATGGCAAATTTGAAATGGAGATATTGAACTGAGGAAGAGGTGTGCCTGGTGAAGGTTGTGCCAAGACTTTAGTCTTATTGACATTTATGGTAAGACCAAAGCGATCACATGCACTTTTGTAACAGTTAACTGACTCTTGCAGCTCTTCTGGTGTGAGAGTTGGTGACGCAGCATCATCTGCATACAACATGTTAGTAACCTTAGTAACCTGAGTTTTCCTCAAGGAGCGGAGACGAGTTAGGTTGAAAAGCCCTCCATCAAAACGATACTTGATCTCCACACCTGGGATGTTTGTGGGTGAATCATAAAGCATTGCAGCCAAGTACAGCGCAAAAAGCGTTGGAGCCAGTACACATCCTTGTTTCAGTCCATGGGTAATGGGAAATTCATCGGACATCTTATTCTGATGGCAAACCTGACCTGTCATGCCATCATGGAGAGCTTTGATTAGATCTACAAAACGCTGAGGGCAACCAAACCGCTTCAGCACTGCCCACATGGCTGGTCTTGGAACCGAATCAAATGCCTTTTCCAAGTCATAAAAGACTAAGAAGAGTGGATTCTGTTGTTCTCTACATTTTTCTTGTAGCTGTCTCACACAGAAAATCAAGTCAATTGTGCTTCTGGAAGTTCTAAATCCGCATTGTGACTCTGGGAGGATCCTCTCAGAGATAACCTTGAGGCGGTTAAGTAGAATTCTTGCAAGAATCTTCCCCACAATTGATAGCAGTGATATACCACGGTAGTTGCCACAAACACTGCGATCACCCTTTTTAAAGATAGTGACGATAGTGGCATTCTTTAGGTCTCCAGGTACCTTTCTTGATTCCCAAATTCTGAGGATAAGGATGAAAATTCTTGATTTGAGGGAATGACCTCCGGCTCGAATTAGTTCCAGAGGGATGTTATCTGGGCCAGGTGCTTTTCTGGGTTTCAATTGGGTGAGAGCTGCACTGAATTCATGATAAGTAGGAGGTACTGCCAACCACAGTTGTTCAGGTTGTTGCGGCACATCACAGAGGAAGTCTTCAGCAGCTTCTGATGGACGATTTAGGAGATTGGAGAAGTGCTCCTTCCAGCGTTCCAAGATTTCTTGACTATCAGTAAAGGTAGTAGAATTATCAGCGCTTTTCAGTGTACCTGATGATGAGCGAGATGGTCCATATATTTCCTTGAGTACGGCATAGAAGTTCCTCAAGTCTCGAGCATCCGATAGTCTCTGCAGTTCCTGAGCCTTCTGTTGCCACCAAGTATTTTTAATCTGCCTTATCTGCGTCTGGCATTTACCCTTGAGTTCCAGTAGTTTATCTCTCTTTGTGTTGGAAGTTGGGTCTTGAAGATGGGCAAGATAGGCATTCCTTTTGGCATTGATGAGAGACAGAATTTCCTCATTGTTGTCATCAAACCAGTCTTGTCTTTTCCGCACTATAAAACCAATGGTTTCCTCAGCTGACTGTGTGATAATCTTCTGTAATGTGGCCCATTCTTGCTGAATATCATTTGTTACTGGGTTTTCTGATAACTGGGTGACGATCCTGTTTCCAAAATGTTTGTATATGGATTCATCCTGAAGTTTGGATGTATTAAACTTCTTTCTTGGCAAATTTTTGATGTTCCTAGGTGGTTTAGGTCTGATGGATATCCTGAGCTTACATATAAGAAGTTTATGATCTGTCCAACAATCGTCTATATTCCTTGCTGTTCTGGTAATAAGAGTGTCCTTCTTATCACATTGCCGGGTAATGATATAATCAAGAATGTGCCAATGTTTGGAACGAGGATGCATCCACGTGGTTTTGAAGCGGTCAGGTAGCCGGAACTGCGTGTTGGTAATGAAAAGTTCGTGTTCTGCACAAAGACCAAGAAGCAACAGTCCATTGGGATTACATTTTCCAAGTCCCTGTTTGCCCATCACATTATTCCATAGCCTGTGATCTTTCCCAACTCTGGCATTGAAGTCACCGAGGAGCAAGAGTTTATCTGCAGATGGTACCTTGGAGATGATTTCACTTAGCTGATTATAGAACTGAGCCTTTACTTCATCATCAGAATCTAAGGTAGGAGCATAGGCAGAGATGAGTGTCATAAAGGAACCTCCTGAGAGTGGTATGCGGAGAGTCATGAGCCTTTCGCTGATTGCAATGGGCGTAAGTTGGTGATAATTTACCAGTTTGGTCTTCACAGCGAAGCCCACACCATGAATACGACATTCACCCTCATCCTTTCCTTTCCAGAAGATGGTATATCCTGTTCCAGATTCAGTAATCTTGCCTTCAGCAGACAGCCTAGTTTCACTGAGAGCAGCAATGTCAACGTTGAGTCTTGATAACTCATGGGTTACGAGAGCTGACCTTCTCTCAGGTCTAATGTTATTGTCAAAATCAAGCAAGGTTCTGATGTTCCATGATCCAATAATCAAATTGTGATTCTTTACTGTTTTTGAGTTTCGACCGCATGAGGGGTGACCTGCTGAGTGCGGTTGCCCAGCCGGACCAAGATTGTGACTTCCGATGTTTAGCCCACCTTTTCTAGGGCCTTCCCCATGTGGGGTGGGCAGCGGTGATCCTAAATAGGCCTGCCCAAACACAGATGCAGGACCGAATTCCTGAGTAGTCACAGAGTCTCCGGAAGACGACCATCACACATCTGCTGCCAACGTGCAGGTCCGAACTAGGGGCTTCCAGTTACACCCATAACCTGCCCCCACCGTCCATATCCCATCGCCGTTGGACTTTGAAAAGTGACGTTCGGAAGAAGTGCCACTGGCGTGAATTTGTTTAGGGTGGATCTCAGCTTGCCAGGACAAGACCCACACACTATGATCTCTGAGCCTTATCCTGCGGCTCACAAAGAATGAGACATGCAGGACCGAACACAGAGACTGCAACGAACTGCCGCATACTCAAGTACTACTGAGGTGCGCCTTTACAGCCAGTCCGTCTGGCGTGGCCTCTTCCGCCTCTATGACCGTTGGGAGCCATGAGAGTGATTGGCTCCTCATCCGCTCATTTTGCCGTTGGGCCAAAACCTGCCCATCATAACTATGGACAATAGTTTGCCCTATTAAACCTGAGCAATAGGCTGCCCCTTCCGCCAACCACACTGTGCCAGAGTTCACCTCTTTCACTGCAGTTACCGTTGAGGACTTCACCGTAACCCTGGCAAGGGACCCTAACAAGGTACTACCAGCCGGGCCAGCTGGACCAAGGTTTTTTAAAGAGGTGTTACTCCTCTATCACTCCCTACTTGATCATACTATATATATATACTGTAACACTGTATCACACCACACTATGTGCTATTGCACCACACTGTAACACTCACCTGGTAGCAATACCAACACTGTATAACACTACACTTGGTGCTATTGCACCACACTGTGTCACTCCACTAGTAGTAATACCAACACTGTATAACACTACACTAGGTGCTATTGCACCACACTGTAACACTCCACTAGTAGCAATACCAACACTGTATAACACTACACTAGGTGCTATTGCACCACCCTGTAACACTCCACTAGTAGCAATACCAACACTGTATAACACTACACTAGGTGCTATTGCACCACACTGTAACACTCCACTAGTAGCAACACCAACACTGTATAACACTACACTAGGTGCTATTGCACCACACTGTAACACTCCACTAGTAGTAATACCTACACTGTATAACACTACACTAGGTGCTATTGCACCACACTGTAACACTCCACTAGTAGCAATACCAACACTGTATAACACTACACTAGGTGCTATTGCACCATACTGTAACACTCCACTAGTAGCAATACCAACACTGTATAACACTACACTAGGTGCTATTGCACCAACTAGTAGCAATACCAACACTGTATAACACTACACTAGGTGCTATTGCACCAGTCCGTCTGGCGTGGCCTCTTCCGCCTCTATGACCGTTGGGAGCCATGAGAGTGATTGGCTCCTCATCCGCTCATTTTGCCGTTGGGCCAAAACCTGCCCATCATAACTATGGACAATAGTTTGCCCTATTAAACCTGAGCAATAGGCTGCCCCTTCCGCCAACCACACTGTGCCAGAGTTCACCTCTGGTATAAATATGAGGTTAAGATTTTATTGTGAATGTTCGTGATCACTGATGAGTGATACTAACATTTGATTGCAATATAGAGTAGGTCACCAATTTTGGGTATACATTATGATTCTGCATACCAGTGGGTATTGCTAAGTTTGTTATTATGGATGTTTGACATGAATTTGTTTCATGGTGGATTTATTGTTGTAATTGAGCCATTGAGAGCCAAGTATATTAGAATTTTATGAGAATCTACGCCGTTTAGTAATTGTTTGAAAGATCCTTGTGATAGGATGTTAGATCAGCTGTTTGGTCTTAGACATTTTCTACCTCACTGCTATACTCACACTTAGCATTTAATTATGTTCAAATTATTCCGGTTGGATGGATTATTTTAAATGAAATTAATATAAATGCCTACATCATTTACTAATTATATTGGCAAATGCGAGGGAGCCGTGTCAGTAGATTTACTGGCACGTTCAAGATTCCCTTCAGGGCAAAATTCCGGCACCCCGGCGTCTCTAAAAGCCAGAGTAGTTAAAAGGGACGTAAAACCAATAACATTATTATTATTATTTAATTATATTGAAATAATTTACATGGATGAGTTATTTAATACTTTCAATTAGCTTTATCGCTTGTTGAATTTAAATATGATACGACAAATTTGAAACAATATAACATGAATTTAAACCGAATAGTTAGGGTGCAACAAGCCAAGTTAAAGAAATGAAAACAAGTCATTGATAAAATTATGTTGTCGAAGAGAACACTGACTTGAAAAATATTAACCCATGGTTAATAAGATAAAACTGCATACGAGATGCAGTAATGTAAATTATAATTGTTGTAAATAGCTGAAACTTCATTCATTCCATTCCTGACCCAGTCGGGAGACTGGAAGCAGGCTGTGGATTTTCATTTTCAGCTGAAACTTTGATGATTTAATACGTTGTACATATTACACTTTGGCGAATGTAGTATAATATGTGTTAGGGTGTGCGACAAAACCAATATAATATATTTTTGTATTTGCTCATAATTTGAGAGGATATATAGATTTTTTTTTTCAGCGTGTCAGGTTTAGACACGAGTTTTCTTGTTGATCCTTCGATTTTATTACCCTTTGGGAAGGGTGGTTTTGAGCTTGTTTTGAAGGCTGAAAGTTTTTTTTTTTTTTGTTTATTGTTCACCTTTTCTGAATAAATGTTTTTAGTTAACAGTATAAATGGCATGATGCTTTAGAGAGGTGGTGGAAGGGTGTATTAGGAAGGCCATCGCTGGGTATTTCGGGGTATTCCACACCTCGGAGGTGTTCTTTCATGGGAATTTCTTGTTCTCTGAGCTTCTTTTGCTTTTGTGGCCATGGTCTTTCGTAATGCTCCCTTGTTAGGTGTATTTGTGCCCTATTAACCCATTCAACTGTGAGTAGGACCTGGGGGTTTTTCTAGCCGGGGATTTTCAGGTTCTACGATCCGGCAGTCTTCGTGGGATGCAGCAGGTAATGGTAGGTAATTACGGGTACAGTACCAACTAATATAATGGCAAGCGCCGATAACGCAGTTGTTAAGGCAAGCCACTCCAGAGAGCAGGACCCCAGACTCGATTACATCACAGTGTCTTAATTTTTATCACTAGAATATTGTTTCATCAAGGAGTATTATTAACATTTTACATTATGTGAGTGTAGCAGAAGTTCACAGGAATTATTTCTTCCGTGAAACAGGCAAAACATCATGATCGGCGCGCGCATGCATGCCAAGCAAAGCTGTCTAAGGATCAAAGACATGTCACTCATATTCACAAAGGAGAGAGTTAAGATGACTTGGATGATGATGACCAGTAATGAAGAGAGTGTGATACGTCTCTTCAGCAAGGATGCTTTGAGCCTTGGCAGTCTTTGTGTGCATGCATGAAAAACAATACTATCGAAGGGTAGACGACATATCACTCATATTGACGAAGGAGAGAGTTGAGGTGACTTGCATGTTTTCAACCAGTAATGGAGAGTGTGTGATGCATCTCTTGAACAAGGATGCTTTGAGCTTTAGCAGCATTTGCTTGGAATTGCTAGTGAAGCTCTACGAGCCATCGTTCCACCACTTGAGTTTTCAGCAACCCTGTACGTGTATTACGATGTCTTGCGAAGATTTGAATGTAAATGGTATTCCTAGAGCTCATCAAGTCATTCCATTGAGCAAAGATGGGTCATGTCTATTCTATTCCTTATCTTACTGTGTTTTCGGTTCTACAGAAATGTATCTTGAAATTCGTGAATCTATTATAAATCATGTTAAGAGTAACTCAGATTTAAATACAATCATGATGTCAGGGGCGACACCCATACGTCTCATGTGTAGTATTATAACGAGTTACAGAAATCAACCTATGGTACTCGCTGCTGCTGGCCATTTCCTTTCCCATGTAAAGTACATGCAGGTAGACAATGTTTGTATTCCTTCGGTGATTATGAAAATCCTGTTTAACAACAACACTTTATTGGTGATTACAGTAGTGGGCATTTTGATGTCTATGAGGAAATGAATTATGACGTTAGAATTACTGGATCTCGATCCCTTCCCTCCCAAGTTGATATTCCATCAACCAATGCTGGCCCGGCGAAACGTCGAAGACCCGTGAGAAACAAACGTGGTGGTAGGCTTCCTGTTCATTCAACAGACAAAGATTTAGGAGAAAAACGAGAATAATGGGAATAATGAGGGAATAAACATACTGTACATTTCAATTATTTAGGCCTAGTTAATTACCCGTTGTATGATATTTACCAGAAGTTAAGTAAATGTACGATTCACAATAATATTTAATATAATAATGTTATTGGTTTTACGTCCCTTTTAACTACTGTGGCTTTTAGAGATGCCGGGGTGCCGGAATTTTGCCCCGAGGGGGATCTTGAACGTACCAGTAAATCTACTGACACGACTCCCTCGTATTCGCGCACCCTCAAATGCCAGCTGACTGCGCCAGGACAATAATATTTAAAATGCAATGCTGTTCATTACAAAAAACCACATATCCAATCCTGAGCATGTTTGAATTAGTTCATGTACTTATTAATTTTGAACCTGTTCAATTTTTATCATATCTAGTGACAAATATTTAATGTTACAAAATGCTAAGTTTTAAATTCAAAATGCTATTTTCCAAACTTGAACTGCTACAAAATGTTATTGTCATATCTTTAATGTGTAGGATATTCTTATAATGGTCGTGATGTTAGTCAAGTGTAGTTGGAGAGGTCCGATTCAATACAGCAGATGTTTGTGTTCAGATATGAAGGACCAAGGTGAAGTTATCGAATGATGTTATTAGTCCAAGCAAAGGTCTAATAGAATGAATATGCGCAATAATTTGAGATATTTCTAGTCAATAGATTTTGGGAGAGGACGCCTTTGATGAGTTTTAGAGTATATTTGATGCATTAAATACGTGAAAAAATTCTGTTGGAAATTGATCCGGTTAGCCAATTGAGTATTGCCATGGTTTCGCCCCGGTGTACCATTGGGTTCATTAGTTGGCATGGTACATCTCACTAAGACGCTTGGCTAGTTGATGCTGGGAAGGCCACTGCAAGACTACTATGATTTCATGAGCAGTGCCAATGTACTCTGAGAGCAATGCTCCCTTTATTCAAAAATTAGCCCACCAAGGCTATCCATATTGGAATAACTACCTACCAAAGGATCCGGAATATTTTTTTCTCCGAATGAGTGTAATAACTAGGGCTCAGATTTTTTTTAAGCATTTTTTTCTATAAATACATAAATTCCTGCTTTTCACTTATTAGCACATAAAAAGACATAATATTTACTGTACAATTTTTAAATCAGTTTATTGCATCTTTGTTCTGTGTTACTTCAATGAAGAAGAACCTGTAAGCTACCGTATTTCCTCGCATAATCGTCGCACTTTTTTTGCCAAAATTTCGTGGAAAAAAGCAGGGTGCGACGATTATGCGAAGAATATTTAATTTCAAAGAATATACCTTATTATTTGCTGCACAGGCCAGTCAATCGCGTAGCGTGAGTCATAGCCCACAGTCAGAGACAGGGTTCTTTCTTCTAACAAGGTCACGACAGGTTAACGCTCGCGGAATGTGCTGACGAAGCTGGCCATTCGCGTCGTGGTTCATAGCCCGCAGGCATAAAGACTAGATTACTTTCTCCTGACAAGATCACGCCAGATTAGGCCTATAAACTCGCGGAATGTGCGCTGGCCGTTCGCGTCACGGTTCATAGCCGGCAGGCATAAAGACGATATTACTTTCTCCTGACAGGATCACGCCAAATTAGGCCTATAAGCTCGCTGAATGTGCGCTGGTCGTTCGCGTCACAGTTCATAGCCCGCAGGCATAAAGACGAGAGTACTTTCTGCTGACAAGATCACGCCAGATTAAGCCTATAAGCTTGCGGAATCTGCACCGACCATTCGCGTCGCGGTTCATAGCTCGCAGGCATAAATACGATATTACTTTCTCCTGACAAGATCACGCCAGAATAGGCCTATACGCTCGCGGAATGTGCGCTGGCCGCTCGTGTCACAGTTCATAGGCCGCAGGTCTAAAGATAAGATTACTTTTTGCTGACATGATCACGCCAGATTAGGCCTATAAGCTCGCGAAATGTGCGCTGACCATTCGCATCGCGGTTCGTAGCCCGCAGGCATAAATACGATATTACTTTCTCCTGACAAGATCACGCCAGATTAGGCCTATACGCTAGCGGAATGTGCGCTGGCCGCTCGCGTCACAGTTCATAGGCCGCAGGTCTAAAGATTAGATTACTTTTTGCTGACATGATCACGCCAGATTAGGCCTATACGCTCGCGGAAGTGCGCTGGCCGTTCGCGTCGCGGTTCATAGCCGGCAGGAATAAAGACAAGATTACTTTCTCCTGACAAGATCACGCCAGATTATACGCTCGCGGAATGTGCTAAGTGACGAAGCTTGCCGCTCGCGTCACAGTTCATTGCCCGCAAGCATAAAGACGAGATATTTTTCGTCTGACAAACTCGCGCCAGGTTATAAAGTCGCGGCAGCGTGTGCAACTGACTGGCGCACAAATACGAACATGCTATGCGACGATTATGCGATGAAATTTTATAAACCTATTTTAGTGTTTGAAAAGTGGGGTGCGACAATTACGCGGTGGCGACAATTATGCGCAATATTTTGAGATATTTCTAGTCAATAGATTATGGGAGAGGACGCCTTTGATGAGTTTTAGAGTATATTTGATGCATTAAATACGTGAAAAAATTCTGTTGGAAATTGATCCGGTTAGCCAATTGAGTATTGCCATGGTTTCGCCCCGGTGTACCATTGGGTTCATTAGTTGGCATGGTACATCTCACTAAGACGCTTGGCTAGTTGATGCTGGGAAGGCCACTGCAAGACCACTATGATTTCATGAGCAGTGCCAATGTACTCTGAGAGCAATGCTCCCTTTATTCAAAAATTAGCCCACCAAGGCTATCCATATTGGAATAACTACCTACCAAAGGATCCGGAATATTTTTTTCTCCGAATGAGTGTAATAACTAGGGCTCGGATTTTTAGGTAAATAAATATTTTTTTTGTAGATACATATTTTAAGCATTTTTTCTATAAATACATAAATTCCTGCTTTTCACTTATTAGCACATAAAAAGACATAATATTTACTGTACAATTTTTAAATCAGTTTATTGCATCTTTGTTCTGTGTTACTTCAATGAAGAAGAACCTGTAAGCTATCTAATCTTCAAGCAGAGCATACGTCAGCTTGCAACTGTGTTATTCTTAACTTGTCGCCCCGTGCCACTCACTGTGGAAGCCGGGGATTTCCTTATCCATATCCATATTGCACCAAGTGATAGACCTCCCCCTCCCCCAGCATCACTCACATGCAGTTCATATCTGGCACTTAAGTGCAAGGCAGTTCTACAATGCCTAAAGTAAAAACAACTGCAAGTTATCGTCTGTTGCAGAATTTAAAGATAATTTTACTTCTGATGGGAGCGTTCTGTTCTGCCGACCATGCGGGAAGGCTGAACAGCGATCTTAAGTTACACAACACCTCAAGGGCAAGAAACATATTGCCACGGTTTGGCGCCTTCAGAAGAAATGTTTCGCGATAATCGTCGGTCATTTGTGATGGACAACCTGAAGATGTATCTCGTTGTGTATTGCAATGCTTCAGCAGTCAGTTAGACATAGAATAAATTGCATTCGTGAGTATTGCATATTGTTTATATTCACATTAATAAACTAAATTATAATTAAATATTTTTACTTTTTTGTCACATATTTCAGGTATTTTTTATACATAAAAAAATAATTATTTTCCCGACTTATAGCACCTAAAAATCCGAGCCCTAGAAATAACTAAATAACACATCATCCAATTTCAAAGATTTAAAAAATTGATTTGGCTGGCAATACAAAATTGAGCTAACTGGTTCAATATTTCGAAATCTTTGAAATTTGATGATGTGGTATAAGCAAAGGCCGGATTTGAACTCTCCCATCTCTCGAGTCTGGGATATTGTGCCAAATATTTTGGCGTCTCGATGCACTGAACTAGCATGATCAGTTAATGTGTACATACCAAGGATTAGAGAAGAATGATTAAATTATTAATCCAAATTTCTACCGCAGCGGAACTCCTCTCGGCCAAATAATAATATTCAAACATTATTTCAAGAGTATTCTAGTAAAGCAACTATGAATTTATAAGCAGGTTGGTATACCTAATGGGACAGTTATCCCAGACCACAGCCTAAATGTAGTACACTGCATACAAAAACTTCAGATAGCTGAATTAATCTACCTCTTTCAAACACAGTGGCACCTGAATGTTGAATGCAGATTGTGTTGATAACTGGCTATATTCTATCCCTCAACTGCTGAACAAATTATATTCTATCCTTCCAGCTTGCAACTGATCTGTGCACTTAGTTTATTTTGTGGAGGAGAGGTGTCTATGATCTCCTTAGAATCTATTATTCTTTTGAAATTGAGAAACGTTTGAGATTACGAGGCATATAACTCCTAGATACACAGGGCATTTCAAAAATGGATTGAAAATTAGTATTTAAGTAGAAGATTGTGACGATTGCTGTTTTAAAGGGCCTAACATCTAGATATTATTTATTTACCATAAATCGTACTGGAAGTATGGAAGGCCTAGTGAAAAAGGGCAAGCCCCACATATTTACAGGGTTTGTCCTGAAAGTAGCAAGACTGAGTCAATTTTAAAAAATGTATTGACAGAAATGACACATACGCTCAATATTCTTCAAAGTAGGACCCTTCTGCATCCACACACCGCTCCCAGAGGGATTTCCAACCCTTGTACGCTTTCTGGAAGGCGGCAACCGGAATGCTGTCAAGCTCCCTCGTCACGGTCTGTTGCAATGCTTTCAAGGAGCCGTGACAATGACCTTTTAGGGTGGTTTTGAGGCGGGGGAAGAGGAAAAAGTCTGCTGGGGCAATGTCGGGACTGTAGGGTGGCTGAGGCAGGGTTGTGAAGTTGTGTTGGGCCAGGTACGCCAGCACGCGGAAGGCTGTGTGGCTCGGTGCATTGTCGTGATGGAGCTGCCAGGAGTTGGCGACACGGACGATACATTTTGGCGATGCCAAGTTCCTCAGCAATCATGTGAACACTTACTCTGCGGTCATTGTCCAAAACATTCTTCACTCTTGCCACATTTTCGTCCATTTTGGTGCTTGAAGGTCGTCCTGAACGTACGTCGTCTTCAACTTCCTCTCTCCCCTCCCGAAACAGCATGTGCCAGTCATAAACACTCGATCTGCCCATGGCATTATCACCATAAGCCGCCTTGATCATATCAAGAGTCTCTTTCCCGGTTTTGCCGAGCCTAACACAAAATTTGATGGCGTAGCGCTGTTCCAACAGACGACCCATGCCGCAGTGTGACGAGTGCATTTGCAGAGGTTATGGAGAAGAGCGATTTACACTCCACTACAGTTCGGAACCAACTGTGTGGCTGGCTGCCAGCCTTCCTTACGCACCCCTCCTCCAACCCCAGGTGGAGAAGCCGCAGGCATTCTATCCGTCTGCGCGGGAAAAATCCAGTCCGACTACTTTCAAGACAGACTCTGTATTTAATGTTCTCAGGCACAATTTACATCTACATTTGTTTTTACAATATTTGCATATTTTACAAAGACATTTGCATTGTTTACATATTTAGAATATTAACGTAGTTCACTCTCTCAAGCATGCATTTTCATAACCTCAATCACTCCATACATTCATTCAACCCCTAAGGATTTGGATGAAAACTTCATCATCATCATCTTGCACAGTTTCCAGCCACTGGCCGGGTCTGTTTGGAACACAAGCCTCTCCAACGTCTTCTGTCTTCCCACCATCTCTCAGCCTCCACCCTTGTCCAGTCTTCTCCTCTCTTCTTCACGCTTTCTTCCACCCCCTTCAGCCACCTGTCTCTCGGTCTTCCCCTCGGTCTCTTTCCTTCCCACTTCGTCTCATGTACTCTCCTGGGTATCCTCTTCTCCTCCATTCGTTTTACATGTCCATGCCATCTAAGTCTAGATTTCTCTATACCATCCTGTAATGGTTCCTCCTTCATTAATTCTCTGGTCCTCTCATTTCTTATTCTGTCCATCTTTGTAGCTCCAATACTGCTTCTCAAGAACCTCATCTCACTGGCCTGTATTTTGCTCCTCTCCCTTCCTTTCATAACCCAGGTCTCCGAGGCATACGTCAGGATAGGGACATAGTACGTCCGATATATGATCTTTTTGCTGTTCTGAGGGACATCCTTGCTCCATAACATGCTTCTCACACTCCTCCGAAATGCTTCTGCCTGCCTCCCCCGCTCATTTATTTCTCTATCGTTTCTTCCATTATCTTGTATCAGGCTTCCCAGATACTTAAAACTCTCCACTTTCTTCAGCTGTTCCCCACCAATTGTTATTCCCGTTGTGGTTCTTTCCTTCTTCCTTGTTGTGATCACCATCTCACTCTTATTTATGCTAAATTTCATCCCATATCCTTGTATTACTCCTTCCCACACGTCCAACTGTTCCTGTACCTCCTCCTCCTTGTTTCCCCAAATCATCAAATCATCTGCAAACACCATTGCTTTCATCTTTCCGTCCCCAATTACTTGTGCCACTCGGGTCATTATGTCATCCATCACCACAATGAAAAGTAACGGTGACAGTGCACTTCCTTGTTTCAGGCCGTTTCTTTGTTCCAACCAGTCAGATCTCTCTCCTCCCACTTTCACACAGCTCACGCTTCCCTTGTACATCTCCTTTATCCTCTTTATAGTCCATTTCTCTACTCCTCTATCCTCCAGGGACTTCCATACTTTGTTTCTGCATACACTGTCATATGCTTTCTCAATGTCCAGGAAGGCCATCAGTAGATCTGTTCCATATTCATAGTGCTGTTCTTGTAACTGCCTTACAGCAAAAATCAAATCCACTGTGGACCTTCCTGCTCTGAAGCCATGTTGTTCTTCCCTCATCCCTCCTTCTATCCTTGTCCTAATTCTCTTTTCCAAAACTTTCTCGAAGATCTTTGCACAATGACTCATCAGTGTTATTCCCCGATAGTTTCTGCAATCTGTTCTACTACCTTTCTTGAAGATCGGGACAATTATTCCTTTTTTCCAGTCCTCTGGGGTCTTCCTTTCCTTCCATGCTGTCCTCATCACTCGGTACAGCCACTGTATCCCCACCTCTCCTGCTGCTCTCACCATCTCCACACTCAACTCATCCACACCCGGTGCCTTCCCTCCTTTCATCTTGTTCACTGCATCTTCCACTTCTTTCCATGTTAAGTCCTTTTCTGTTTGCAGTTCATCTTCCTCTTCCCCGATTTCTTCCTCCTCACCATCTTTTCCATTTGGGTTCAGAAGTTCTTCAAAATATTCTTTCCACATTTTCTTCAGTTCTTCCCTATTTTCTATCTCTTGTCCCCTTTTGTTCACCATTCTAACATAATCCGTAGGATCCTTCCGCCTCTTATCTTTCACCATCCCATACAGGACCTTTTTTGTACCTTCACTATCCTCCTCCATCATCTTTGTCCACTCTTCCATCCACTTCCTTCTCTCCTCAGCCACCACTCTCTTCGCCTCCTTCTTTCTTTCCTGGTACTCTTCCCTTGTCTCTACCGTCCTATTTTGATACCACCTCCTAAAGGCTCTATTCTTTTCCCTTACTATATCTTTTGTCTTCTCATTCCACCATGGTGTTTCCTTCCACCTCTTCTTACTACTTGTCCTCCCACATACTGCTTCTGCTGCACCCACTAGTGTCTTCTTAAATCTAGCCCATTCCTCTTCCACCCCTCTTTCTTCATCTGTTGGAATTCCTTCCTTTACCATTTTGAGGTACTCGACCCTTCTATCCCCTTCTTTCAGTTTCCATATCCTTATACGTCTTTCCTGGTTCTCAGTCCCTTTCTTCTCCTTACTCCCTCTCAGGTTCATTACCAGTAATCGATGGTCGCTATCCAGGTTCTCCGATGGTATAACCTTGATGTCCGTGATGTTCTTATTTAGTTCTTTCTCATACAGTATATAGTCGACCACCGACTTCCTGGTCAAGTCATCACTGTACCATGTGATTGTGTGGCTCTCTCTTTTCTTAAACCAGGAGTTCCCAACTAGCAGGCTGTTCCTCTGGCAGAAGTCCAACAATCTCTTTCCTTCCTCATTTCTTCCACCCCAACCCTCTGGTCCTAGAACACTCTCATAACCTTGTCTTTCTCTTCCTACATGGGCATTGAGGTCCCCCATAACAATCATATTTCTTCCTACCAGCTGCTTCTGCAATTCCTCTTCAAACTCCTCCTCCTCTTCAGAAGCGCAGCCTACTTGTGGAGCATATACTTGCACTATTTCTACGGTCTCTCCCCTCAGTGCTACTTTCACTTTCATCATCCTATCACTTATTCTCCTCACTTCTTCTTTCAAACCATCTCGTACTACTACTCCCACTCCATTCCTCTTTCCCTCTTCGTTCCCACTCCAGTACAGTCTATAGCCTTTTTTCAGTACTCTCCTTCCTTCCCCTTTCCACTTTGTTTCTGCCAATCCCAATCTGAAAACTTCAGATAATATAATGAACACTATAACTAAAACCAACTACAAACTTTGAACTTGTGTACTACAAGAAAAGGGACCAAAAATGAATAAGGGAAATAATTGACAGGATAAGGAAATGCCCTTAACCATTCAATAATGAGAACTGAGGGACATGAAACAAAATAGAGTCATGAAAGGCCGATAGGAAAGAGAAGGAGGATAGGGTCTGCTCCCAAGACTACGGAAGAAGGAAAAACAACGGACCCAGCTCAGGATTCGCATGGGGTCGCCAACTGTGGGCCCTTGAGGGTGAAGCACTATTATGGGTGCACCACAAGAGGTGAGCCAACGTGCACACAGCCTCCTTTAGGGCCTTGGGTAGAAGGTAAGAGATACAAAAAAGAAGAGTTTGACCCCCACGAAGAATGAGGGAATCAGGAAAAATGAGACAAGGGCCACTATAGGCAGGAAAATGAAAGACTCCCTAGGCCTCTGATACCCCATCACTGTCTGTGTCTGCAGAGAACAAGAGTTGACCAAGACAGGTCGACAGGAAAGATGACAGAGAGGAGCCCGGCACAAGTGGAAGCAATGCTGGACTCAGCTGGGGTCACGTGGTCACCAACCCATGTCCCACTGGTCGTGAGCTTGTGGAGAGGTATTACAGTAAAAAAGGTACTCCCGTACAATAAAACTAGGCTGCACGTTATTCCCGTAATTCAAAAGGGTTAAGAAGCCTCAAATTCTGGGAGTAAGGCATTTGCCAATCTATATCCATCTCTTGACATCACAATACCAGGTTTGGCAAAGGCTTAGTGAGAACCTTGTCAGGCAAGGATACCCTTCTGATGAAGATTTCACAATTTGGCTCCTTAGAAAAAATAATACCAAATCATTCGCTTCACAGGCCGACGGGAACTAGCGAAATAATATCTGCTAAATCTGTTGGCCTAGCCCAAGATTCCCCTCCTCACACCAGTCTCTGTAGCTTTTAGATAAACACTATTTTTTTCCCACTCCATGAACCCATCAACGACTAACCATAGCTAGTTAAAGTACAAAGCAACAATAATGCATCTATCTTTGAAAGTGAACTTATTATAAATATTTTGCTAATAGGCTGCATAATCAATGAAAATGGCTTACTACTTTTTAATAAGTGTTTCAGGAAATGGATTGGTATCAAGAGGGTTGTTACATTTAGGACCTTGGACATCGTGGTCCATTTTAGCCCCATGTATTTGGTTGTGTGTGTGTATATATTTTAGAGGATTTGTCTGATAACCTGTGGTATTGTGATGTCAGTAGTATGAGCACTTGAAATTTAAGCAAGGATTGGGATGGCTAAGTTAGGAACCATCCTGGCATGGACGACCAAGGTTAAAACAAACCCATTTATTCTCAGTTTTGCCTCACGAGGCTGAGTACCTAATTCCAGCACTCAGACCAGAATGAAATTTCTTGGCAGAGACAGAAATTTAACCCAGACCCCCAAGGCAACATCCAAGAATGCTAGCCGCTACACCACGAGGTGGTCTGTAAATTTTGTACGTCTGCATGAATATGCATGTTTCTTCTTTCTACCACCATATTTTGGAAATTTTACCATGACTAGCAAAGTTAATTTTAATACTGAGATATAATGAATAAATAATTCTAAGTTTCAATCATTTTGCTACAAATTGTTAAATTTGAAAAACTTAAGATGCTACATACAATACAGTTAAATTTACGGTCCATTAATCTTGAAATACTATGAACCACACAAACTCTAGCGATCTAGTCTAATGAGACCTTTTACTGCCAGAGAGAGCGCACTGCCCCATAAGGCCATAAACTATATGTTGAAGACAACGTTCGTGGTGCAGTACAAGCAGGAGTCTGGTCAGGGTGTGTTTCACATCTTGTAAGAGTAGACATTCATATGAACCAACCAGATTTTATTTCGCTTCCTGATGAACAAGTGCTGCCTTTGTTTGAGCTAACAGATAATCCAGCTGTGGATACACCCTTTTTTTTATCCAGATGGTAAATGTTGTGCGCATAGGGTATAACAAGCATTCGTAGGGTCTCTCCCATATTTACCAGCCAGGAATATCGTCCAATTTGAGTCTTTTGCCAACGTCTGGGTCCCCAGGTGAAGGACTACGACACAGGTATCCCAAGACCCCAGCCAAACTTCAGAATTCGTCGATGGCAGCACAACCTCAAATCAAGGCTAACCTCTTCCATAAACTTGTAGGGTCCATGCCACAGTCAATTGCTGCAGTTATTTGTACCAAGAGTGGAATAATTCCTTGTTAGTCACCATTCACTAAGGGATCTAGTATGCTTATATCTACAGATAAACCATGTGTACTAGGTACCTTTTGATTAAGCATCTGCTCCAACATCTCCTTCTGCCGTCGCAACTTCTTTTCGAGGTCAACATTCTGCTGACTTTGTTGCTGGGTCTGGAGGTGCTGCAAGTGTGCTGCAACAATGTAACACAACACTTAGGTGACAGCTCCTGCTTCCTGAGAAATTTGACACATTCATTTAGGTTAACTCACGTCCTGTTCAGTGATTGTGGGACTACCTTGTTCTACTTTCCTACACAGATTCAGTAAAGGGAACATATAAAGCAGACTTTCCTACACTGATCCAGTCAAGGGAACAGAAATATTGGAATTCTTTGGAAGAAGTTTATGCATGCGTAAAATTAGGGATGGGACGATACCACTTGCTCGATACTGATACCAATTATGAAAGCTTTCACAGTACTCTAGCCTTGATACTTACGTGAAATTGTGATTTTGGGCACTTCATTACAGACTTCATTTATCTGCAATTGCACACAAAATTCAAATGTTTTAAGTATAACAGCTAGTATGATATATTCATAGGAAAATTAGCTTGCTTAAGTTTTTAATAGCTATATGAAGTTGTGGTTTAAAAATGACATGAGTGAAAAAACAAATCACTTAAGAGATCTGACAATTGAGTTGTCAACAACGATTTCAAAAACATGGATTGCCTTTCTTTCTAGATATCTTATAAAGATCCCTAAAGAAAACCCATATTTCTAACTTAAATATATTGGTAGCCTGGTCTTGATTGTTTTATTTCCAGTTCTTGTCCAGTGTGTTTGAAATGATAATAATAATAATCATAACTTGACTTATCCGGCACTAATAATAATTATCGCTATTGCATTAAAAGAAACTACTGAAGGATTCAAATGAATCAAAAATACTTTTAGTGATTTCTAGCATTATTCGCAAAACTATTAAATTAAATGGATTTGAAGCTATGTGGGCCTATCAAATATAAACCACCCTGTCCTCCCGGTGGCCAACGAATGCTTGGGAAGGCGACAGGTCTTTCACTAGTGGCCGAGTGGGGAGTAGGGCCATCCACAATACAGCCGTTTCTGCTTCAAAACAAATGCTGTGAGAGCAGTAGCTTTCATGAGAGACTGAGGTTCATTGTTCAACATGTTATCAGATTCTCATGAGGTATGATGTTAGGCATAGTGAAATTTGCTTCAGACTGAGCAGGCAGCAGGCAATACTGTAGTTTTTGTGCAAACAATAGCACGAAGGGCAGGATGCCATGGAAAATAGAAGCCATCATAAGAGGCAGATGACCTACATGTCTTGCCCCGTAACAACAATTGCCAACACAGAAACCATCAACATTACCCCACGACAACATTGCAGTCATTTGGAACTGGAACTGTACTGATGGTGACCGCCGCTGCAGTGTTGAAAATGTTTGTAGAATTTGTGATTAGCTACTGGAGTATCTATTCCATCATCAACGTGAATTTCAATGAAGAAAAATTGCTGCACTTTGGGTCCCAAGGCTGTTGATTGAACAACAGAATGATAAGAAGTTGTGAAGCATTCCTGATTCACATAGTGACCTGCGAAAAATCATGGGTGCACCACTACACTCCAGGATCAACGAGGGCCAACAGCATGGAGTGGCGATGAAACGGTTAAGAGCATCTAGATGTCAAAAAGTGTTTTGTCAGTGGGGAAAGTCCTGGCAACAGGCGTTTGGGACTACAGAGGAGTATTTTATTGATTTCCTGCACAAGCAAAGAACAGGCAATGCTACTTGCAAACTTCTGGCAAATGTGCGAGCAGTCTATCAATCCAAAAGATGAGATTGCTCTATCAAAAATATGCTGCTGTTCTTCAAAATCCCAAACCGCGACTCAGACATAAGCCGCCACATTTGATTGAAATGCACTGAGCTGCCCTAAAACACACACCTCCCCCACAGTCAATTCCTGTCACCATGAACTTCCATAAGATAGAGTCAATTACGGTGGTGATAGAAGGGGGATATTTCGATGATTGTATGGAACAGGCTGCACGCACATCCTCTCTCTTTCTTCCTTCAAGACCAGAAGGAGGAAGTTTCCATCTCGCTTGCAAAAACACAAAGATGAAGCTAGAGTGATATACATAATACTGTACTAATATTAGGCTTTTGTAAATACAGACATCAAAAGATCATTGTTTCCCAATCTCAGCCACTAGCCAGACTATATTGGGCAGAAATATTTTTTTACTCGACCTTCTTTGAACACATTCTATATTTTCCAGGCAAATGAGGTCTTTGAAATTGGAAAGAGAGGGCACAAAGTAGGATTATGGAGTGGTGATTCAAGAAGTCAGTTCAATTTGAATAATTAAAATCCATACTAACCACATTACAGATGCTACTTAATTTTGAAATTACAGTAAAAATCTTCATGTATCTCATCATCCCATTCCCTAACCTTCCGAAATTTAAAATAAGCAATATTGGAATTAATGACAACCCAATTTGCTGGTACATCAAGCATGACACCAGTCATTATCGGGCCACAGCATCAAAGGGAAAAACTTTTCACAATATTGCATGCTCAGCACTGCTCTACAGCCAGTTGGTGACATTCAGCTTACCCTACTGTTTTGAGATCGCATACAGAGCAGCATGCATTCATACATGCCAATGGACATGATGAGGTTACAGTATCATTGGCTGTATGTCTCGAGTAATATGCATTGGGCACTGCTCAATGGTTTATTAAACTAATTTAGAAAGCATTAAGTATGATACCTCAATAAAAAGTATCACAAGACTAGTACTTCGATACAGACTGGTATCGAGGTATAGAGGGTATCGATGTCTCATCCCTAGTAAATATGACTGCAGGGTTGACTACTGTGCATGCAGAATCTGTCCCGAATGTCCCTGAAGTATAACACGTATTTTATCATATTGAATTTGGATCCAAACCGACTTACCAATATTCAGATTTTACCTAATGAAAAGGAAAATGCAGGGTTACCCCAGTCAATATACAAAATGTATTCATCTCTATTTATACATGTTCTATTTACAGAGTTGCACAAAATGTCATAACAATTCCTTAAAATGGGGGTTCCAGTTGCTGATACAATACCCCTTTACTAGAAGTGAATAAAAGACCATTTAAATTCTGCATATAGACTGTGCGGACCCATAGTTATCTTATCATAAGGTAAAATCTAAATATGAATATCCCTCTTCTGGAACATTCTACTTGTATAAACTGTGAGTCAACAATTCCTGCAAGTAAGGCTAACATCCAGAAGTCATACTAGCTACTGCAGTTAACATCTATTTACCCAATTGCAGGGGATATCGAAATTCTTCCTTAAATGGGGGGTTCCAGTTGTTGAAGTAAAACTCCTTTTCTAGAAGTGAAAATAATACAAGTTGATTAGTAGTACTACTACTACAGGGGATGTCTCATAAGTAATGTAGTTTTTTAAAGAAAATTTTATTTGGAAAGTTTTCTGACAAGAAATTAAACTATTCTTCAAAGCAGAGACCATTAGAGTCAATGGTCTTGAGCCATCTTTCAGAGAGGTTTCTTATCCTGCGACGGTACCAGTCTCTGGGGTTTGGTGCAAAGAATTCAGCGAGACCCACTTCCAGGGCTTCAATGTTTTCGAAATTTCTTCCGCACAAGAAATGGGCCATGGATTGAAAAAGATGGCAATCCGAAGGCGCAAGATCAGGGTGTATGCTGGATGTGGTAGCAATTCGACTCCTCCCAATTCCTGATTTTTTGCCATGGTTGTTTGTGCAGTACGAGGTCTGGCATTGTCCTGCTGCAAGAGAACTCTATCTTGGTTAACTAATGCTGGGCATCTCAGTCTTAAAATTTCATGAACTTGTTCCAGTTGTTCATTCATTTGTTTATTTGCAATTGGGGGCGTGTGTCCAGGTGGCAAATTAGATATACATAACAAATAAATAATTGTACATAACAATTCACTAACAATTAATCTGGAGTATTTACACAAATAGTCAGTCTTTTCTTAAACACACCGTTTGGGAAAAGGCTCTAAGACTGCAGCAGGTAGAGAGTTCCAAATATCAATGGCACGGTTTACGAAAGAATATTTACAATAATTTGTTCGCTGTGGTAGGCCCTGAACTTTGAAAGGATGCTCGCCCCTACCCATGTAAGTAGGCTTTTCCATACGTCTGCTAAGCTCACCCCATGCTGGTTGATTTGTATACGTGTTGTACATAGCGCAGAGTCTGGATTTCATCCTCCTAGCCTCAAGTGATTCCCACCCCAAGTTTCTTTAACATACGGCTCACACTGCTCCTGGAATTAAAGTCACTGAGCACAAATCTAGCGGCCTTTCTTTGTACCATTTCCAACTCATTTATGAGCCCTACTTGACGTGGATCCCAAACCGCCGAGGCGTATTCCAGAATAGGTCTTACAAGTGACAAATATCCTAATTCTTTAGCAGAGGTACTACTTCCTTTTAATACCCTCATTACAAAGTGTAGGGATTTGTAAGCTTTAGAAACTACACATCCTATATGACTACTCCATTTCATATCATTTCTTACGTGAACGCCCAAATATATGCAAGAATCTTAATCTACAAGTATTTCCGAGCCAATGTTATATTGAAAATCTTGCCTTCGCACTTTCCCTATTTTTATTAGACTACAATTTCTTGTGTTAATTTTCATTTTATTTTCAATCGCCTACTTATAGACCAGGATCAGGTCATCTTGAAGTACTGCATTGTCTTGTGAGTCATGTATCTTTCGATATATTACTCAATCATCCGCAAACAATCGACAGTATAAAGATCCGTATTGACTGCATGCTCGTTTGGAACAAACTCCCAGTGAATCCCCCTCCCCTCAAAATTCCACCAGACACCCATCACTTTGAGGCCGAACCGATCCTTTTTAATGATTACTTTGGCTGGTTGATTGGGACTGAAACACTCTTTCGAGGTGTCAGTGTTGCAGTAATAGACCCATTTTTCATCACATGTGACAATTCTCCTGAATCATCCATGGAGTTACCGATAAGCTGACGACAGATATCCACTCTACGTTGAGCCTGTTCAGTGGTCAATTCATGAGGTACAGATCTACAGCTTCTGATGGATTTTCCAAGTTTCTTAATCTCGTGACGTATGGTATCTTTTGATAGACCAAGTTCTTCCGACAGCCTACGAGCACTTCTTTGCAGATTTTATTCCAAAATTCTGTGTGTATTCTGAATATCCCATAATTTAAGTCTTCCAGAACGCGGTAACTCTGTAGTGTTTTCTTCTCCAGTGTTGAAATGCTGGAACCATCGTTGTGCCACACGCTCACTAACGACACCTTCTCCTTCCACTTCACATATTCCTAGAGTCGCGGCAGCAGCTTTGTAATCTTGTTTCCAGTAGTGCTTTAGAACGACCCTAACCTCCAACTTTGTAAGTTCCACTTGTGATTGTGTATCAACAACTGACGACTGATACATTCTCGCAATATACACAATTCTAGTCATGGCCTCCTGTAAATAGCAATGGCGAGCCAAAGAAAACAAATTCTATCTTACAAAACACCAAACATAAAGAACAACATTACTTATGAGACATCCTAATATTTAACAAGGTATTAATAGGAAAAATGATAAATCTTGGCTTTGGATAAGCAGCCCCGAACATCAATCCTACAACAACCCTTATATTTTGTGAACTAACTACAATAAATATCTGGTTAACTCAAAGTTCAAGTTCTAGAACTATGAAGAACCACAGTAATTTAAAAAAAAATCATCTTTTAAAAATTGTTTTGGCTGAATAGGGAAACGTTCGTGTTACAATGTTATTTAAAGGAGGGTCAGCAGAAAAGTTGCTTTGTTATTTAAACTAGGAACAGCAGAGTAGTAGTTTCAATTTATGAAGCATTGCAAGTCGCAGTAAACAACTAAAGGTGGCTACACACGTTACGGTATAACTGAGCAATTTAACTACAACGGTGAAGTGCGGAGTAAAACTGAAATCCCTTGGCTACAGCATTCACACGGTACAGATAACTGCGCCGATCAACAGTTTTCATCAGACATTTATCATAACATATCGACAGACAACGATGAAGACGTACTAGCGGTGCTAGGCCAATGTGTGTGTATAATGAAAAAGCAGAAGGCACAGAGTGTGTGCTGTAAAGATTGGCTTCTACAGACAAAGCAATATTCACACATAAATTAATTAAATTAGTTATGCTTTGCACCGAAAGATTGGCACAATTATTTACGAATGGATAAAGAGACTTATCTAAACCTTCTATCATTGGTTATTCAGTAAAAATAAAAAAAAAGGAAGGATACTGCGATGAGACGAGCTATAACTCCTCATGAGAGATGGTCCACTACCTTAAGATATTTAGCCACAGGTTGGCCATACAAAGATCAGAAATACTGTACATGAATATCACCACAGGCTCTCAGTTATATTATTCCCATTTGAACCCAAGACTAATCCTCCTAACACTCCCTACATACCCCAAAATCGGTGTGAAGTGTGCTGTAGCTGCGAAAAGAATTATTGGCCCAATTAAAACTTCCTTAATTTATAAATTTTGCTTGATCCGTTCAGCTTATTTTAACTAATTTCTTTTCCCAGTTAACAGATGGGCAAAGATCGTATGCTTCTGTTTTTATCAGCGAGACTGTGCAACTACTCATACAGCATCAAAACATTGTACGCATTAAGCGTTGAGTTTGGTGTTCCAATGATCAGTGCAGGATTGTGGCCGACTCCAAAGCCAGACTTCACGCAGTGTGATTTTATTTATGGGAGTGTACAGATGTAATTCTAGATCTAATTCCCGTACTCTAGTGGAGCTGGAGAATAATATACAGGAGCAGATAACCTTCATAACGGAAGGAGAATAGCAAGAAGTCGGTGCGAACTAATTTACATAGTACAACTCTCGACTGCCAGTTAATGGAGAACTTATCCAGCATCTTCTGTAAAAGGTTATGTTCTTTAATGATTAATTGCTGATGAATTTGACGATATTTACCGAATCGGGCCTTCGCACAAGCAGCGGCCCAGGGTGGGTTGGTTGGCGGAAGGCATGCGCATGCATGACCGGCCAGTGGCGCCGCTCCAACCAATGCTCACACTGTATAATACTTGGGCTGACTGGGCAGATCTTAATCCCAATGATTTCTCTGAAGAAATAAATTAAATCTGTTTTAACAGTTTGCCAACTTTGGCAGGATTAGGGACCACGATGTTACATAGTCAAGTCTGTTTGTGTCAACTGATTGTTTTGTTTTCAAGTAATTTGAGAGGCTTCGAGCAACATGGTCATAGGCCCCATGTAGTTGGGAGTATGTTGAATGTGTCTGATAACCAGTGTTTCTGTGATGACTTTAGTAGTGTGCATAACTGGATTAAGGACAGGGATGGGGTTAGGTGCCCCGGACTTGAAATAAGGTACTATCCAGACATTTTCCTGGAGGGAGTATGGGAACCATGGGAAAAACCACACACAGGATAGCCACCGTCAGCGCCAGGATTCGAACCTGCGATCTCCGGACTTGCTGCAGGTATCAATGCCGCTAATGGTGCATGAATAAACGAGCACGGCTATGCCGCAGGACTTATCAACTGATAGGTGGCGTTCTAAATGCCATCCAGTGGTCCTGCTAGGGGATGTGACATCACAAGCAGAGAGCAAGCATAGTCAGCAAGTATTTTGCTGCTAGCTTGCCACCACCTGAGACTGTCTGGCACCAGTTCAAATGTGTAACTTCAACCAGATGGTATTATTTTAAGTGCACGGAGATATAAGACTTTACACCCACATGGCAACGAGTATCAAAATAAGGTGTAAAGCGACAAAATTATTGCAGTAATTGATATTCCAGAGTGTAGGTAGACCACCTTCCTCTGTAGATGCAAACATACTTGGCTGTCACCCCAAACAACCTGTTTCAATCCCCAGCTATGCAGATAAATTCAATTCATCCTCATGGATGCTTACTACTTCAATATAAAAGTCTATTCACTGCAGAAGTTTTGACATCCCATAGGTTAAAAATTGAACTATGGGTATATTTGATTATTCCACAGTTTGTCTGGGATAAATACAAAGCTTCACCCATATATTTGAAATGTACGGGCAGAAAGACTATTTTATCTACATAGATTGCATATACCAATCTCATAACATTGCACAGTATCAGTAGCTTCAGTGTTTCCATTATTTGTGATTTATAATTTAGGCTCCTGTAAGCTTGACTCATCTTGGTAAATCTTGCATGGGTCTTGCCTGTTAAGGAATTACAATCTTGCAACCTTGGGCACAGTATGCAAGTGCCTCATTCTACATGAATATTCAAGTCTTACACTAGTTCTGAAAACGTGGATGCCGCGGAGACTCGAAACTCAATCTCCAACTTCTCAACAACTGGTGCAGTACCTCAACACAGCAGTCTCTTTCAGCACTTGATTGGATGATTTGATCACAGTTGTGCCGGGAGAATGAATGTAAATTTCTACTTACAGTGCACTCTCGTTAATTCGCGGTAATTAATGCACGAACTTCCGCAAATTATCAGCAGTTATTTTTGTTAAGCCTAGTAAAAGCAAAACTATTGGTTAAAATATTGAAATAGGCTTGAACATGCAAAATAATAATTATAACACTTGATTGTAGTGTCTTATAAGACATGCTAGGCTAGAGATAGGCCTATGTGGATTATGCCTACATTAATATCCAACAACAACAACAACAACAACAACAACAACAACAAAAAACTGTCATCACTTTTTGTTTCTTTGATAATTTTTCTAATTTTCTATTGCATATTTCCAAAGAAAACATTATATGAGAACGAAAATTCATCTAGTTTTTCTGTGGGAAACTTTCGGGATTTCCGTTCACTCAATATCGACTGGATCTAAGTTTTCCTCACCAACAGTCAAAATTCCGTGCTATTTCTTCTTTGCTTTCGTGTCTTAAATCATAATCGTCTTTATCGATGTCTGACTTGTCCGTTCGAAATATCGTCGTCGCAGCCGGCAAGCACTTGCTTTAGTGCGAGCATAGTAGCGGTATTTTTCTCCCACGATTTGTTGACTGCATGAAGAGCATTCAACAAACACGCTCTTGGTGTCGCGCAAGTTTGTGCCATTAGGTAATAATCGCTGTTTACAATACGCTGCAGTCCTCTTGTATTGCTTGCGCTTCGAAGATTAAGGAAATCTGTGCTATACTACTCGCGGCAATATGCTTGTATGTTTCGAAGATTGCACAAGTAGGCCTACCGTTACATCGCTGAGAAACGCAGTTCAGTCTTCTCGAATCTCAATGATTTCGTCTTGACGCATTGCGTCATATCAAAATTCCTTTAATCGACGGAGAGATTGCTTTACTTAGCGTGATTATTAGTTGCTGTAAGAATTTCTATTTAAAAAAATACTCTTGGAGACCAGCGATTAACCGCTAAACGAATTATCCGCACGTGAATCATCGAGAGTACACTGCATATGTTATGGCGAAGAGAAAGTATGGCGGAAGAATGCACACCCTTTATTTAGAGTAGGTTTAGAGGATCAGGGAATATTCTTCCATCCTATAACCTCCATCACCTGAAACCATACTTCCCAGTGTTGTCAGGAATCCTATCCAAAACATCTCCAACCTTGGACTCAAATACCAAAAGGATGATCAATAGGGCACACACAAGAACATGTGCCAAGAGCAAATTAAAAACTTACCATTAAGCTTTGTACATTCATGATATTGGAGAGCAAAAGCCTCCTGCTCTTGTTCCATTTTACGCAAGTCCTCTCCTGTCTCCTGAGTGCGCCTGCGAAGATAATCCAGTTGTTGGGCAATTTCTGCACTACAGTCGGGAAGCAAAGGGAGCCCTGCTGGAACCATACTGCGGCCTAGGCCCACCTTCAATGAAATACATAACTGGTCAGAAATCTTCCATTTCACTTCATACATACAACATTAGCTGTTTCTTAGGAACAGTGTTAATAAGTTTGAGGATACTTACATTTTCTACTTGTTGTACTAACTTCATTTCTGTGCTGAGGCAGTGACGAATAATTCGAAAGAGACCCAAAGGATTGTGAATGTACCTTTGCTAGAAACAAAATGGAAAAAAATATAAATGTGACTGCAAAAAGGCATCTATTTAATCAAGTTATACATCAGTACCAACTGTCTAAAAGTTCAAAGAACTTAAGAAATCAAGTAAGGAATTTCATATTGTGAGATACTTTAAGAAGACTTTAATTTTCGGGACTTCAAAGCAGTCACAGACAAGCCATTTGCTGATAAAAATATAAGTACAATAATTTTCAAAACATCCTTGAAGAGATGGTAGAAAAAGGATAGACAAACAATGATAGGCAGAGGGAGAGATAAAAGGAAAAACAAGGACAATCTCCACAGCTGGACACACCACCATCTTCAAATGGTAGGTATTCACACCCTTAATAGATTCATTAGCTCTTCAATGACAAGCTCAATTCAACCTGCTAGTCTCATCAGGATAACTGATAGCAACCAGTCCATCTGTCACTCAATATAGTGTGTAGCAGGGAGGCAATTCTTCCGACTGGTGTCGCAGATGGAAGTTGAAACCGAATCCAGATAAATCAAGCTTATTAACTATTACCCTACACTATTTCCCATTACCTGCAACATATTCCTCACTTCACATGCCCACTACCGCAGTTGCGCATCAGCGAGATCTCGGGGTCACATTCGACAACCACCTATGATTAAAAACCAAACTCTTTAAACAAAGCCATGAAATTCCTAGGCATACGATACCACATATCAGAAATATCAAATCCCTTATTACCTTTTAAAGAAAGCTTTCCAGTCAGTCAACTCAAATTGTGCCCAATTACATTAGGTGGGAAACAAGTGCTAACATGCCCTAACTTGAAAGAAAGAAAAAAAAACAAGACATTACAAAATAACACGCTTATATATACAAAATGAGGTTATTAATTGAACGACATGTTTTCAACGTCATGCGTTCATCTTCAGATAATCCTCACTTAGGCTTAATTAGTGTATGATATTTATGAATTTCATGGCCAAGTGATTAATTGGAGATATTTTATTAATGCAGCCATACCTGTAGTTTGTACTTTGATTAATAAATTTAAAAAAAAAGGAGTGACGCTAACAAACGTTTGACATTTAAAGGAGCATGGCAAGTTAGTGAAGAATTTTAAATAACCAATATTTAGGGCCGAATATGCTTCCTGACATATGCAAACCATATACGAGGTGCCTACTAGCAAAGTCAGCAATCTCTACTATTTTGCGTAACTTACTTTATGGCAGAAATGGATTCTCCTTGATGCTTTCTAGCAATGTCCAATGGTTATGAGAAGCAAAAGCAGCTGTTAAGTGGGTTAGTTCCCCTATTGAAAACTGGTGTGAGAAGCAAAGGCTGCAACTCCATGATCATTTCTTACAATCTGTGGAGCAAAGCCTGCAATATCCACTTCGGCTAATCAGAGATCCCATTTGGCCATGTGACTGTAGCCATCTTTTGTATTTTGTTTACACAACAGTATGACATAGTGGTATGGATTGAATTTTATGGTACTAAATGTATATAATAATAATAATAATAATAATATTGTATGGCCTCGGGTGCCGGGTGCAAGCTTTGTTATTTGACACCCAAAGGGTAGCTTACATGTCGAATTTCGTTGTACCTTGAAGCACTATGAAAGTCAAGGAGGTTAGATATCTAAGCTCCTTGAACACTATAGCGCTTCCTAGTAGAGAAATGAGGAACTTTCTGTTGGCGGGAAATCCAGAGATTAATTTTGCCATTATGAACACGGCCTACTGAATTCAAATGGGTTCTTTGACATGCCAACATCGTATGACATGGTGTCGTCATTTTTTCCGCCTTTCAAAACTCACTTACCACGCCCAGGAGCGAACCTGCAAGCTTGGGGTTAGTAGATCGACACTTAATGAACTGATTAAAAGAGTCTACTATGTCGTTTTTGGACCCTCAATGGCGGCCGCTGACTGGAGGGCCATCTTGTGGTATTTGGACTCTGTGACAAAAGACTGTGTGGCAGTTGTTCGTTGTTCTATGTTTGAATATGTCTGTTGTATAGTTGTGTAGTGAAAGAAATAGTTAAATAAATAATGGTTAACACTAATTCGGTAAATTAGTCCCTTAACAAAAAAGACACGTTGACCACTCACTCACCATGGCAAGCTACTAAATTTATGATAGTAGCTATTTTAAGTCCTGTAAAATGAATAACCAGGAGGGAATAACACCAGTGTCGCCTTCCAAAGCACGGAAGAGAAAATCTCAGCCTGAGAAATGGAGGAGATCAAAAGTTAAATGGCTGAGGAGAGTTCAACACTATTCTTACTTATCTTACTGTTTTATTTCCATTATTTGTTTTGAAAACTAGTTTCAAAATTACCATTAGTGATTAAGCAACCATTTATTTATTTATTTATTTATTTATTTTAAGAAAACCTTCACTCCTCAATTTCAATAATGGCAACCATGTATTGTAGGTAATGTTCATAACTTTTCTTACATAAATAGCTACACCTATCGTTAAAAATTCTCCCTTGTTTTACAGGTAAGGGCCCCCAAATCTACACGTGGACATGCTACAAAAAGCTTTCGATATTCAACCTTGTCTATGAAGCAGTGCTTAAGACATCCCATAAGCTGTTCCACGTAAATGAAGATCGATCCAGTTAAAATGCCCTTCTATTACAGTATAGTGTCATCTTTAGCCCGAAAAAGGTCAGTAACTGGTACTCAGAGGAAAATCTTTCCAAACTAAACACTTAGTGAGGAAAAATGACATTAACGATGTAGTACCTGAATGCCAGAAGGCTTTTCTGGGTATTATCCAGGTAAAGCAAGCAAGAGTTGAATTTGAAACCAAACAGTTTTTTCACACAAGAAACTGTTCCAACTGGAAAATGGAAAGATCACTGCTCTCAGAAATTTCAAGCAAAAAAAGAGGCTGTGATGAAATTTTTATCATCCCTGACCTGCAGTGAACTTCAATACTGTCATTCACCAAGAGGGAGAAAATATTGCCATCTCAGTTGAATATCGCTCTACTTCGGATGTGCAATGGACAGACTGATTTAGAGTTACAGGTTAAAGAAAGTTATTTACGATACATATTTAATACCGAGTTTAATATTGGGTTTGGAAGTCCCAGAATTGACTTGTGCTCTGCTTGCATCAAATTCAAAGAAAAAATTAAGCTAGGAAAAGACCCAGAAATGAAACTTCAGATTGAAGCACAGAGAAAAATGAAAATCCGCAGCCTGCTTCCAGTCTTTGACCGGGTCAGGAATGGAATGAATGAAGCCCCCATCTAGCGGCGAGGATATGGACTGTGCCGGCTGCCGAGGCCTGATGCACTCCTGTGGGGCAATGATTAAATAAATGACAAATGAAATGATAGTGGAGTGTTGCTGGAATGGAATTTTGACAGGGAAAACCGGAGTACCCGGAGAAAAACCTGTCTGCCTCCGTTTTGTCCAGCACAGATCTCACATGGAGTGACCGGGATTTGAACCACGGACCCAGCGGTGAGAGGCCGGCGTGCTGCCGCCTAAGCCACGGAGGCTTTAGATTGAAGCACAGAGACAGATTCATACTAAGCAAGCAAAGGCCTTTAATTATCTCTTAAAAGAGAAACCTGAAGAAACTGAAACCCTCTCTTTTGACTACCAGAAGAACTTACCTCTTCCTCAAATTCCTGACCAAGAAACTTACTACCGGCGCTAGATGGGGGCTTCATTCATTCCATTCCTGACCCGGTCAGAGACTGGAAGCAACTTATCGGTTGTTGTCAGTTCCTCCGATGACAACCTCAACTCTCACAACTGCATTAGTTATGTATGGACAGAGAATGTTCGTAAAAAGGGATCTAATGAAATTGCTTCCTGTGTATTCCATTCTCTGAAAAAACTTAAGCTGGAAGGAATTAAAAAGATCCGTTTATTTGCCGACGGCTGTGGAGGGCAAAATAAAAACAAAACTCTGCTCCCTATGGTTGCAAATTGACTACTTCACACACCCTGAAGTGGTCCAGGAAGTTGAGTTGTATTTTCCAATTTGAGGTCACTCTTTGATCCCACCTGACAGACTCTTTGGGTAGTGTTCAAAAGATATTTCAAAACGACAGGTAATAGCAAACCCTGAGGAGTACATCCAAATACTCTAAAAACATTCCAAAATAGTGAAGGTTGGAACAGAAGACTGAAATATTTGATTGGTAATTAGAAGCAGAAGAGATACAGAAGCCTCTAAATGCTTGGCATTTCCAGTTTGCTCCCTGCAAGAGATAAAATCTCAAGAGACCTACCAACAGCAAACGCAATATACTCTTGAAAGGAGAGAACTTCTACACTCCCATATTTTTTGTTCCATCTTGTTGGAACTACAGATTAGGACGTACCGGTACGTTACCTTCTACACACACAATTCTGGAGACTTTTCCATTCGTTCATATGCAGTCATTATTGTCTGCCTCGTTTGGCAAATCGGATGGGTTGACATTGTCACTAAGAGGCTTGTAAAAATCCAACTTTTCATTCGGATG
This sequence comes from Meconema thalassinum, assembly GCA_946902985.2. Taxonomy (NCBI): domain Eukaryota; kingdom Metazoa; phylum Arthropoda; class Insecta; order Orthoptera; family Tettigoniidae; genus Meconema; species Meconema thalassinum. The sequence goes on along the minus strand of OX336389.2, from coordinate 1,435,059,576 downwards.
CCAGTTCTCACTGAAGTGAATTTCAAGCAGTAGTTTCACATCGGCAATTTTCTTAGGATTGATAAGGTTTTGGGAGTATCGGAACCATTTGAGCAATTTCGGTGTCCTTTTTTGTGATATATTTAAAGGAGCATATTTCTAGCATGTAGAAGTTCGCTACAACTACCAGCGAAGATAGTGACGCTGACCATGTATTTCGTGATAATACGCCATGAAATATGAACACATGGGGTGACTGATACTGTAAACACGCCGGTACCTTTTGATTGCGACAGTGTATGTGAAAATAAAATAGACCCAGTAGAAGAAACACCAATTTGCTTCCACGAAATGTTTGTAGACAATTTACTAATGGACCTAATCGTTCATGAAACCAATGTGTATGCTGATAAATACTTACAGCAACATAGGTTACGCCTCCAATTACTAAAGAAATCTCGGCTGTCTAACTGGACCCCTACTAATTCCAATGAAGTGAAGGTGCATCTTGCACTTATTATACTAATGGATATTGTTCAGAAGTGTAGCATAAAGCTATATTTCAGTAGGAAATATCTCGTTGAAACCCCCTTCATTCCAAATGTTATGTCAGAAGAGAGATTTTCCTCGCTTTCTAAATTTCTTCATTTCACGCATTCCGACAATAAAATTGAGAAACAAAAGTACGGACGGATCTATTAAATAATGCCTGTAGTGAAACATTTTAAAAATAGGATTCATGGTATTACCCATTTAAGATTTGATTGCCGGTGAGCATGGCTGTGCCACCATTTGTTGATTATTGTAGCAGGAGCTCTGCGGGGTAAAAAGGAGGACACAGTGATGACACAGTGCAGTCTGCACGTAAGTCAAGCAGCATTGCACGCGCTGCCTGTCTTAGAAGCGCAGATAAGCGTCATGTCACCACGGACAGCTACTTGAGCTGAGTCATACCCTACACGCGCAACTGTAGCTGTCAACGAGGCGGAGTGACGTGTGACACACTTAAACAGAGAATAGTTCCCATCTCGACCGCCGGCAATCAATTCGCGAAAGGGTAATAACTACAGTCCAGGGAAAGAGATTTCCGTGGACGAGTCCTTATTATGGAAAGGAAGGCTGTCTTGGCACCAGTATTTGCCACTAAAAAGCATGCGATTTGGTATAATATTGTTTGTATAAAATTGTTTGAACTATGTGACAGCACTACCAGGTATCTCTGGAATTTTATCATTTATACGGGTGCTGGGAGCATATTGCAATGTGATTTGACAAGCCTGATGATCCACTATCCACTAGGGTTGGTTAGTGCCTGGCTGAACAATTATTAGATGTAGGATGTATTTATATGGAAAATTTTTATAGTAGCTCTGACCTGTTCATGCGTTTGACTGAAAACCGTACTGATGCCCTAGGGACTGTAAAGATTTCAAGAAAGAACATGCCACAGATATTGAAGTTGAAAAAGAGTGAATCGGTGAGTGCTCAAAAAGGCAAGCTGATAGCGTTGAAATGGATGGACAAGCAGGAGGTTGCAATGTTAACTGCATGCCATGGGGACACACGGCACCACCGTATCAAGGTATGTGAAGGGGGGACAAGAGCAGGTGGAGAAACCTATTTGTATCATTGGACACAATACGTTTATGGGTGGGGTAGATAGCAGGCCGCTGAGGGGTGACAATTGCAGGCGGAAGCAAATACTCAATAACATCCGGGCTGGCCCTTGCTGCCACTGTGCTCACTAAATGTCGGTACTCAGTCACGAAGATTTGAACAGGACTCACTGTACCACACCATCCTAACCCATTTCAAGGGTAATTTTCACCTATTATACCCTCCCCTATTATTAAAGCCGAAAAATTGGAAAAGGAAGGGGGTGTTATAGGCGGACCTTATTAAGTAAAGATTGTGTACCTTCTTATGTTTCATTTAATGATATGTAGTACAGTTAGTGATGTAAAATACCCAGGTATTTATAAATCGGGGTAAATACCCGGGTATTATAGATTTTTCATTAAAAATCATGTGTCGTGGTAAGTTGAACCTTAAAAAAGGGTCGGTCGATCGATCGATCAGGTGCCATCAAGTCGGCGTCGACTCCTAGCGACAGTCTCCATATGATTCGGTGTTCAGCCATATACTTCAGATCCTTCACTGACATTCATGTTGGATTTGATGGAGTCAATCCTTCGCCAGTCTACCATCGGCTACTTACGTGGAAACATCGCAACAAAGACCCGTGAGTGATGTTACGCACCTGGAGTTCACAATGTGAAAATAAAAGAATCATACGGCGATCTTGATGAAAGTGAAATACACGCGATTGCAAATTAAGCAAATAATAATAATATTAAGAAAGTGCACAAGTGTGCAGCAAATACACTTAGCTGCCAAAAGTCACGGGAAGGATAGTCCCATGAGAAAGTGTCGGCTAGTGAAGCCTATGATGCGGTGCAGGTGCCTCCTTCCAGTCCTGGTAGAAATGGGTTCCCGACTCCCAACATACTCTGGGTCTTCCTCATCCTCTCTTTCCAATCATCCGTCTCTCCATCACTTGTTTCGGCATTCTTTCATCATTCATCCTTTTCACATGTCCATACCATCTCAATCTGTTCTGCTCCAGCTTATCATTTAGCTGCTATACATTCACTTCCTTTCAAATATATTCATTTCTAACTCTCTCTCTCCTAGTCTTCTGTACCATACTCCTCAGAAATTTAATTTCGGCTGTCTGTATTCTACCTTCATCTCTGCTCGTCATCGGCCAAGTTTCTGCTCTATACGTCATTATTGGTAAGTAATAGGTCTTGTGCATCACTTCTTTAGCTTTCCATGGTATGTCTATATCCCAAATTAAACTCCAAACTTGATGATATAAAACACTCCCACTCTTGTTGATCTTCGTATCCAATCTTGTATTTTCCATCACTTCACTTCCTAAATATTTGAAGTGTTCTAATACTTACAGATCTACATCTCCAATTTTAACGATCCCTTCTTTCTTTCCTCTTGTCATTACCATTGTCTTATCTTTCCCTACGCTGATTTTAATTTTCCATTTCCCAATATTTTCCTTCAGTACATCCAGCCGTTCTTTGACCACATTCTCATTCTCTCCCCAAATCAGAACATCATCAGCAAATGTTCATTCTTATACCTGTGTATGCTTCCTTTGTTGCATTTGGTACATCATCCATCACCAATATAAATAGCAATGGTAAGAGTACACTCCCTTGTTTTAATCCATGTTCTTTTCAAACCATCCTGATTTACCTATTTGAGTCCTGATACAGTTGCAACAATTGAGGCAGGGAAGTCAAAAACCCACTAACTCCAGTAAATCAAATTTTACAGGAGAGAGAAAAAACTGATTATTTTCCTCACTGATCTTAAATCTAATGGATCTACGTGCTCATGTTAAGTAGAAGTACATTCTTTATCAATTACATACTTCATAACCTAAGTGTTTATATTATTTAATGCTACAATTTGAATTAAATAGTGGTGGAGTTAGGGGTTTTTTGACTTCTGGAGTATATAAAATAGGCAATAAGTATGACAGAAATAGTCCTAATGTACCATACCTACCGTATGAAACGATAGAATATGAAATGATATTATGAAAATTAGCATTGTACATTTTTAAATTTAAATCCACTCTAATCTAAATCATTCCAAAATGCAGAAATAAAACCACAAATGAACTTAGTACTTTCATCACTCTGATTCGTGGTACAGATATTCTGTTTCACTTTCACTCTCTTGTTCAGTCTGTGAATCAGGGTTATTACTGCCCGAAAATAAAGTTCTGTAATACATCCTAATTTTCTCAGAAATGAACTTCATTAAATTTTGCAAGTCCTTTTGCTGTTCTATTTTCAGTGGCAAGTGTGAGTTGTACTTTTGTTGAGTGGGAAAAGATGCAGTTTTATTGGGTCTCTGGATGTTAAATAGACTCCATATTGTACCTTTCATAGTTTTACTCACATGGATTTTATTTTTGTGGGATGCTGAATATCGTATCACTTTCTGATATGAGGAATTCCTCGGTTGGACCATGTTTAGTTTCTTTAGTACTTGGGTTTCTCTTGAATATTTTGGTGAAATGTTAAGGATAGTCATATATCATACTTTGTTTGACCTGTAAAATATATCCAACTGAACTTCTTACAATGTCAAACCACTGGCTTGGTGTTTCCTCAGTTTCATGTTTCTTTTTGTGACTCTCAATATGACCAAAATCACGGTCATTTGGTAAGAGACTGTGTCCTCTCGTGGGATAATGTTGCTCTATAAAATGAATGCGCCCCTCCTGTATAAAGATGTAAAAGAACTGGATCATCAATCTCTGCTCAGCTGGTTAAGCGATGGTGTTGCCATCTACCGGTAAATAAAGCATGGAAAGCAAGAACACACTAATTCCATGGATTTTAAAACAATCTCCTGTATGCAGACGAATGACGGAATTAGAGCATTCTTGCCTTCCATCCAAGCGGAACAACTTACGAAACTCCATCCAGCCCATAACTCAATTTCGCCAAAAATTGGAGTTAGTGGGTTTTTGATCTCCCTGCCTCAATTACTGTACATTGCTTTTATCATTTGGATTATTTCTTCACCAATACCTTTTCGTTTTAGGCTTTCCCGAACTCCGTCTCTAGGGACACTATCATATGCCCTTTCTAAGTCAATGGAGGTCATTATGTCTTTTCCATTATCCCAGTGCATTTCCGTAGTTTGTCTTACAACAAAAATAGGTTCCACTGTTGATCTTCCCCTTCTGAAACCAAACTGTTCCTAGTGAATTTGTTTTTCAACCTATTTTCGGACTCGTTCCTCTAGTACTCTTTCCATGATCTTGGCAGCATGAGAGATTATAGTAATTACTCAGTAGTTTCCATACACCTTCTTGTCGCTTTCTTGAATATTGGTATAATAATCCCTTTCTGCCAATCCTCTGGAGCATGTTTTGCTCTCCACATACTCTTTAGTACTCTGAAAGTCCAGTATATTCCAAATGGGCCACGCAGCCTTTATCATTTCCACAGCTACTTTGTCTACTCCCACAGCTTTTCCCATTTTCTTCTTCTTAATGGCCAATTCCACCTCTGCCATTGCAATGTCTGCCTCTATTTCTTCTTCTTGTTCTTATTGCACTTCAATAGCTTCTGTGCACATTAAATTTCTCACATTTAGCAGTTCATGAAAATATTCTCTCCATTGGTTTTTAATCTCTTCAGGTTCCTTCAATATCATTCCTTCTTTGATTTTCACAAATCCAGGGTTCACATGTTCCTTCTTTTTATTCTTGACTATACTGAACAATAGTTTATTTCCACACGGACAGTCATCTTTCATTTCCTGTGTGAATACGTTCCAAATTTTCTTCTTCTCTTCAGCCACTACTTTCTTGCAAATTTGTTTAGCTTCTACATATCCCATTCTTTGTTCTTCTGTCCTTTTTATTTTCACTCTTTCCAACTCTACTTTTGTTCCTGCACTTTTTCCTGTACTCTTTCATTCCACCATGTTGTTTCTTTATCTTTTATCTTTCCTGCTGTTCTTCCACGTGTCTTCCCTGCACAACTAACAAATGCATCCTTAAAAGTTTTTCCATTCTTATTCCACATGCCCACATTCCACATTCTTTTAACACAATCCTTTAATATAAAATAACCATGCACATCAGTGCAATCTTCCGACCTTCCGGAATACATGCTGGTACTCTGACGTCATTATACTCTCCATTTCGAAATAAGAACCTGAAGCATTTGGCAGGAACGATATAAAATGGCCGCCGCGGGCTCCTATTGGCTGGATTTTGAGAGCTAGCGCCACACGATGCCAGCGCATTGTTCATTCATTCAATCGCTTGTTAACCACTGTCTGTGTCGGAGTCGTTTCATTGTCATAGTTTCGTTTACTTTTAGTATCGAGTTTTAATTTTTTTTTTTTTTTCATTTTTACTTCCTTATTTCTTTTATAGTACGTCAATAAGTTGCAAATCTTTCATTTACCCATTTCGACATCAAACTTCGAATAATATTTTCATGGTTAGCCTAGTTTGTTCAAATTTAAATATACTTAACTTAGAATACCTGCATGACGTACAAAATAGGCTACGTACATTTAGTCTTAATGTTTACGTATCCAGTAAGGTTTCATTGCAAATATTGAAAACAATTAGCCTACATAAATTGGGCTATAGGTGTTTCTCACCTTTTTATTCCGTCAAGGCTGTTGTGTGCCAACAAACACTGTTAAGAAAACATGCGCATTATTCTAGGATTATTTTTCCTGTCATATTGTCGCGTTTAAATTGTGGCCTATCATCCAATAGCCTACAACTCGACAATATAAAAACATGGCAATAATATCGCCACAGAGCGGCTTGTTTGTCTGCTCGGTGCTAAATACTTCTTTACCTTAACATTATGTTTGTGGATCACAGAAGCCTTTATTAACCGCACAGAGACGTGATACAGTGAGTGTGCTTGTGTAATCATGATGTTTCTGTGTTCTGTGTTAACTTCTGTAAACTGAACGACCTCCACCCAGAGACTAGTTTAATCTTGAACGATAATCATGGCATGGTGAGTGTTGATATATTCATCATCAGATTACTTTTTATTTTGTATTATATAAGTAAGTTATAGCCTAGCTGTCTAGTGTTTGGCCTCTTTTTATTGAATAACAGTGATAAAGGAAGCGTAGCATAAAGGTAGCATAGCTTTGGTGTGTTATTTATATACCGTATTTCTCTATTTGAACGTCCTCGGCGTTGACTCAGGATAGACATTTACATTATATTGTGCATAATAGTATTGAAATAATGTTCGAAGTATAGCTCTGTGTATTATTTGAACCAGCTGATCTACATCAACAATAAAATCTCGGCAACACAGCTCAGCTGTTCAAGCTCCCGCCATTTTCTCCACGTTCTTTCTTTCGAAATACAGAGTATAGCGTTATCACCTGACCACAACAATGAGTTACAAAACGGTCAACGATGTTTCGATCTATCAAAGTACTGTGATAGAATTCCTTGTTAAGGGAGAAATCCCTACTGCTGAAATTCACCAGGGACTTCAGCGTTCTTATGGAGATGTGTGTATGGGTGCTAGCAGTGCTTGGAGATGGGTGAAACATTTTTAAGATTGAAACACGAGCATTCAAATCAGCCGCGTAGTTGGCACCCTCTAACTGCCTCCGCCGAGTGCAACATGACACACGTTGATTACATCATTGCATAAGACAGACGTGGCGCTATCAGTGAAATTGCGGCAAGACTTCCAATAGGATACAGTACAGTGCAGTAAATGATTTGTGAGTTTTTGATATCTTGAAGTACTTTAATTTACCAGTGAAGTTCTACACAATTTATATGTCTTGCGTTTTCTATAGTTCAAAGTCCTATTAACACTGTGTGTTCAGTCTTAACTGGTTTGATGGAGCTGTCCATGCCTCCCTGTCCTGAGATAATCGTTTCATCTTTACATAGCTACCATACCCTACATCTGAGGCAATCTGATTAACATATTCTAACCTTGGACTACCCCTACAGTTCTTGTCCTCGACCCTTCCTTACATAACTAAGCTTGCTATTCCAGGGTGTCTTAGTATGTGTCCTACCAACCTATCTCTTCTCCTCATTAGCAGTCACCAGAAACATCTCTCCTCTCCCACTCGTCTTAATACCTCTTCGTTCGTAACCCTATCTACCCATCTTATCTTCATCATTCTCCTATTACACCACATTTCAAATGCTTCAATTCACCTCTTTTCTGCTGCACCAATAGTCCAAGTTTCACTTCCATAGAGTGCCACACTCCAGACAAAGACTTTCAAAAATGACTTCCTAATACCTAAATCTATATTCGATGACAACAGAATCCTTTTCTGTAGAAATGCTTTCCTTGCCTGAGCCAACCTACTTTTTATATCCTCTCTGCTTCGTCCATCACTGGTTATTTTGCTTCCTAATTTTTGGATACAGTAGGTAATCACAGGAACTCTGATAAGGATTGATTCAGTGTACGCTCCATGTAAAATGGGGCACCACGATGAAGTAGGCAGATACAAGGCAGTAAGTGGTATAGTAGAAAAATAGTTAATACAGATATTGCACTGCTGATGATGGATTTCAATGTTAGGATAGAAAATAAGACTGGGGGGTATGGGAAAGTAATGGGTAAATAAGGTTTAACTGCCACTAAATAATATGAATGTACAGTGCACTCTCGGTAATTCGCGGTAATTAATGCAAGAAATTCAGCGAATTATTGAAAACCGCGAATTAACCGCAGTTATTTTTGTTAAGCCTAGTAAAAACAAAACAATTGATTAAAATATTGAAATATGCTTGGAACGCAAAATAATAATTAAAACACTTGATTGTAGTGTCTTATAAGACATGCTAGGCTAGAGGCAGGCCTATGTGGATTATGCCTACAATAATATTTAAAAAAAAGTCATCTCATTTTGTTTCTTAGATCGTTTATTCTAATTTTCGAGTGCACATTTCCGAAGAAAACATTATAAGAGAACGAAAATTCATTTAGTTTTTTTCCATATAAGAGATAAGTGTGACTAGAGACTGTGGGAAACTTTCGGGATTTCCGTTGCATCACTCCCGCACTCGATATCAACTGGATCTCAGTTTTCCTCACCAATAGTCAAATTCCGTGCTATTTCATCTTTGCTTTCATGTCTTAAATCAGAATCGTCTTTATCGGCGTCTAACATGCCCGTTCGAAATATCGTCGTTACAGATGTCGGCAAGCACTTGCTTTTGTAGCGGTATTTTTCTCTCATGACTGGTTGACTGCATGAAGAGCATCCAACAAACACGCTCTCGGTCTCGCGAAAGTTTACGTCATTACGCAATAATCCCTGTTTACAATACACTGTCCGCGCATCCACCCTTCACAACTCACAGGTCAGCGACCTTTGAGTGTGGCTGTTGGGAAAGGGAGGGTAGGTTCCCAGTGAAAGCGCATTCCTCTTGTATTGTTTGGGCTTCGAAGATAAACCTGCGGCAACCTGCTCGTATGTTTCGAACTTGCGCAAGTAGGACTACTGTTCCATCACAGAGAAACGCAGTTCAGTCTTCTCGAATGTCAATGATTTAGTCTTTACGCAATGCGTCGCACGAAAATTCTTTTAAATGACGGGGAGATTGCTTTACTTAGCATGATAATTAGTTGCCGTGAGAATTTCTATTTAAAAATATATTTGGAGACCCGCGAATTATCCGCACGCGAATTATCGGGAGTGCACTGTATTAGAAATTTTAGATCCTTCGTGACTTAAGTATGTATTAGTCTTTTCTAGCAATAACGATTTGCAGAGTTGAACCTACTGTACAATTTTCAAAGTATAATATTTTACTAATTGACATGCATCAGAAATTAGATTTGTGTAAAATGATGCCAATAAATAGTATATAGGCATTTAACTAATCATGAACAGGTAGTACTCAGGGTGTCTACCAAAACAAACTGACAGATTTCCCTGACAATTCCCTGATATTTCCAGTATAAGTCAGAAAATTCCATGAGTAACAGTATCAGCCATGATAAATATATAAAACAGAGTTTGTACTTGAAGAGCATTTCAGAAAGTAGCATGAAAAAGTTGGAAAAGAAAAAACAGAAAAATATATCTTTCTACATTTTGCCAATTTCTATTTTTTTCTATTGTACTTGTGAGTATTAAAAGTAGCTTGTCAATAGTCATCATCATCTTGTACAGTTTCCAGCCCCAGAACGGGTCTGTTTGGAACATAAGCCTCGCCACCTAGTCCTTTCTTCCCACCACTTCTCCGCTGTCACTCTGGTCCAGTCCTCACCTCTCCTCTTGACACATTCCTCCACTCCTTTCAGCCATCTATCTCTTGGTCTTCCCCTTGGTCGTCAATGGTAATGCTCTCAAATATAATACAGTTGCACATTTATACACAAATACACAGTGTGCTCAATCTTGCAAGAAATGAGAGCTTACTGATTTAATGTCAGTAAGAACAATCATCACCAGACTATACTTGAGTGAGTAATTTCCAATTATTCAAGGTAAAACTAAAATTCCGTAAGTGTCCTTAAAATACCCTGAAAATTCCCAGAGAATTCCCTGTTTTCCATGTTTTCCATAGTAGTAGACATCCTGATGTACTTTCTTTAGTCTCAAAGCCTCAATTTTAAGTCTGCCTTAATGTCAAGAATAAAATTACAGGTCCCGAGGCAAATGTATTCAGTGTCTAATGGCAAGCCCATTCAGGGTTGCGAGTTTCCTAATTATTTCACAGTTCGGAATCTTTTGCAACTTTGCAGTCATTTTGTGTGTCCAACTTTCACACGGTGGATCAATTTATTATTAATTCAACGATCAGCCTATTACCAATCATTATTGATTGTTCTTAGAGTAGTGAATTATATCGGCAACATCGAAAGTGTCGTCTTATTTTCAGTAACCTCTCAAACTAAACATGTAGAATGACAATCGTAAATGTAGAGTTACACTGCTGGTCAAAAGTTTTTGGACAAGGCGTTCAGCATAATACATGCCCTTATTTCATAATCCAGCAAACCAAACTATGTGATAAGGAGCTTAGTCACCACCTCAGGTATTTAAGGATATTTCTGGCAAAAGGGAAATCCTGAATCTCTTAATTTGAGGGTGAAGAACTGCTTATAGTCCAACAGAGAGCCAGCGAGTTCACATTGCTCGTTACGTTAACCTAAGGTTTCCTTAAAATAAGTGTGGCTTTCAAGAAAAACCGAGTGTGTTACAACAAAGGTTCCTCAGTTCTCCTGCAATTATAATTATACAATAAAAGATATGATAGTGACAAGTATATGTTGAAATTTAAGTCCTTATCAAGAGAGCTAGTCTTAAAAAAAAAAGGGCTGCTCATGACAATTATATTGAAGGTTTACTTGGTTCGGGAGACGATGGGTGGAAAAAAATGTACAGTTATGTTAGGAGAAGAAAGGAAAATTCAAATAATTTGTCTATGATAATGTCCGGTGACGGTAAATTAATTACTGAGAAACAAGCCATTGCTAATGAATTACAGTGAAACCTCGTTAGTACGTTTTTCAAGGGACTGAAAAATTTGGACGTCAAAAGCGGGAAAACTTACTAATGGAAAATAATTAAACCTCATAAGTTTGTATCAGTAAGGGAAACGGAGGTGTAAGAAAGTGGTAGGAGAAGAAAATAAGAAAAGTTGGACAGAATTTACAAGAAGAATGGAAACAGATGTAAGTGGCAGTAAAAGGATGCTGTACGGGCTTCTAAGAAGTAAGAGGAAAGAAAGAGTTACCACAAAGCTGGTGAAAAAGGAAGATGGAGAGTTGTTAACACACCCAGAAGAGATAAAGGGACGATGGAAGGAGTATTTCGATAAGCTATTGAATGTGAGCAATTGTACTGGTGAGATGGAAGTGACACAACCTGACGACTCGAACAGAAGATGATATAACAATGCTGGAGGTGGAATTAGCAGTACAGAAAATGAATATGGGAAAAGCAACAGGGGTGGATGAAATCAGTGTAGAAATGATAAAGGCTGCTGGACCTGTTGGTAAGCAATGGTTGTATCAACTGCTAAAGTGTGTGCGGAAACGGAAATGTGTACCAGAAGACTGGGAGAAAGGGCTAATAATACCAGTGTTTAAGAAGGGGGACAAGAATGTGTGTGATAACTATAGAGGGATCACCCTCTTATCACAGATAGTAAAAATACTGGAAAGGATATTAGAAAGAAGAATGAGAAGAAAGGTGGAAGGAGAGTTGCAAGAGGAACAGTATGGCTTCAGGAGTGGAAGATCCACAGTGGACCCAATCTTTAGCTTGAGGCAGGTGATGGAAAAGAACTGGGAATATGGAAAGGATTTGATCATGACTTTCATAGATCTAGAAAAGGCATATGATAGTGTCCCCAGAGAGAAGGTATGGGAAACCATGGTTAAGAAGAGACTGGGAAGAGAAATGTTGGAAATGGTGCAAGCAATGTACAACAACTGTGTTAGCAGGGTACTGACCCCAGTTGGAAAGACAGATTGGTTAAGGAACAAGACTGGACTAAGACAGAGGAGTGTGCTGTCACCTCTCTTGTTCATAATGGTGATGGATGAAATTGTAAAAGAAACAAAGGAAGCATATGGACATAAAGAAATGAAGTTACTGTTAATTGCAGATGATATTGTGGTCTGGGGAAGGAACACCGAAGAAGTGCAAAAACAACTAGATGCACTGAGCGAAAATATTCAGAAGTAAGGCCTGAAAATTAGTATAGAGAAAAGCAAGACCATGGTGATGACAAGAGGGGAAAGACAAAGAAAGGGCACTGTGAAAATTGGAAGTCAGAGTTTGGAAATTGTGGACACGTTCAAATACCTAGGAAGTGAATTGATGCAAACTGGTAGGTTGGACATGGAGATTGGCAGGAGGGTACAGCAGAGCAATGCATTCTATCAAAGTGTAAGAAAACTTGTTTGGGATAAGGAAGTACCAAGGAAAAGCAAGGAGGTAATGTATAAAGTGTACTATGTTCCCATATTAACTTATGTAGCTGAGACTTGGACCCTGACAAGCAGGCAAGAGAGTAGAATCCAAGCCAGTGAAATGAAATTCCTAGGATGTATGATAGGAAAGACAAGGAAAGACAGAGTGAGGACTGAAGATGTTAGGAAGGAAGTTGGGATGGGAAAACTAAATGAGAGAATTGAGAAGAATAAACTAAGGTGGTTTGGACATGTAAAGAGGATGGAGGAAAATAGAATACCAAGACAGATGCTGGAGGCGAAGTGCAAGGGTAAGAGAGCAAGAGGAAGACGTAGAACAAGGTGGATTGATTCAGTGAAGAACAGCGTAAGAAAAAGAAATCTGGACTGGGACAAGATCGCGGAAGAAGAATGGTGGAAGGAAAGAGGAAAGTGGAGAAGTGCCATAAATACCCCGACCCGGCAGGAGCTGGATAAGGGGAAATGATGATGACGACGATGAAGGGAAATGTAAAACACGCGTTAATCAGAAGTGCTGCGGCGCGGCGCGTGCTACTATCTCACTTTTAAGAGTCGCCTATACCTGTTAAGTCGCAACCCTCGTCCGCTTGTTGGCAAGGAATGTTATCTCAGTGCGGTCGGTCTCACATTCCACTAGGGGCAGACAAAAAATGCTTTCAGGGCTGACGAAAATGCGATCATACTATGTGATGCGCGGCGCGTGCCTATACCTGTTAATGACAAATTTAATGGGTTAAGGGGGTCGCCGCCCAATCAATACAAATTTGTATTGTATTAAATTTGTATTGATTGGGCGGAGACCCCCTTAACCCATTAAAATTGTCATTGTACACGTCAATACGGACCTTGCGAAATGGATATACCTGTTAAGTCGCAACCCTCGCCCGCTTGTTGGCAAGGAATGTTATCTCAGTGCAGTCGGTCTCACATTCCACTAGGGGTGGACAAAAAATGCTTTCAGGGCTGTCGAAAATGCGATCGTACTATGTGATGCGCGGCGCGTGCTACTGTCTTACTTTTAAGAGTCGCCTATACCTGTTAAGTCGCAACCCTCGCCCGCTTGTTGGCAAGGAATGTTATCTCAGTGCGGTCGGTCTCACATTCCACTAAGGGTGGACAAAAAATGCTTTCAGGGCTGACGAAAATGCGATCGTACTACGCGATGCGATGCGCATGCTACTGTCTTACTTTTAAGAGTTGCCTATACCTGTTAAGTCTCAACCCTCGCCCGCTTGTTGGCAAGGAATGTTATCTCAGTGCGGTCTCACATTCCACTATGGGTGGACAAAAAATGCTTTCAAGGCTGACGAAAATGCGATTGTACTACGCGATGCACGGCGCGTGCTACTGTCTTACTTTTAAGAGTCGCCTATACCTGTTAAGTCTCAACTCTCGCCTGCCTTTTGGCAAGGAATGTTATCTCAGAGGGGTCGGTCTCACATTCCAGGAGGGGTGGACAAAGAATGCTTTCAGGGCCGACGAAAATGCGATCGTACTAAGCGATGTGCGGCAAAATGTGCGACGTGATAAATGAGGTACTTTTACATTATTGTCATCAGATAAGAATCGGGACTTGAAAATTACAACGTGATATGCGATAAAACGTACTAATGAGGAACGTGTTAACGAGGTTCTACCGTAACTGACTTTTACGGTAGTGTGTTCAATAAATCCAGTAGCTGTGTGTTCCTTAACGACGAATCAGGGGCTCCCCTTTTCCAAATAAACCAGTCAGCAATTGTAAAGCTAATACAAAAATTACGTTACAATAATATCGAAGGGTCCTGATAATATTGTTAGTGAAGTACTTAAAACTAGGAGGTAGGGCCGTTGCACGATACTCGCAGTGATTTTTATTAATGTGTCCATAAACAATGCATAAATCCCAGATGACTGGAAAAGAGCTACGGTAGTCCCAATATTTAAGGGAGGGAGCAGACTTGAATTGGGCAACTACAGGCCGTTTAGCCTTACGTCCATCGTTTGAAAACAGATGGAGCATCTCATTTGCAACTACTTGAGGGAACAGTGGGAAGGATTATCATGGTTTAATGACAGGCAACATGGATTTCGGAAAGGGTACTCATGCGAGAGTCAGATGCTATCACTTTTTCAAGATATTAGCGAATCGTTAGACAATGGAGTTTCAGTCGACGTCGTAGTTATAGACTTTGCGAAGGCGTTTGATGTCGTACCACACGACATGCTACTCCATAAATTAGCTTCAACGAAGATTGATAGAAGAGTAATTTTATGGATACAAGAATTTTTGACGGGTCGTTCCCAGAAAGTAAAAGTCGAAGGCCTATTCTCGGATGAAAATACCGTAACGTCGGGTATCCCTCAGGGCAGCATAATCGGAACTTTGTTATTTTGGCGTTTATAAATGACTTACCAAATGGAATTTGTAGTGATTGTCGATTGTTTGCAGATGATTGTGTAATATATCGAAAGGAGGAGATAGTGGATATGATGGAAAGAAGGAAGTTGGATTTATTGGGATTGGCAGAAACAAAGTGGAAAGGGGAAGGAAGGAGAGTACTGAGAAAAGGCTATAGACTGTACTGGAAACGAAGGGGGAAAGAGGAATGGAGTGGGAGTAGTAGTACGAGATGGTTTAAAAGAAGAAGTGAGGAGAATAAGTGATAGGATGATGAAAGTGAAAGTAGCACTGAGGGGAGAGACCGTAGAAATAGTGCAAGTGTATGCTCCACAAGTAGGCTGCGCCTCGGAAGAGAAGGAGGAGTTTGAAGAGGAATTGCAGAAGCAGCTGGTAGGAAGAAATATGATTGTTATGGGGGACCTCAATGCCCATGTAGGAAGAGAAAGACAAGGTTATGAGAGTGTTCTAGGACCAGAGGGTTGGGGTGGAAGAAATGAGGAAGGAAAGAGACTGTTGGACTTCTGCCAGAGGAACAGCCTGCTAGTTGGGAACTCCTGGTTTAAGAAAAGAGAGAGCCACACAATCACATGGTACAGAGATGACTTGACCAGGAAGTCGGTGGTCGACTATATACTGTATGAGAAAGAACTAAATAAGAACATCACGGACATCAAGGTTATACCATTGGAGAACCTGGATAGCGACCGTCGATTACTGGTAATGAACCTGAGAGGGAGTAAGGAGAAGAAAGGGACTGAGAACCAGGAAAGACGTATAAGGATATGGAAACTGAAAGAAGGGGATAGAAGGGTCGAGTACCTCAAAATGGTAAAGGAAGGAATTCCAACAGATGAAGAAAGAGGGGTGGAAGAGGAATGGACTAGATTTAAGAAGACACTAGTGGGTGCAGCAGAAGCAGTATGTGGGAGGACAAGTAGTAAGAAGAGGTGGAAGGAAACACCATGGTGGAATGAGAAGACAAAAGATATAGTAAGGGAAAAGAATAGAGCCTTTAGGAGGTGGTATCAAAATAGGATGGTAGAGACAAGGGAAGAGTACCAGGAAAGAAAGAAGGAGGCGAAGAGAGTGGTGGCTGAGGAGAGAAGGAAGTGGATGGAAGAGTGGACAAAGATGATGATGGAGGATAGTGAAGGTACAAAAAAGGTCCTATATGGGATGGTAAAAAATAAGAGGCGGAAGGATCCTACGGATTATGTTAGAATGGTGAACAAAAGGGGACAAGAGATAGAAAATAGGGAAGAACTGAAGAAAATGTGGAAAGGATATTTTGAAGAACTTCTGAACCCAAATGGAAAAGATGGTGAGGAGGAAGAAATCGGGGAAGAGGAAGATGAACTGCAAACAGAAAAGGACTTAACATGGAAAGAAGTGGAAGATGCAGTGAACAAGATGAAAGGAGGGAAGGCACCGGGTGTGGATGAGTTGAGTGTGGAGATGGTGAGAGCAGCAGGAGAGGTGGGGATACAGTGGCTGTACCGAGTGATGAGGACAGCATGGAAGGAAAGGAAGACCCCAGAGGACTGGAAAAAAGGAATCATTGTCCCGATCTTCAAGAAAGGTAGTAGAACAGATTGCAGAAACTATCGGGGAATAACACTGATGAGTCATTGTGCAAAGATCTTCGAGAAAGTTTTGGAAAAGAGAATTAGGACAAGGATAGAAGGAGGGATGAGGGAAGAACAACATGGCTTCAGAGCAGGAAGGTCCACAGTGGATTTGATTTTTGCTGTAAGGCAGTTACAAGAACAGCACTATGAGTATGGAACAGATCTACTGATGGCCTTCCTCGACATTGAGAAAGCATATGACAGTGTATGCAGAAACGAAGTGTGGAAGTCCCTGGAGGATAGAGGAGTAGAGAAATGGACTATAAAGAGGATAAAGGAGATGTACAAGGGAAGCGTGAGCTGTGTGAAAGTGGGAGGAGAGAGATCTGACTGGTTGGAACAAAGAAACGGCCTGAAACAAGGAAGTGCACTGTCAGCGTTACTTTTCATTGTGGTGATGGATGACATAATGACCCGAGTGGCACAAGTAATTGGGGACGGAAAGATGAAAGCAATGGTGTTTGCAGATGATTTGATGATTTGGGGAAACAAGGAGGAGGAGGTACAGGAACAGTTGGACGTGTGGGAAGGAATAATACAAGGATATGGGATGAAATTTAGCATAAATAAGAGTGAGATGGTGATCACAACAAGGAAGAAGGAAAGAACCACAACGGGAATAACAATTGGTGGGGAACAGCTGAAGAAAGTGGAGAGTTTCAAGTATCTGGGAAGCCTGATACAAGATAATGGAAGAAACGATAGAGAAATAAATGAGCGGGGGAGGCAGGCAGAAGCATTTCGGAGGAGTGTGAGAAGCATGTTATGGAGCAAGGATTTCCCTCAGAACAGCAAAAAGATCATATATCGGACGTACTATGTCCCTATCCTGACGTATGCCTCGGAGACCTGGGTTATGAAAGGAAGGGAGAAGAGCAAAATACAGGCCAGTGAGATGAGGTTCTTGAGAAGCAGTATTGGAGCTACAAAGATGGACAGAATAAGAAATGAGAGGACCAGAGAATTAATGAAGGAGGAACCATTACAGGATGGTATAGAGAAATCTAGACTTAGATGGTATGGACATGTAAAACGAATGGAGGAGAAGAGGATACCCAGGAGAGTACATGAGACGAAGTGGGAAGGAAAGAGACCGAGGGGAAGACCGAGAGACAGGTGGCTGAAGGGGGTGGAAGAAAGCGTGAAGAAGAGAGGAGAAGACTGGACAAGGGTGGAGGCTGAGAGATGGTGGGAAGACAGAAGACGTTGGAGAGGCTTGTGTTCCAAACAGACCCGGCCAGTGGCTGGAAACTGTGCAAGACGATGATGATGATGATGATCGAAACATACATGACTCACAAGACAACTCAGTACTTCAAGACGACCTGAACCTGGTCTATAAGTGGGCGATGGAAAATAAAATGAAAATAAACAAGAATATGCAGTCTCATAAAAATAGGGAAAGGGTGAAGGCAAGATGTTCAACATAATATTGGCTCGGAAATACTTGTAGAAGAAGATTCTTGCAAACATTTGGGCGTTAACGTAAGGAATGATGTGAAATGGAGTACTCATGTAGGATGTGTAGTTTCTAAAGCTTACAAATCTCTGCACTTTGTAATGAGGGTATTAAAAGGAAGTAGTACCTCTGCTAAAGAATTAGGATATTTGTCACTTGTAAGACCTATTCTGGAATACGCCTCGGCGGTTTGGGATCCATATCAAGTAGGGCACATAAATAAGTTGGAAATGGTACAAAGAAAGGCCGCTAGATTTGTGCTCAGTGACTTTAATCCCAGGAGCAGTGTGAGCCATATGTTAAAGAAACTTGGGTGGGAATCACTGGAGGCTAGGAGGATGAAATCTAGACTCTGCACTATGTACAACACGTATACAAATCCACCAGCATGGCGTGAGCTTGGCAAACGTACGGGAAAGCCCACTTACATGAGCAGGAGTGCTCATCCTTTCAAAGTTAAGGCAGACCACAGCGTAAATATTCTTTCGTTACCCGGGCCATTGATAACTGGAACTCTACCTGCCGCAGTCTTAGAGCCTTTTCCCAAACATATAGGTGTGTTTAAGAAAAGACTGATGATTTGTGTAAATACTCCACTTTAATTGTTAATTGTTATTGAAGTGTTATGTATAATTATGTATTTGATATGAATACCCAATTTGCCACTGGGGACACACTCCCAATTGCAAATAAATGAATGAATGAATAAGAGTGAGTATTTAACAACGCATAGTATGCATTATTGTTTTAATAATTAAATTAATGGCAACAATTGCTTTAATGTTTGCCATGAACATGACTTTTCTTTAAAGAGAGTATTTCTCTTATTATTTTGGAAATGAGTTGTGGAAGTAATCTGTGCATAGAGAAACTAGCAGCAATCAAAATCCTGCATAGTGAAGGTTACAAAATAAGACTAATTGCTGTAAAACTCATCCTACCACGGTCCACCGTTAGTTACACAATCTTAAGATTTAAACATTCTGGCGCAAATGTGGACAAAAAGAGAAGTGGAAGACTTCGGAGCACTTCTAGAGCAGAGGACCAGTCACTGGTAATACCGTATTTACTCGAATACGACCCGCCCTTGAATAAGACCCGCACCCTGATTTTGAAGAACAAAATAAATAAAAAAATACTCAAAACTATTTACAATCTTTACTAAATAAACAAAATAGCATTTCTACAAAATAGTTTCCAACAGTTCTGAAGTCGTCCTAAAATAACACAGAAACAATTAAAAATACAAATAAAAGACACAAACACTTCATTCATCGTCATCAGAAGTACCAACTTCGGAACTTTTTTCACCATCACTTTCCCACAAAATGTCGTCATCACTGCCATCCATAGCATTGGAAATACTACATTTCTTGAAGCTCTTCCGTATGAGATCTCCCGAGATACGATTCCATGCCGTCAAAATCCACGAACAGAGCAGCTGAACTTCCGGGCACTGAATACGACCAGTTGGGGTCAGTGTTTGCTTATCGGCCGCCATCCACTCCGTATACAGCTGTTTCAAGGCTGCTTTGAACGGTCGGTTCACGCTGACATCCAGTGGCTGTAGCATAGACATCATCCCACCCGGGATGATTGCTAGGTCGGTTTTCCCATCCTTGACGAATTTCTTCACAGCGTCTGTTGTATGGCCGCGGTAACTGTCCAGAACAAGCAAGCTCTTTCGTCGTAATAAAGCACCAGGGCGACGTTGCCAAACACACTTTAACCAGTCTTCCACCAGTGAACTGTCCATCCAACCAGAGTCCTGAGTTCTAACGATAACACCAGCGGGTATATTTTTTGGAAGAGTCTTTCGCTTGAAAACAACGTACGGCGGAAGTTTGGTTCCGTCAGCGAGTATACACAACATTACCGTGCACCGTTGTTGCTCATTACCACCTGTTCTGATAGTCACACTTTTAGATCCCTTAACATTCACAGTACTGTCCAGTGGCATTTCAAAGTAGACTGGCGTCTGATCTGCATTACCAATTTGGGAAAGCAAATATGAATTTTCCTTCCGCAACTTAATTATGTGACGCTGAAAGGAAAGTAACTTTTCTTCATAGGCACCAGGAAGACGCTGCGAAATTGAGGTACGCCTTCGTATGCTCAACCCATTTCTTTTATAAAAATTTTGAATCCATCCTCGGCTTGCTTTAAACCCTACCGTAGAAAGTTCCTTCGCGATCTGTAATGCCTTTAATTGACACATTTCGGTCGACACCCCATTTCCCAATTCCCGCCTTTCTGTTACGTATTTATAAAGTTGTTTTTCAATTTCCGGAAACTGTACACTCAGTCCGCGGAAATCTCTACGAGCACCACTACTTGTTAGCAACACGTTTTTCTTCTTTCTCCAATCTCGAATACATGACTCGTCAATATCATATTTCCTACCGGCGGCACGATTTCCAATAATTTCAGCTTCCCTCACAACTTTCAGCTTCTCACTCACAGTAAACGACCGCAAACGCTTCGTAGAACTCATGTTTACACTCGGAAAACGTGCGCTAGACAGTATGACGCCGCCTGCTTACGGAAAAACAAAGTGATAGCCGGAAGAAGGCTAGCACCATCTAGCGGATACTCGCAACACCCGATATCGCGTATGGCGGGCAATTTCAATCTTTAAAATCAGGATGACTCAAATAAGACACGCACCCCAATTTTTCACGTCCGATTTTGTTTAAAAATGTGCGGGTGGTATTCGAGTATATACGGTAACTAGTAAAAGAAACAGGAGACTTACAATCCCTGAAATCAAATGTCAGTTCAACGATAGCCATGAAGGCTGAGGGCAGCCAGTCTATATGTAAGAATAGCGACCACTTAATTTCACGCCAATTAATAAACGCAAGAGACTGCAGGGGGCAAAGGTTCATAAAAACTGGGCTCCAGCAGACTGGAAGAAAGTGTTGTAGACAGAAGAGTCCAAGTTTGAAGTGTTTGGAAACAGTTGGCAAGTTCATGTTAGGCGTTCGGCGGACGAGAAGATGCTTCCTGAGCACCTCACACACACTGTCAAGCATGGTGGGGGTATGTTATGGTATGGTATGTTTTTCATTCAGTGGAGGTGGAAAACTCCATAGAATAACTGGAATACTTGACAAATTCGGCTACCATACCATATTATATAAACACGTTCTTTCATTGGGACAACGATTAACTGGGCATGGATTTGGGTTGTAACAACATAATAATAATAATAATAATAATAATAATAATAATAACCCCTGGCACTACAGCTCATGAAGGGCCTAGGCCTACCAAGCGACCGCTGCCAAGCCATTTGGCCTGAAGATATTGGAGCGACGCGTGGTCAACACATCGGATCCCCTTGGCGGTTAATCTCGGTTTTCGTGCCTCACTGTCAGACAGCTACTCAATTGTCCTCACGAGGCCAAGTGCACCCCGTTCCAGCCCTCACGTCAGTTTCTAGAATCCCTGACGGAGCCGGGAATCTAACTCGGGGCCTCCGGGTGAGAGGCAGGCGCGCTACCCCAACACCACGGGGCCGGCATGGATTTGGGTTGCAACAGGATAATGACCTGAAGCATACACCCAAATTATGCAGAAATTATCTCCTTGCCAAACAGGAACATGGAGAGATGCGTTTGATTGAATGACCACCCAAATCACCCTATTTAAACTCAATTGAACTGTTGTGGGAACAACTGGATCGACGAGTGCGAATGGAATGTCCCACTTCTGAAAATAGACTTTGGGAAGTCCTTCTCGAGTCCTGGGACAAGATTGAAGCAAGTATTTGTGAGAAACTTGTGCAAAGAATGCACAGAATATTAAAGAAAGTGATAGTAGCAAAGGGAGGATTTATCGATGAGAAGAAAGTTTAAGGCAGAAAGGAAGTTCCGCCAACTAGGTGTGCAAATATTTGTTCCGTTTTATATGTAACAGGAGTTAGGATAGAGTAAGGATCACAGAGCTTACAATTTGTACATGGTATTCTTTAGATTTTCCAATAAATTAATTTTGACCAAAAACTTTTGATGCCTAAAACCAGTTCTCATAGTTTCAAGATAAAACATTCTGCAATTAGATAATGGAGTAACACTTCAGCTTAAGGCAAAATAAATGTTTAAAGATAAATAGGTTTGGTGCTCTTGCAATATTTACACTGTAATATTCAGTGAGGTTCCATTTTTCATTTTAAAGCATTTAAAAGTATTTAAAAACAAATTTGGCTATAACGACAACCCATGAGAGCAAAACTTCCCACCATCATGAACTCGCATAACAGACTTTTACTGTAAATGAAATGAATTTCTATGTTATCAGATTTTGTTGGTCCTCTATTCATTTTCTTTCAAATAAGGTTTGTAGAAAAATTATTTCCTACTATTGACACAAAAAAAAAAAAAAAAAAAAAAAAAACAGGGATGGTACCACCACTTCCATGAAATTCTGACAGAGAAAATCTTATTGTCATTTTAACTGATGGTATTTTGACATACCCGAAACATGTTGGCAGCTTCGATGAGTTTCAGCTTAGTTAGGAAAAGGTCTTCTGCAGTCATGGTGTTTGCTTTGGTTTCCAACTCTTGTATGAGAGAAGCAACCAGACCAGCTACATACTGCTCATGCTGAGGGTTCTCAGGATCAATATCGGTCCTGCAACAGTACATAACCAGCCCACTGATTGATAAAACTATTCTCATAGTAAATTTTTAACGAAACATAACTATGTAACAGCATTGTAAGGAATATGCTGAGAGAGCCCTTTAGGAAACTGTTTCCTGAAAGTGAAATCGAAAGAATAAAATCAATTCATCACACTAGGGACTACTGGAGTACAGTACAAGAAAATACTTCACATAATTAGGTAGTAACATTCAGGACTTTTAAACCTCAGAACTAGGAAATTCAACAGATGAGCCTGTCAGGTACGTAATATTTACCAACCAAGAACAATACTTAACACAAATCGTCAGCAGAAATATAGCAAACAACTAGATTCTCCACTCCAAGCTCCCTTTCCTTGAACTGACCAACTTTGCAAAACAAACATCCACACGAATACACAAGTACGTCCGCATACTGTGCCCGTTGGAGGAAGTCATCTGGTCACCACCAACCGAGAATGGCCTCCCAGATGACCTCTTCCTCTGACCACATACCGAAGAAGAGGATTGGAGTGCATTCCATTAGGGCTCGCCGGCTATGAGACTCACAAGGATCAGGTTCCCATCATGATTATAAATGTCAAAGACACCCCTGGTAATACACCACCAAAATAAACAAGCTACTAAAGAAGGTAGTCCAGACTGAAGTAAAAATCGTTGGAAAATTTATTAAATAAGAACCAACCCCTAACCTAGGATCAGAGGGTATCAAATCGGCTAATCCGCTATCGAAATAAACAAAAACAAGAAAAGAAACAACCCCAAAGTTATTGGAAATTAACCCTCTTGATCAGTTCTAATTACAATCCAAAAATAAAGCAAAACTGGGGAAAATGGTACAAAAACCCAATTTAATTACAAGCAAAAAGGTAACGATGTTCTGAGAAGAATCATCGTGCCATAAAATAGTCAAACATGACAGCAAAAACCTAAATGATACTGTAACCATCCCACATTTACATATATGATTATCTGTCTAAGCTAAATCTTCAATTACATAAGCATCGGCGCTAAGCGTCCGTGTTAACAACAAAATACTAATATAACTGTCATTTCATTACAGTGTAAGCATTATGAAACACTCTCACCTCCACACTGGAGTTGATTTCACTTTAAATACCCCCATTAACACAAACCTACCGAAGTAACTGCCTTTAAATACAGGCCACAAGTGATTTTAACATTAATTTCCCCGACTTTGAATGGGCGCCAAGGTTGACCTTATGGGTCTTCCTGAATAAAATAGAATAAAATAAATAACTGTTGCCCCGACTTTGAAATCCCGTTTCCCAGGCGTAGGGCATTTGAGCATGCGTTCGCTGATGTCACTAGGTTCATACAAATCAGGAATAATCACACACAAGAATTTTAAAAGAAACAATCTATTGGCTGTACTCCACATATATATATACATTTACAAAACTAAAATACCCTTCAATGCACTTGTAATAACTTTTGTACAGTACCTTGCCACTGAATTTACGCTCTTAGAGCAAGAAACACTTACGGCCATTATAGACCCAGGCGTAACAGCCTCCTATTTTACTTCTACTGTTCGTACACAAAACATATACACACGTTAAGACTGGTACACTTCACTTTCTCTCTCTTCGAACTGTTCGTTCACGTCTCCCTTCTCGCATGACTTCACGATAAAATGTTTATGACTGATGATCATCCTTAGGCGTGGTAAGAGTTTTACCAACAACCCATGGTATTTGGATAGAACCATGAAAATATGATGATGATAATTGTTGTTTTAAGGGGCCTAACATCTAGGTTATCGGCCCCTAATGATCTGGGTGATAGCGAAAATGAGAATGAAATGGAATCCAGAACAAAAATTATGTGAGACGGAAAATACGTACAAAGAGAAACTCAGATGGAAACAACTCACAATATGGTCTTACAAAAGGGAATTTAGAACGAAAAGATTCACAAAAAGAATAGATTGAAAAAGACCCACAAAACGTAGGCTAGATTCAAAATAAGTACAAAATGCAATGTAGCGTCGAAATACTTACAAAATGCAACTGAAATTCAAAATACTCACAAAATGCAAATGAGATCGAAAATACGTACAAAATGCAATTGAGGTTCAAAATACTTACAAAATGCAATTGAGGTTCAAAATACTTACAAAATGCAATTGAAATTGAAAATACACAATGCAATTCAGATTGAAATATCCCAGTTCCAATCCAAATTATTCACAAAGTGCAATTGAAATTCAAAATACTTACAAAATGCAATTGAAATTGAAAATTCTTACAAAATGCACGGCAGAGTCAAACGACTCATGTGGATTGACAATACTTACAAAATGCAATTTAGATTGAAAATACTTGACAAAATGTAATTTACATTCAAAATACCCACAAAATGCAATTGAGAATCAAAATATGTGCAAAATGCCCACCAAACAAAATTAAATTCAGATTCAAAATTCGTGCGAAATGCAGTTTTGGTTGAAAATACTTACAAAATGCAATTGAAATTCAAAATACTCACTAAAAGGCCCATCTACCTGAATTGAAAGACTTACTAAAAAGCAATTTAGATTGTCAATCTTTACAAAATGCAATTGAGGTTGAAAACAATCACGAGATGCAATTTAGATCGAAAAAACTTACAAAATGCAACGTAGATCAAAAATGCGTAAAAAAAAACGCTAAAAGTGAATTTAGATACACGGTGAACCAAGTAACAAAAACAGTGCTGGAATCTTAAAGAGAAAAGGAAATATAAGGAAAAGAGGTGAGGAGAGGGGAGAGAGGAGAGGGTCCGCCCCAAAGGTAAGGGACAAAAGTGGAAAACGGACCCAGCTCAGGAATCCCTCGGGGTCGCCAACTCCCGAACTCACCAGCCATGAGCCCCTGAGGGTGTAGCATTATCTAGGGTGCACCAGAAGTGGTGGGGCTACATACACCCTGCCTCCTTAAGGGCCTTGAGCACAAAGCAGGAGGTAAAAGGAAAAGAAAAAGAAGGCTGACCCCTCACAGAAGGAGGGTATCAGGAAAGAGGAGACAAGGGCCAATTAAGGCGGGAAAGTGAGACACCCCCTAGGCCTCGGATAACCTAATACCGTCGGGGTCGGAACCATGAAAATACAACGTAGCCTACCAATTGCCTGTAAGAGCTCAGTGGTTTGCTAAAGTTAAGTCTCTGCTTGTTGGTTTTACGATACCATGATCCA
The DNA here is from genome assembly GCA_946902985.2 of Meconema thalassinum. Taxonomy (NCBI): domain Eukaryota; kingdom Metazoa; phylum Arthropoda; class Insecta; order Orthoptera; family Tettigoniidae; genus Meconema; species Meconema thalassinum. The sequence goes on along the minus strand of OX336389.2, from coordinate 1,435,033,755 downwards.
GTAACAACGACATTAATTTGCAAGTAGAAATGGACTTTCGCTGTAAAAGCAAGAAGACGACTTCTGAACACCAGACACGCCATTAAAAGCACTGGCGAACGAATACATTATACCACCGTACTGCCGGAACTACATGCTGTGCGCCGCCCTCCTAGCGGAACATCCGTGGCAACACATGAACATTTGACAGTCGTAATTCAATCTGACGTCACTCAGTAGTTTTCCACACGCCGGTTCATGGGAGTTCATGCTATTAATAGCCTAGGTACTCCCTGAACTTGCAACAACAAGTCGCATTACTGCCCGACTTTTCCGGGTGTGCAACTTTCCAGTCCTCGAAAATACCGATTCATCGTACCTTGTAGTACAGCCAGGAATTGAAAATTTAACATTACTAGGCCAAAATAAAGCCATTAGACCCAAATCAAAATGAAATAATGCTTCCACTCAAAATACTACAGTCTTATGTGTCCCTGTTCCCAAAACATAATAAATCACAAAAACCCCGTATTTTATGGTATCAAATATCCAAAAACTGGTAATTAATAAACAATGACTAGTCGGCCCGGAACATCCAATTATGAATCCGTTCACAAAAAAAATACACAGGCACAATAAAAATCACCTCTCCATCCCCACTTTAACCCAATATAATAAGATACGAATAAAATACCCCAAACTAACTGCACAAAGCAAAAACCCGAGGGTGAGCTAATGTAACTGAATAAATTCGGTTACAATTACAATTTATCTGTACAACAAATAGTACAGATGAAACAATAATAGGGTTCACATAGGGAAATATGCACTCAAGAAATGAATGAACACAAACAAATATTATTATTGCCCTTCCTACTACGAAATGGAAACTCTTTGTTCCATTCGTCATCTAAAAGTGTGTAAGAATTAAACAAAGCATGCTATCAGAGCATGTCATCAACAATAAGGGTACTCGACCCACGAGTTAATCACCTCCAGTCAGCCACTGGCTCCTGTCAAGTCTATACGTGTTGTTTCTCTCTAAATCATCCCTCCAGGAATGTCTCTTGATCAAGCACATTGCATTGGTCCAAATGAAAAGTCAGCAAGATCAAAGTTAAACAGCCGTTATGATTTAACTGTAGTTTTAACCCACGTCGGTTTAATAATAATGAGCTATCATGATTTATGGGTTATTATTATTACTATCGTTGTTTAGCAGTATCTTAGTTACGAAGAATGACCAACTATGCAAGGCTGATGGACCAAAGAAATAAACACAACAGAGTACAAGTGGCCTCTGCCTGTTACAATAACACAATCTTATAGACATTAGTCGTAAGTCTGTACCAGATGCTTACGAGATGTGTGACCCGACAAGTAATTCTAATTACTGTGGAGATGTAATATGCATCATGAAGTACAAGGTTCAACTCAGAAAAATATTCTGTATTTTAACATATTTTCAAAATTTTAGAAGAGGACTTTTAAAACAGAAATAATCTCATTTGGGGGATTGAGAGGGAATTTTAAGCGGCAAATCTGATGACCCACGCCACTGGAAGAACAGAGGAGATTAACTGGAGGGTTATCCATTTTTTAAGTCCGTATTGACGCTTACAAATCAAATATATTGAGTAAAAAGTTTCCGCCCAATCAATACTTTTTCTGAAAAAATTTTTTTACTTCTTTCTCACATTAGGGACATGTTTCGAACAAATAATTTGTTCTTCTTCAGCCTATACATATATCAACTTAGTAATAACCTTTTGGCCTGGCTCGCCTTATCATGAAGATTAACTGGAGGGTTATCCATTTTTTAAGTCCGTATTGACGCTTACAAATCAAATATATTGAGTAAAAAGTTTCCGCCCAATCAATACTTTTTCTGAAAAAATTTTTTTACTTCTTTCTCACATTAGGGACATGTTTCGAACAAATAATCTCCAGTTAATCTTCATGATAAGGCGAGCCAGGCCAAAAGGTTATTACTAAGTTGATATATGTATAGGCTGAAGAAGAACAAATTATTTGTTCGAAACATGTCCCTAATGTGAGAAAGAAGTAAAAAAATTTTTTCAGAAAAAGTATTGATTGGGCGGAAACTTTTTACTCAATATATTTGATTTGTAAGCGTCAATACGGACTTAAAAAATGGATAACCCTCCAGTTAATCTTCATGATAAGGCGAGCCAGGCCAAAAGGTTATTACTAAGTTGATATATGTATAGGCTGAAGAAGAACAAATTATTTGTTCGAAACATGTCCCTAATGTGAGAAAGAAGTAAAAAAATTTTTTCAGAAAAAGTATTGATTGGGCGGAAACTTTTTACTCAATATATTTGATTTGTAAGCGTCAATACGGACTTAAAAAATGGATAACCCTCCAGTTAATCTTCATGATAAGGCGAGCCAGGCCAAAAGGTTATTACTAAGTTGATATATGTATAGGCTGAAGAAGAACAAATTATTTGTTCGAAACATGTCCCTAATGTGAGAAAGAAGTAAAAAAATTTTTTCAGAAAAAGTATTGATTGGGCGGAAACTTTTTACTCAATATATTTGATTTGTAAGCGTCAATACGGACTTAAAAAATGGATAACCCTCCAGTTAATCTTCATGATAAGGCGAGCCAGGCCAAAAGGTTATTACTAAGTTGATATATGTATAGGCTGAAGAAGAACAAATTATTTGTTCGAAACATGTCCCTAATGTGAGAAAGAAGTAAAAAAATTTTTTCAGAAAAAGTATTGATTGGGCGGAAACTTTTTACTCAATATATTTGATTTGTAAGCGTCAATACGGACTTAAAAAATGGATAACCCTCCAGTTAATCTTCATGATAAGGCGAGCCAGGCCAAAAGGTTATTACTAAGTTGATATATGTATAGGCTGAAGAAGAACAAATTATTTGTTCGAAACATGTCCCTAATGTGAGAAAGAAGTAAAAAATTTTTTTCAGAAAAAGTATTGATTGGGCGGAAACTTTTTACCCAATATATTTGATTTGTAAGCGTCAATACGGACTTAAAAAATGGATAACCCTCCAGTTAATCTTCATGATAAGGCGAGCCAGGCCAAAAGGTTATTACTAAGTTGATATATGTATAGGCTGAAGAAGAACAAATTATTTGTTCGAAACATGTCCCTAATGTGAGAAAGAAGTAAAAAAATTTTTTCAGAAAAAGTATTGATTGGGCGGAAACTTTTTACTCAATATATTTGATTTGTAAGCGTCAATACGGACTTAAAAAATGGATAACCCTCCAGTTAATCTTCATGATAAGGCGAGCCAGGCCAAAAGGTTATTACTAAGTTGATATATGTATAGGCTGAAGAAGAACAAATTATTTGTTCGAAACATGTCCCTAATGTGAGAAAGAAGTAAAAAATTTTTTTCAGAAAAAGTATTGATTGGGCGGAAACTTTTTACCCAATATATTTGATTTGTAAGCGTCAATACGGACTTAAAAAATGGATAACCCTCCAGTTAATCTTCATGATAAGGCGAGCCAGGCCAAAAGGTTATTACTAAGTTGATATATGTATAGGCTGAAGAAGAACAAATTATTTGTTCGAAACATGTCCCTAATGTGAGAAAGAAGTAAAAAAATTTTTTCAGAAAAAGTATTGATTGGGCGGAAACTTTTTACTCAATATATTTGAGAACAGAGGAGGCCACTCGATTTGACTATGTCATAAGTGATGGATGTGTTTAGCGATCACGCAATTCTGAAGTGCGCGTACTCTCGAGAGTAAACGGCAGCATCGAGAGGAATTCCGGTATTACATTAGAAAGCCGAGGAACTACAGTACAAGTGATATAAGACATTAGTAAAACAATTTATAGTTACAACAAATATAACTTAATTGTAACAACAATTGAACATTATTCTTCAAACAGATAATTGAAATTCAATACAGCGATTATTGGAAAGTATGCTATACTTCTCCAAGCGTCAATAAAAGTTCTACATTCGATGAAAAGGCACTTTGGAAACATATTATCTACAAAAATAGTCTACGTCACTCCAATCTATAGACTTTACAAAAATCCAAGGATTGTTTTGAAAAATAATAAACATTTTAAAAAAACTTACAATGGAGTTCAGAAATTACGAGTTGAGGGGGAAGATTACTCAACATTACGAGAGGTTGGTGATGCATTGTTAAACGCATGGTAGGGGAAGCTGAATAAATGAATACGCAAAAATGGAAGAAGTGAACTGAATTATTAAAAATTATCGCATTTACGAGAGAAATTCTAGAATCTACAATGGAGAGACCAGATAATTGTAGCAGAGTTGAGGGAAGGAGTCTACAATCCACGACCGACCAGAACATCAGCTCGAGTCCAGGGAGTCCCAGAACGAGAGCAGACGTTCATCCAGTTGCTGTTCCAAGAACGAGATCGAGGCGAATGCTGAGATGGGATCAGCAATGCAGGATCCAATGCATGAAGAATCATACTCTCCCAGGTATGAGGAACACTTATCATCTTGCCGAACAAGGTAGAGGGAAGATTTTCCAGTTATTCTTGTAGATATTTGGAATTTGTAGAAATTTCCCAATTGACCAACTTTATTAGCATTCCATCATTTTTATGGAGTTATATTTAGGCTTATTTTAAATTTAAGTTTGGATTTGTATTTTTGCGTAACTTTACTTTTTGTTTTTGAGTTAATTATATCCGTTTGGAGATTTTTGTAGACTTCTAAGGAAGTTTAGTAAGAGTTTGTAGGATTTTTATCGTCTGAAAACTATATTGATATTTCTTATTTTCGATTCTGTTTGAAAATTATTTCGTAAGCGATGTCATATTGTAGAATGATACGATTATGTCGAATTTGGCTTATTTAATTGCTGTAGTTGCAATTTCTTACTATTTTTGAATTTGAAGTTCAGATTAGGAGAGATCTAAGAATGATCTATTGACATCGATATTTGATATTACTGTTGGATATGGTAGTCCTATTTTCAAGACATTTAGATAGAGAGTGTGAATAAGTTAGCTTGGATGTTGATCCAGTTATATTTCAATTGCAGTTGCAATTTGTGACGATGGGGTCAATGTAAAGTCATTGTTAACGATATTAAATGTGATGACTAGATTTCAGTCAGTCTAGTGGACTTAAAGTTACGAGTCATTAATATGACCAGGCTAAATTTGATGATGATCCCTGACAAGTCTGTTTTTCTGGAAAAAACACTTGTGTTTAAGTATTGTTATTACTGTGAATAACAAAAATAAGTACGATCAGAGAGAGGAGAGACTTGCTGTATATTAATTAAGTGGAATTCTGTAAGAAGAATCTGTATCTTCTTTTTATGCTACTTAATTACAGAGGTTATTAACATTTTTATTATTGAAACTCAAAGAAGTGGTGGAACAAGGTTTATTTGACAGCGCATATTGGTATTTGATAAAATTCTGCACAAGTTTTATGATAATTGATGAAGATTTATGCCACATAGTTGAGAAAGTGAAGCCTATACTTTTGAGTGAGGCTCAAGTCAAGTTAAAAACAGCTGTTTATTTTATTTAAATTGGTAACAGACGTGTTTTAAGATGTATTAGAAAGTGGATTTAATTTGCAAGAAATAATCTGATTATTGATATTATTGATTAAGACATTACTACAATGTTAAGCTCAACCGCTTGGGCTATTGAAGCCAGGATATGACAATTTTAAACTTGATGTGAAAGGGTAGTGGATTTAAAATATATTTTGTGAAGAAATATAGGAAAAAAGGAAGGAAGCTTGTAGTTTAACGTGACCGTTAATCTCTAGATCATGAGCCACGGGACCTCCTTTTTACGTGGAATCCGAACCACAGGACATGGCATTTCATTTCGAAAATCTCACATGCATTGACCGGGAATCGAACCTGGACCGCCTTGGTGAGAGGCATACAGCTAGACCGCTGAGCCACCACGCCCCAGAAATATAGGAGGGAGGATTCTCTGAGGAGAATAATGAACATTCAGTTGAATGAAACTAGAGAAGTGGAAATATAAAGAATGCAGAGTTGTAAATAATTGTACAGAAGTTCATTAATATTAGTTCCAGTGTTTCATATTCAGCTGATAGTGTTAGGAACTTCAACGAATCATGCGTCTTTCGTATAAGTTAAAAATATAACTGAATTTAAATGTGTAGGAAGGACAGGCAGTTCCTTAAGTAATTTATTAATTTCTTTTATTATTTGTAATTCGAATAATTATAGTTATTTTCCTTGATACTCCTAGAAGTGGTAGGAAACCACACCAGTCAGCTGATAATGGAACAGCGAGGTCACGGACCGAATTTAAATTATTATTAATATTTTATTATTCATGATTATTTAATTATTTATTTATTTTGTTACTTAAGTAGGTTTAGGAGAGTTTATGATTATTTGTATTTTTCTTTATGTTAATAAACTTGCGAGCACGCTTTGTTTGCTAGTCCTTTTTTTTTTATAGAAATGCCATCTTATATTTACAATAGTTAGCCATATGATGAACAATGGAGATAAGCACACACTCTTCCACCCATATATCCCGAGATTCAGGAATCTCATGTTCTGTGTTGTAGGCGATTTCATTGTTCACCATCACTTTCCATCTTTTGCCCATTACCGAAATGGCGCACCAGAAATACGGCCCACCCCATGTCCAAGAGTCCACTAGATGGGCCAGGTGAGCCCATTCACTCTTATGTTCAGTTAAGGAACGGGCTGTATCAGAAGACATTGATATGGACATTATACATTATCATTAGTTTCATTCAGTGCTTAATGTCTGCCAGAATGCGCCTTCCCAGGGATTTTTGGAACCGTTTTTTAAGGGGATTGCACAATAAAAAGTTACTAGATTAAGATTTTCAAATTAAACCCGTTAAGAAACAAAGGAAGTGAATGCACAGAAGCTGAATGATACACTGAAGCAGAACAGATTGAGATGGTATGGATGTAGCATTAATTAATGCCCCATGTTGGTAGCGACAAATGTAACAGTTTTCACTTTGCTCCACGTTGAGCGTACAAATGTAGCAGTTTTGCTAGCCCTCACGTTGAACGACAAGTGTAACGGTTTGACTGCCCCTAACTGTTGGGTGATAAATGTAACTGTTTACCTTTGCCTAAGCTATGTTGTTTTAATGGGCGCCAAGACCTCAACGCAATGTTGAAATCTAAATTTGTATTTAACAACGTCTAGCTCTGGTAGAACACCTTCAAGAATCTATTCACTCAGATCGTGGTATGATTTGATCATTAACCCAACAAACAATTGTATCAGGAGAAGGAATTGGTCTATATCTAATGCTACCTACTGAAAGCAAAGATTGCATTGTAAAAGAAATGAATTTATTATATAAAACAAGTATTGCAAAATTAATAATAATAATAAGTTTAAAATTTAAATTGGAGCGTTGCGATTTTTAATATTACCGATAGAAAATTACGTGAAAACGGAGTCTGATAAATTATTGATTTTACTCTTATTCCCAAGCTATGAAGTTAATGAAATATGAAATACAAACCAAAGAGAAACGAGAGATTGCGTATTTCTGCGTCATTCGCGCTTACCACTGGAAATTGCCGGAGCATTTCCCTCGTACTGGATGATGCTGTGAGCTTCCCACAGTCTCCTGGACGTCGTCATCTCCGTCGATATTTGATGATATACTTGTAGATTTGGTGACTTTATGGTCCTAACATCGGAAACATACACTCGTACAACCACACTGGTTAAGTTTTAAACAGATAGTTCTCCACTCCACGGAACATCGGAGCGACACCCACTTGCAACCGAACTAGTCAAGTCTTTCACAGATTGTCCACGCTCCACGGAACATCGGAGCGACTCGCACGTCCAACCATACTGCTTACGTCTTACACAGATTGTCCTCCCTCCACGGAACATCGAACGATATATCTACCCGTCGGCTCCCCACCTCGGTACCGACATCCAGCTTACGTGGTCTCCACTGATTGGCTGCTCCCCCTTCTCTGGCTCATTACACACGGCGCGCGGATGATGAAGTCGATCTCCGTTCCAACTATCCGCCTTTTCTTGACGCTGCCACCCAAGCTTGCATAATACTTCTTGACAAGAATCAGCCTGTATCTGAATTTCCAGTGAGTCATGTCTCTCATAATATCCTAACTGACGAAACTCCGTAAAATTCCGTAATCACATAATTTTCTATGATATTGTCGTTCGTAATAATTTGCTTGATAGTGTTTTCTAAGACATAGAAAACCTATCTGTATGCTTATTATTTTTTATAAAATGCTCCGAAAATACCTTAATAAAAATAATAATAAATTAACATGAAAAATTCTCTTGGCCGAACAATTTGCCGCGTAAATAAATATAGAATGGCTTCCTACTGACTTATGCCAGTGGCATAAAAACCCCTCAAAAAACACGTTACATGGACATGTGAAAAGGATGAATGATGAAAGAATGCCGAAACAATTGATAGAGACAGATGACTGGAAAGAAAGGACGAGGAAAACATATAGTACGGTGCATGGATTTAGTGAAAGACTGTGAGAGAGAACGGAACTTGGAGTGGAGTTCAGTGGTTAGGGTAGGATGGTGAACAGACCGAGTTAAGTGGAGGGATGTTATATTTGTCCAGACCCGGCTTAGGCTGGAAAACTGAAACGATGAATGGAAATAATTTTAGCAACTAAATCAAACCTTTTTCTCACTCATGAAAAATCCTAACAGCTAAATACATTCTTTGTCAATACTTATTCTTTATAAAGCAAATAGCAATCAATTCCGCCCTGTCAATACTCATCATCATCATCATCATCATCATTTCCCCTTATCCAGCTCCTGCCGGGTCGGGGTATTTATGGCACTTCTCCACTTTCCTCTTTCCTTCCACAATTTTGTCCCAGTCCAGATTCCTTTTTCTCACGCTGTTCTTCACTGAATCGATCCACCTTGTTCTAGGTCTTCCCCTTGCTCTCTTCCCCTTGCACTTCGCCTCCAGCATCTGTCTTGGTATTCTATTTTCCTCCATCCTCTTTACATGTCCAAACCACCTTAGTTTACTCTTCTCAATTCTCTCATTTAGTTTTGCCATCCCAACTTCCTTCCTAACATCTTCATTCCTCACTCTGTCTTTCCTATCATACTTCGTAGGAATTTCATTTCACTGGCTTGGATTCTACTCCCTTGCCTGCTCGTCAGGGTCCAAGTCTCAGCTGCATAAGTTAATATGGGTACATAGTACATTTTATACATTACCTCCTTGCTTTTCCTTGGTACTTCCTTATCCCAAACAAGTTTTCTTACACTTTGATAGAATGCATTGCTCTGCTGTACCCTCCTGCCAATCTCCATGTCCAACCTACCAGTTTGCATCAATTCACTTCCTAGGTATTTGAACGTGTCCACAATTTCCAAACTCTGACTTCCAATTTTCAGTGCCCTTTCCTTGTCTTTCCCCTCTTGTCATCACCATGGTCTTGCTTTTCTCTATACTGATTTTCAGGCCATACTTCTGAATATTTTCGTTTAGTGCATCTAGTTGTTTTTGCACTTCTTCGGTGTTCCTTCCCCAGACCACAATATCATCTGCAAATAATAGTAACTTCATTTCTTTATGTCCATATGCTTCCTTTGTTTCCTTTACAATTTCATCCATTACCATTATGAATAAAAGAGGTGACAGCACACTCCCCTGTCTTAGTCCAGTCTTGTTCCTAAACCAGTCTGTCTTTCCAACTGGGGTCAGTACCCTGCTAATACAGTTGTTGTACATTGCTTGCACCATTTCCAACATTTCTCTTCCCAGTCTCTTCTTAACCATGGTTTCCCATACCTTCTCTCTGGGGACACTATCATATGCCTTTTCCAGATCTATGAAAGACATGATCAAATCCTCTCCATATTCCCACTTCTTTTCCATCACCTGCCTCAAGCTAAAGATTGGGTCCACTGTGGATCTTCCACTCCTGAAGCCATACTGTTCCTCTTGCAACTCTCCTTCCACCTTTCTTCTCATTCTTCTTTCTAATATCCTTTCCAGTATTTTTACTATCTGTGATATGAGGGTGATCCCTCTATAGTTATCACACACCTTCTTGTCCCCTTTCTTAAACACTGGTATTATTAGCCCTTTCTCCCAGTCTTCTGGTACACATTTCCGTTTCCACACACACTTTAGCAGTCGATACAGCCATTGCATACCAACAGGTCCAGCAGCCTTTATCATTTCTACACTGATTTCATCCACCCCTGTTGCTTTTCCCATCTTCATTTTCTGTACTGCTAATTCCACCTCCAGCATTGTTATATCATCTTCTGTTATAGAGTCGTCAGGCTGTGTCACTTCGATCTCACCAGTACAATGGCTCACATTCAATAGCTTATCGAAATACTCCTTCCATCGTCCCTTTATCTCTTCTGGGTGTGTTAACAACTCTCCATCTTCCTTTTTCACCAGCTTCCTGTCAATACTATTTATTAAAATGAGTGAGCTAATCACTCGTCATTATATAGAGGTACATGTTTCAACGCCTTGTCGACTATTGGCGTCTTCATCAGCCTCGAGCAAATGGGCAGCACTTAATACATTAAACATGAAAAGATTAATATAGTAACAGAAACATAAATGAGCACACACAGAGATCAAAATTTTACACTTGAAAACAGTAAAAATTTTAAAACATTTTGTTAAAAAACAAGTTTAAAATGCCATCAGCAGGCTTAACCAGTGTTTCTTAAAATAGTTCATTGCACACTTTTGATGTTGATTGAATATCATACTTGTTCCATTGGAGAAATACATCTAAGGTGATATGATAGACACATATAATGTAGCTAATGTCCCAAAGCGGAGGCCCAACCCATTTTCAATGCTCGTAATAATCAGAGTTTAGAAACGGGCATTCCGTTGAGCTCAAAGTGTCCAGGAAGGGGTACCCATTCCCAAGTTAAAATGCGGCAAGAGCCGTGCTATGCTGGTTGGGAGCCGGGCAATACTGGTTCCATACTTATTCGCCGAGAAACTGAACTCATTTTTAAAGTGGAGAAAATACTAGTAGTTTTTTTCCCCCGCAAAAACAGAATTAATTATGAAAGTTACGACAAAAACTGACTGAAGAATATTACATACTACCCGTTGCTTATATTAAATCTTGTGGATTTTTGGTTTTGATTCTAAGAAATTAAGTTTTAAAAACCTGAATTTCAGAAAAGTATTAAGTAAAAAATTATTTCTCATAGTAAGATTTAAAACAAGTTTTCAAAAATCGAAACTTATGCCTCTTATCTGTGTGTGTGTGTACGTGTGTGGAGAGGGCAAATGTTTAAAAAGGGGAGGAAATGTGTGGGTATAAATTCTGGCATCTACATTTTTAGAAATTAAGCACTGGTTGCACCCAATATTCACTATACAAAACAGAGAAAATATCCTGAGGCATATTTACTATATTGAGAACCAAACACATGTGGTTCAAAAATAGAAACCACCAAGATAGCCCGTTAGCCTTAACACAAATTACAATACCCACCACATTTTCTCTTCAATCCATGCTGCCAAGAAGTGCCGGACTTCAATGGGAAAGTGCTCGCCGTAAACGGCTCGCACTTGCTGCAGTGCATCACCTTGTAATTGCTGTGCTTTTGTCCACAGCGACATTGGGTTGCAGTATGGATCCGAGCAACCTGCAAAAAATACCACACAAAAGGTTCATCAGAAACATACAACAATGAAAATAAACATTTATATGCCTACAATACCATGCCCTGTATTTCGAAAGAAGGAATCTGAAGGATTTGGCGGAAATTATATAAAATGGCCGTCAACGGCCATTTCTCGAAGAGGCAGACCTAAGACTAGCCCACCCCATGATGAATCCTTAACAACTGACTGAGCATAATTTTTTTAATTTATTTATGTCAGTTTGCTCGCAGCAATCAACAAGTTATTACGTGGTTGTAACTCTGTTTGCTGTCATAGTGTGCAAACATTACCACCTGCTATCCAATAATGTAAAACTCAACAATACAAAAACACAGCAACAATATTGCCACAGACTGACTTGTTTGAGTACTCAGTGCTAAAAATGTTTTTTGATCTTAACCCTCGAGCATTCTCGTTCGTTTTCATTACTCGCGCGGTGCATTGAGTGCTCCATTATAAATTTTAATGTTTACTTCAAAGTTAACTAAAGTCAAAGCCTAAATTCTATGTTCTATCGTTGAACAATTATCTCTTGATATATTTTACATATTAGATTTATTTTACCTCGGTATATTACATTACAATACATAGGGTCTTTATTTTTGCTTGGCAAGAAGATTCCGCTCGACATAGCCGGCTGTTACAGGTTGGAGCGCACGGGCTCCGGCCGTATTCCCATGTTCTTCCTGTGGTCGACGTTTGAGCTCCGAGCTAATTGGGTGTTTTATAAAGCTACTGTGTACTGTATATCGTGTTGTATAGTGTTTTATTGTGATTGTGTATAGTGCTGTAATGCCTTATGTGAAATATTCGTTACGTGAACGTGTATATCTGCATAATACGTACATAAAACTTAGGAAATCGTGCGCTAGAACAAGACAAAAGTTTCGAGTGAAATTTCCAGGGTGTCCCATTCCTATAAATCGGACAATAAAACAACTGGCTAAGACATTCAAACGTACAGGTTCAGTAGCCTAAACAATAAAAACAGACGTAAAGGTAGTTATTTCCTTACTGAAGCTAAATTAACCGGAGTAACTGGAAACTTCATAAGTAGATGCTGATTATGTTTGGCAGCAGATGGGGAACATTCTCAGCATCTACTGTAAACACGATGAGTAAAAATGCAGGATACTGATATTAAGGACCGTATTCTGCCGTACATATGGGCGCGCGGTAGCCGGCAACTGAGCCGTCACTGGCGGAGCGCGTGGGCGAGAATGTCCTTGGCAACCAAATATGAAGACTCTGTATTGTCAGAAAAATTCACAGAAGACTATCTTCATCAATAGGGATCATCAACTGTTACTCTGACGCACGCATTGACGACAGTTCATAGTTGTCAACATTTTTTTTTTATTTTTTTTTTAACCCTCTAGGTTGGTGGAACCCACGGACTCAGCGAGGGAACGCACCACTACCGCCTCTATGGGCAGTGTCCTAGAGCTGGGAACATCGAATCGGAAGGGATACAACTGGTGAGGCGGGATTGGCACCTCGCCCAGGCGGCCTCACCTGCAAAACGAACAGGGGTCTCATGAGGGAAGGTAAGGGATGGTGAGGATGGATAGGCAAGGAAGAGGGAAGGAGGCGGCCATGGCCTTGAATAAGGTACCATCCCGGCATTTACCGTAAGACGAAGTGGGAAACCACGGAAAACCACTTCGAGGATGGCTGAGGGGGAATCGAACCACCTCTACTCATTTGGGCCACCCGAGGCTGAGTAGACCCCCTTCCAGTCCCTGTACCACTTTTTCAAATTTTGTGGCAGAGCCGGGAATCGAACCCAGGACCTCCGGGGCGGCAACTAACCATGCTGAACGCTACGCTACGGAGGCGACAGTTGTCAACATATGGGATATAAATCCACCACATGACACACGTAATATTGTAACTATTGAAAAAGCATTAATTGGCAAAACCATTGTCCTGGATAAAGATTATTGATGCGTGACTACTCCCACTGTGCGTGACAAAATCCAGGGATGTATATATTGGCTAACCCGACCCCGCTACCTAGCAATTATTGGTCTAGGCAAACACCATTGGTCTGGATGAAAATTATTGATGTGCTTTTGGGTAATTTCAGTCTTAGCGGATGGGAGAATATAGATCAGATGTTATTTTAAACAACTGGTGCACTCTGTGTCTTGAGGGTGATTTGTTTCGAAGAGGTGCTCTGAATGGAACTGGGCGCTTCTTTGTTCTACGATACCGGCTATACAGTAGTACCGTATGTGTGGGGTTGGCTGTACTGTATTTTTCCATAAATCACATGTACAATGGCAGACTTAGATGGAATTTTATCTGAAAAGGGGATGGTGGGAGGGTAATAGTCAGTGGAGGAGTTCCAGTAGTCCAGGAAGTTTTTGCCCCAGGATTTGGTCTCCTCCAGTTTTAACACAATAATAAATTATATATATATATATATTGACCAGTTGGACCCATTGCTATTTTAAATAATTAAATTTGAAAGTCAATACGGAAGCACTCAACAATCCAATATGGTTATGTTTAATACAAATCATCAACACACCTAGCACTTAACACATGTCACTACATCGGCATGTAACGACGCACCGTTTGAAACCTCATACAGCTAACCAATATGGCAGTAATTCAAGCCACACCATCAACAAACGTTAACATGCTCTTGGCATCCGTAACATCACCGACTACACTAAAAATTTCCCCTAGACTACTTATATACACGTACATACATCAACCAACCTGCATTGCGGTACAGCAGTTATTATCAATGTGTTAATACAGGAACTGGGCTAGCCCTTCATGAACTACTGTACACATTTCCTTTACCTCCAAGTATTCGTGGAGAGTTTAAACTCAATTTCTTGGCAGAGCCGGAAATCAAATCTGGACCCCTGGAGCGACAGTCAAGAATTCTCGCTGCTACATGCATTTGCATTTTGTACTCTACTAGGTTAAAAATATTAAAATGACAATGCTAGTTATGATAGTAAATTCAGTATTTTGGATAGGGAGTTTATTACAATGTTTGTTGAAGTTGAGTTAAATCTTTGTCGTATTGTCAATCAAAATATTTAGTATTGCCAAGGAAATCAACTTGCCTTCATTATTTATCATTATTCTTGGATAACATGGGACTGCAAATTTGTCTGAAAGCAACACATATAAACAATGTCGTCAATATGAGGCACAAGTGCAATCGCAAGCATCTGTAAAATATAGCATATTTTAATTCGCTGAATTCATCTTTCGAAATGAATGCGAACACTTGCAGCACCGTGTGTCTTCCTAACTTCGTCAACTATCCGCTTGCCATTATGAAGAAAAGAAGGGGTTATGCCAATCATTCCTCTGTTAGAAAGGCTAGTTGCTATTCCAGGAAAGCCTTTGTCAGCAACGATCTCATAATCAGGTTCTAACAATGTCAACAATCCACTGTCGTTTGTGATCAACGCATCACTCCATCTCTCAGCGTAGCATTTGGATGTAAAACTAATGACTGGGTGTGATACCAACTAAACATTTCACAGCGTATGTTCCCTTGTAGTGGGATTAGAGGAACACTCAACGATCTACCATAGGAGGTTGTTCAACTTTAATTTCCATACAATCAATAATCAACCTGCATTTCAGGTATGTATTTTTGAACACTGCAGAGTCTCATCTACACTTTCATTACTCGGCCAGAACACGTATTGTGACATTGTGGAAGCTAGAAGCATCACAGTGGTGGTGAAAATACGTTGACACTGTTGTATGATGGACTCTGAACAAAACTCTCATAGCCGAAATAACGTGTGATTTTCATGACATACTTTACCCGTACATTTTTCGTGAGATATTATTTTAAATAACAAGTTTAAAACTTGAAATGACACACCTGTTATATCTCACATTTGTATTTAGTCCCGAATAGAAAAATATACTCCTGCCTCGTCTCACTACTTGAGTGCGGATGCTGTCCGCTAGAGTGGTGCGTGCGCATGGTGCCTATACTAGGATGTTGAATGTCAGCATACACTGTTAAAACATTAGTTTCCAAGAAGGCAACTAGAAAGAGTAAAATTTCCTTTCTTTTCTAAGAAATAAGAAGATGTTTTGGCAATGATGGACAATTATATACATAATCAAGATAAGACAGACTGTATGATTGTAACCAGAAACAATGAAGAGGAAACAGAGGGAGTACTGGCAATAGAAGATATGGAATTTAGGAAGACTAGGTCTTTCAAATACCTAGGGAGTACAGTCAATGCCAACAACAACATGGAGGAGGAAGTAATGAACCGGCTAAAATCTGCAGATAGGTGTCTCTTCTCAATGAATAAACTATTTACCAGCAGGCTATTAACGAAAACAACAAAACTCCACATTTACAGGACAATCGTGCGACCAGTATTAATGTTTGGGGCGGAAACATGGACACTGAGCAAACAAGTGGCGAGAAAAATTATAACTTTTCAAAACAAGGTGTTAAGAAAAGTTTTTGGGCCAGTGTCTGAAAATGGAATCTTTAGAAGAAGAAAAGATTTGAATGGCTGGGACATGTCCTGAGAAGAGAAGAGAAAATGGTGAAGCCAGTGCTAGAAGGGTAGACCAAAAATGAGGTGGATGGATGGAGTCAAGAATGGATGGATGGAGTCAAGAAAGACCTGGAGACTGGGAGCCAACGAGAACATGGCTAGCAACAGAGACCAATGGAAGAGGCTAAAGAGTGAGGCAATGAACCGACTTCGGTTCGTGTGGCCAACAAAGTAAGTATTGGGGTAGCGCGCCTGCCTCTCACCCGGAGGCCCCGGGTTCGATTCCCGGCTCGTGTCAGGGATTTTAGAAACACATGAGAGGGCTGGAACAGGGTGCACTCAGCCTCGTGAGGACAATTGAGTAGCTGTCTGACAGTGAGGCAGCGCCCCAATCACGAAAACCAAGATTAACGTCCGAGGGGACCTGATGCGCTGATCACGCGTCACCCCAATATCTGCAGGCCAAATGGCTGGGCAGCGGTCGCATGGTAGGCCTAGGCCCTTAATGGTCAGTAGTGCCAGGGGTTATAATTATATACATAACAAAAACTATGGTAACAGTTCAGGAGTGGGGAACCTTCTACAAAACTACTTATATTAGCCAAAATACCTTTTGTAATGATTAATTATGGAGATGCTGTGGTAATACATGGTGTCGAGTGATGAGCTGCTTTAAAATTCCAGTATATTCCATATTTCCCGTAGGAAAATCCACCAAATTCCCGTATATTGTAGAAAACTCTAAAACGAGTTCGCATACCGAATGGCTGAAAAATGATTCTTAAAGCGCGAATCAAGTTTTTCTAGCATACGACAAGTGTAGTGAAGTAAAATGTCTGGGCATTTATAAGTCGGGGCAAATGCCCAGGATAAATGCCCGGGCAAATGCCCAAAACACATAAATGCCCAGGCATGTTGGGCATTTACCTCTTTTAAAAACATATTCATAATGCGAAGCTTATATAAATATTGTTTTAGCCATATATGTATCGACATGTATGTATTCTATATATTTATCCATAAAAGCAGGAGTTGAGGCCAAAATAGGCTGCAGAAGTTGTTGTAGGAAGTCACTGAAAGAACTTGATTTTGGTTCTGAGGCTGAGCTTGTGCTTGGTACTGTAGATTTGTTGTTGAAATCATTCACTTCAATTAGTAAAGGTTCATTAGGGGATTTCTTTCGAAAAGGTTTTTCAACCACTGTAATTGTACCTAACTGAAGCATTTTTTTTTTAGATCCTGAGGGCACTTAAAACACTTCTTTATGTGCTTTTTCCATTTTGTTACAATGTGACTTAATAGTTAGGGAGAAAACAGGATTCCCAAAGTTACAAGACAAAATCGAGATCAGTAAGCCAATATGGTATGGACATATGATGGAAATGGGAGAAGATAGAGTCCCAAAGCGATTATTTACTGAGAAAGTCACGTGAAGGTGCCAAAGGGGAAGGCCGAGGATGAGGTGGATGGATGCAGTAGGGAGAGCGTTGAGAAAAGAGGAGTGAGAGTGGAGAATGTACTGGAAGAGGGACGAGTGGTGGGGAGACAGAAAAGTATGGAGGTCCTTGATTCACACCCCGACCAGATCAATGGAACTGGGAAATGAAGAAGAAGAAGAAGAGAAAATATTTACAAGATACTCCTTTCCCTTTACTAAAAAAGTTCCAAATAGGTCCTATTTTACTAAGCATTTTGTAATGATTTAATCTAACACTTAAAAATATAAATAGCCTAAGAGAGAAGTGAGGTTATATCAGACTCGACCACTCAACAGACAGCTCTACTTCACAACTAACTGGGCTGGGCTGCTGGTGGTAGAATGCCTCGCCAATCCCAAGGACATAACCACCCTACCCCCACTCCAAGAACACAGCACAATGGCTGCCCAGGGCCTAGCCCATTCACCCCCCTCCCAAAGCCACTATTCATGCCATAATCAAACTCCTACCTAATTTTCTTAAATATAAATGATTAGACCTGCAGGCCTAACTCTGTAATAAAATGTTTTATTCAAACAAGATATGCATAATTCCCATTAACTTAGATGTTATTGACAACATTGACACAGGATAATTAAATTATTATTAGCAATATTCGGGCATTACTAGTTTATCCAAGAAATGTACCTATGATTAATGGTCTTTATTATGTTTTAGGTAAGCCTCCGTGGCTTAGGCGGCAGCACGCCGGCCTCTCACCGCTGGGTCCGTGGTTCAAATCCCGGTCACTCCATGTGAGATCTGTGCTGGACAAAACGGAGGCAGACAGGTTTTTCTCCGGGTACTCCGGTTTTCCCTGTAAAAATTTCATTCCAGCAACACTCTCCACTATCATTTCATTTCATCTGTCATTCATTTAATCATTGCCCCAGAGGAGTGCGTCAGGCCTCGGAAGCCGGCACAGTTCATATCCTCGCCGCTAGATGGGGGCTTCATTCATTCCATTCCTGACCCGGTCGGAGACTGGAAGCAGGCTGTGGATTTTCATTTTCATTATGTTTTAGAAGCTCTAGTAACAATCACAAGTAAAAAGTAAAGTATTTTTTAATGCCCAGATTTTGGGCGCTTAAAACTGCTTTGGGCAAATGCCCATTTATAGATGTCCTGCCCACTGGGCATTTGCCCGGCCCACATCACTAGCAAGTGTAACTGCATGTTTGGAGATACTTCCTAAGCCCAGGGGTGATGGCGATATTTAGGCCTAGTTCGTAGTGTGAGCAATGCACGAGTGAACTCTCTCGCAGATTGGATGAGGTGCTACGAAGACAAATAAAATACCGTTTACCTGAGGAGAGCTGAGTTAAATGACGGTTTTACTGAGGAGGGTTGAGAGAGTAGAGAATAGGAGTGTAACCTAATAAATGTTTACGAGAAGTGACTTAATTGTATGGTAACAGTAAAGTAGACCAGAACAAGGCGATACAATTCCCTACACTACTGAAAATAGTCAAAATACCCTTTATAATAATGAATAATTTTGGTGGTCATGTAGTAGTAATATATGTTACCCACCCACTATCCCTTTATAGATCACGACTCGTATAGTAAAATTGTAGGTGTGTCCGCCATTACACGCGAAAATCACGGGACAAATACAGTATTGTTAAACCCGCGCATTCGGCACCGACAGCCTTGCCTCGCTTTTAGTCTATGCGACCCACGGTCGCCACATAACATGACCGCCAGACGGCAAGAATTCTGAGCATGGTTATCACCTACACCCTGTATTTCGAAAGAAAGAACGTGAAGGGTATGGCGGGAGCTTGGAACAGCTGAGCTGTGTTGCCTAGATTTTAGTGTAGTTGTAAATCAACTGATTTGAATAATACACAGCACTATGGACATTTTCTGTACACTTATACGTAATATATTTTAAAAGTCGATCCTGAGTCCACGCCAAGGACATTCAAACAGAGAAATGCGGTACTTGGATGAATAAATAAATTACACACCGAAGCTATGATACCTTTATCATCGGTATTCAATTCAATAAATACGACAAAGAGGGCAAACACTCTACAGCTAATGAATATAAAAACACTCACTGTGCAATGATTATCCTTTAACATGAAACAAGAGTCTGGGTGGAGGTCGTTCACAGCTTACAATACAGTAGTTGACAGATAACACCATGCACGCTTACTGAATCTCGACTCTCTACGGTTAATATAAGCTTTCGTGATAATGAAAAGGTGAAGTTAAGGTAAAGAAATATTTAGCACTCAGCACTCACACAAGCCGCTCTGTGGCAATATTATTGCCGTGGTTTTATATGGTCGAGTTGTAGGATATTGAATGACAGGCGGTAATTTGAACACTAAGACGGGAAACAATAGCTTGTGCTCTATTATCGACTGCCGCAAGCAAACAGACACCAATAAATAAATTATCCTCGGTCACTTGGCAAGGGTTTGACACCCTCAATCACTTCACTGTCCCTATCATTATCACCACCATCATTGTCTTTGTCAGAGCTTGATGAATTGGCAAGGTTGAATCATTTCATCCACCGCGATATCCAGAACGCTTTCAGTATTTATTTCTGTACATGCTGTAGTGCATGTGTCCAATCCTCGGGTTGAACTTCGGTGCAGTAAAAGTAAACGAAACAATGACAATGAAAGGAAATCCGACACAGACAGTGGTTAACAAGCGACTGAAACAATGCCTCCACACAAGACAAAAATTCTGTCACTTGTGTGGTGTATTTTGTAGCCACGTTGGTGACTGGTGTTTGACAGTAGAATGTCGAGACCTGTGAGATATTGTTTGTAGTTTTTGAAAATTATGCATGTGTGACGCATTTGCAGGGAGTGTTAACACGGACTTCAAAACAATTTGGTATGTGCATCTCCCCTGCGAAAGAAGAGCCGTATGTTTTCCCGGAAGACCTTGGAAAAGCTACAAACAGTAAAATTCCACACGCCACGAATACATTTTAGATTTATTTTATCAAAGTAGGTAATAGAAAAAAAAAGAATGCAAAACGAAATTAAATAAGTCACTTTGACAAACAAGATTGTTACTAGGAACTTCAGATATACAACACAAAATTAGGTTCTTTTGACAGTACTAATTTCTGAATAGGAACTGTAGGCTAGTCATACACAAAATAAAATAAGTCACTTTGTCAATACTAGATTGGGGTTAGGAACATTAGTCACACAAAATAAGATACAGAACAAACAATAGTCACACAAAATAAGATACAGAACAAACAATAATCAAGGATTTATAAATTTAAAGCTTCTCTAGGGAACTCCTCTGCTCTTCAATTTTCGCTGCTTCAGCACAGGCGTCAATCAATATCTTCTTTTATTTTTTGCCAATTCCTGGAGATCTTTCGTGGCTTTTCTTTCAACTGCCACCTTAGCCGTCGCTTCCTTTTCCTCCTGGCTTCCCACCTGTTTTGCCTCCTTTAACATGGCGTAGGAGTTTCGTGCAGTATGGACCATCCTCTTGCTCACGGTTATCTTTTCTACTCCACCAGCTACCATCACAGCATCCAGAAAGGTATGCATGCCAATCAGACTTGCTTCTTTCTGATTGACAATCATGCACTCCTTGTTCAGGGAAAAACTTCTTTCTACAGCTGCATTGCTGTGATACAAAATCAGCATCAATTTAACTAAGCTTGCGAGATAGTTTTTGGCAGGAACTGAGGAAGGTGCTGAAGCCACTAATTCAGATCGCAGCACGTCGAGCTGTGGCTCTTTTCCGTCGAACTGCTTCAAACGCGCAGTGACGGAGGGCAGTCTCAGACGTGCGGTCAGCCATTGCGCCAGAAAGCAAAATCTTCTGATTACAAAGAATTTCCAGGGCAATGAAGATCCTATCTTCTGCCAACTTGGGAGTCTCAGCGACCACTCTAGGGCCTAGACAGGAAATACCACGGGTCATCTTGTAAGCAAGAGGTGACCTCTCTTTGATATTTTCAGCCATACGAATGTACAATTTTAGGCAGTTGGAGCAAAATTGCAGCACATCCGAGTCTGGAATTTTCTGAGATCTTGAGCTGTTAGCTTCTTTAAGGGCTGCTCTAGTCGAGAAACCCAGGTCAAAAAAACAACTGATCTCCTCGGTGAATAACAATGCGGACCGATTCCTGTCCATCATTTTCAGCAATGAGCGTGGGCGCGCAGCCCCGCGCGGAGAGGGTACGCCCGGCGGTCGGCCAGGCAAAGCATGCATTCGACGTTGGCTGGGTTCTCATCCCGCTTAGCCCTCTATCGCTGGCGCAAATTGCAGGTGGCAGCGCGGTCTGGAGGCGAAAAGAAGGCCGAGCGGGAGGACTCTACCGAGCGTTCGGAGGCTAAGATGTCTGGCATTATGAGAAATTTCAAGATTTCCCGTTACAGGCGGAATTCATGTCCCTTTAATATTTTTCCCCGGTTACAAAAATTCCCGTACATTTCCCGCGTATCCTGTATCACACGACACCCTGTTTTCTCTTCCACTGTCTAAAACAAGCCCACCTTCCCCTTTCAGATCACAACTTATGTAGTAATATTTCACTTGTGTCCCTCGACAAAAATCACTGGTTTGGATGAAGAAAATGTTATCTCGAACTTGCACAATCCATGCCTAACTTAAGACAAACTTGGCACACTTTCACTTTAACTTGATGGCGCTCTTTTGTTTTACGATGCCGGATATGAAATGGTACCGAATGTGTGGGGTTGGCAATACTTGTTAAATCATGCGCATAATGGTGGCCTCAGCTGAAATTTAATCTATATAAGTCATGAACAAATTTGGGACAGCAGGTGGGTTATAGACAGTGGAGGAGTCAACATCTATTACTGCAACTCCCGATTTTTTCCCGACCATTACTGCAGGGATTTTGGCTAGTTTTTGTACTTAAGAAAAAGTTATCCAAGAATGATAAATCATTCAGTGTTACCAATATATGAACCATGGTAACATCAGAATGATAGGATATAACACCACGGAGCGGGCTTGGTTGCATCTGGGAGTGGTGGTATATTATGTTTAGAATAAACTCTATAAACCATACAAATGACTTTGCCCCTATCAACTATAAGTTGTTTAACAAGAAAATCCCGCACACGTTTTTGACCAACAGAGTCCAATAAAAGAGTCAGGACTTGTGCAATCCCATCAGCCATGTTCGCCTTGCAAGGTACAAGCATTGCCTAAATTACAGAGTTCTGCAAGCAAACTATACAGGCTAATATTTGATAAGAAGGAAAAATTAACTGAGGTATAAAATTTTATATCCTCATAATGCACCTAGTGGACAACTGTTCATAAAAATGTCTTTGGAAAATTGCTCCTCTTAAAACATATCGGTGGCGACAAGGAAGACCTAGAATACGGTGGATGGATTCGGTGAAGGACAGAGAATGAGAATGTGGTCCAAGAACAGCTGGATGTACTGAAGGAAAATATTGAGAATTGGGAAATAAAAATCAGTGTAGACAAGTCCAACCCCTCCTCCACAAGGTGGAAGACGGGCAACGGCATGAAGTAGGGGATTGCCTGTAGGGGTGAAGTACAGTGGGGACTTCGTGTGCCTCGGGACCGCTACGGTAGCTGTGAAGGCCCTATAGGAACCCTGAAAAGTGACCGCTGACGGGGCACTGGTGAAGCTACGATAGGCCTAGCAAGCCAGTAGTAGATATTATATTTGCTTTCAAAACAGGAACAGGCCTCGGAAAGGACGGATGCAAACGACGACGACCCGGATATGTTAATGGACTACGAGTTGGCACGTTAAACATTCAAACACTGACAGGAAAGGTGGAGGAGATTGTAGATGTGATGGAGAGAAGAAAACTGATGTACTGGGCTTGGCAGAAACAAGATGGAAAGGAGAAGGTCGCAGAGAACTGAGGAAAGGGTACCGGTTGTACTGGAGTGGGAACAGTGAAGGAAGGAGCAGCGGAGTAGGAGTAGTTGTGAGAGATGGAATGAAGGAAGAGGTAAAGGGAATAAGTGACAGGATCATGAAGATCAGAGTAACTGTAAAGGGAAGAAGCCTGGAGATAGCCCAGGTATATGCCCCTCAAGTTGGATGTACAGCTCAAGAGAAGGTAGACTTTGAGGAGGAGCTACAACAGCAGTTGAATGGTCAGAGCATCATTGTCATGGGAGATTTGAATGCACATGTAGGAAGTGAAAGGCAAGGATATGAAAATGTAATGGGAGCAGAAGGATGGGGCAGCAGGAATGAAGAAGGGAGAAAGTTGCTGGACTTTTGCAAGAGAAACGGTTTAGTGGTAGGCAACTCCTGGTTCCGGAAGAAAGAAAGCCACAAGGTAACGTGGTACAGCAGTGATTTAACAAAGAAATCTTTGGTAGATTACATGCTGTACGACTGGGAAATGAAGAGAAGTGTCAGAGATATAAAGGTAATACCATCAGAGGCCTTAGATAGCGACCACAGAATACTTGTAATGAACCTGGGAGTTGTTAAGGATAGCAAGAGGACAGAGTACCAGGAAAGGAGAATCACAAGTATGGAAACTCAAGGAAAAGGAAGTCAAGGAAGAATTCCAGAAGATAACAAGGGAAAGGATGCCAACAGACAATCCTAAATCTGGGGAAGAGGAATGGAAGCATTTCAAAAACACCATGGTGGAAGCTGCAGTGGCAGTATGTGGAAGAACAAGCAACAGGAAGCGGTGTAAGGAGACACCATGGTGGAATGAGAGAGTAAAAGAACCTGTGGGAAGGAAGAACAAGGCTTTCAGAGTGTGGTTCCAGGAAAGAACTGATCTGGCAAGGGAAGATTATAAGATAAAGAAGAAAGAAGCAAACAAGATTGTCGCAGAGGAGAGGAAGAAGTGGATGGTAAAGTGGACAGAGATGATGGAGGAAGACAGCAGAGGAAATAAGAAAGTACTTTATGGGATGGTCAAAAGTAAGAGAAGAGGTGTGCGAGAGGATGTGGTAATGATGGACAAAAACGGAAATGAGGTATACAACAAAGAGACCCTCAAGACCGTGTGGAAAGAGTACTTTGAGGATTTGCTGAATCCAAATGGTCATATGGAGGAAGACAATGTATTGGAAGATGGAGAAGACAACACAGGAATGGAAAAGGACCTGACTTGGAGAGAACTGGAGATGGCTATAGACAAGATGAAAGGAGGAAGGGCACCGGGTGTGGATGAAGTGAGTGTTGAAATGGTGAAGGCAGCTGGGGAGGTTGGGAAACAGTGGCTGTACTGTGTGATGAGGGTGATATGGAAGGAGAAAATGACCCCAGAAGATTGGAAGAAAGGATTAATTGTCCCAATATTTAAGAAAGGAAGCAGAAAGGAGTGCAGAAATTACAGGGGAGTCACACTCATACCTCACTGTGCCAAGATATATGAAAAGATATTAGAAAGTAGAATACGAGCCAAAGTGGAGAGAAAATTGAGAGAGGAGCATTATGGATTCAGACCTGGGAGATCAACAGTGGATCTCATATTTTCAGTGAGACAGCTCCAGGAACACCACTACGAATTTGGAGAGGATCTGCTGATGGCCTTTCTGGACATCGAAAAGGCATATGATAATGTGTGTAGGGAGAAGGTTTGGAAAGCAATGGAAAACATGGGAGTGGAAAAAGGGACTGTAGGCAGAGTGAAGGAGATGTATTGTGGAAGTGTGAGTTGTGTGAAAGTTGGAGGGGAAAGAACAGACTGGTTCAGACAAATGAGTGGCCTGAAACAGGGTAGTGCGCTGTCACCCCTTCTCTTTACTGTGGTTATGGACGAGGTAATGACACGGATAGCAGGAAAGATAGGAGAAGATAAGATGAAAGCAATGGTGTTTGCAGATGATCTCATGGTCTGGGGAAACAAGGAGGAAATTCAGGAGCAACTGAAGGCTTGGGAAGAAACAGTGGGAGAGTACGGATGAAAGTTCAACATCAGTAAATGTGAGATCCTGTTAACGACCAGGAAAAAGGACAGACCAATGAGTGGGATAACACTTGGAGGTGGACAGCTGAAGAAGGTGGAAAGTCTCAAGTACTTGGGAAGTATAGTAGAGGAAAATGGGAGAAATGACAAAGAGATTACAGAACGTGGTAGACAGGCAGAAGCATTTCTGAGAAGCATTAGGAGCTTAGTGTGGAATAAAGATGTCCCACAAAAAAGCAAGGAAGTGTTATACAGAAGCTACTATATCCCGATACTGACCTATGCTTCAGAAAAGTGGACAATGAGGAAAAGAGACATAAGCAGAATACAGGCAGGTGAAATGAAGTTCCTGCGAAGTAGGATCGGAGTAACAAGAAGAGACAGGGTGAGGAATGAAAAGGTCAGGGAAATGGTGAAAGAGGAGCCCTTGCAAGGTAGGATTGAGACATCAAGACTGAGGTGGTATGGACACTTAAAGAGAATGGATGAGAAGAAGATTCCCAAGAGGATACATGAGATGCAGATGCAGACGAAACGACCAAGGGGAAGACAAGAGATAGATGGCTGAAATGGGTGGAGGAATGTGTCAAGAAGAGAGGCGAGGACTGGACCAGAGTGACAGCGGAGAGGTGGTGGGAAGAAAGGACTAAGTGGCAAGGCTTATGTTCCAAACAGACCCAGCCTGCGGCTGGAAACTGTACAAGATGATGATGTAGAGAAAAGTAAGTCAATGGTTATGACGAGAGGAAAGAAAGAAGGAAAAGGGATTGTTAATATTTGAAATGTAGATCTGGAAGTAGTAAAGCACTTAAATATTTAGAAAGTGAATTGATGGAAAGTACAAGATTGGATATGAAGAATGAGAGAATACAATGGCCAGTATGCATAAAGTCTAGCATATGCTTTTGCTACCTCTTTTGTAAGCATATGCTGGAATGAGTATGCATAAAATAAGCTAGCATTTGCTTTACTTACTAGTATTTACTTGCTAGCTAGCATTTGCTTAATTTTCCAGCAAATGCTGAATTATACATGAATAAAACCAAGCATGTGCTAGTACTAGGCAAGCATTTGCTTAAGATTTACCAAGCTAGTCTCAGTTAGCTTGAAGATTGTACTGTGACGACTTAGTGTTAACTTCTGGTTGATTTAATGGCACAAATTGTGAATATCCGACACAGGAATCTCTATAATCCCAGACGGCAGTGATGAACGTTCATATAAACATTTGTACAGATTTAACGAAGAAAATGTTGAATTAATTTCGAGCTCTTTCTTGGGAGAAAGTGACGAGACGCGTGGTGGTGCGGTAACATCGAAGGAACGAATGCAGATATTTCTTCGTTTTGTTGGTGATCCGGATTTCGAAGTTGGGATAGGAGAAGATACGGGAGTGCATCAAAGTACTGTTAGTAGAACCATTGATTTCGTCAGAGAGAGAACATTTTTCAAAAAGCACATCACTGGATAAAATTTCCGTCACGGCCACAAGAAATCAACATAGCTAATGACGAATGGCAGCAACGATTTAACTTTCCTTGCGTGATCGGTGTTCTTGACTGTACACATGTACCAATTTTAAAGCCACCACTACACGGCGATGAATACATAAAACGCAAAAATTTCGCTTCTATCAATGTACAAGCAACTTGCAATTCAAGAGAAATTTTCACAAGTGTTGATGCTAGCGGGCCTGGTTCTGTTCACGACAGTCGCATATTTAAGAATTCACATGTGTATGTAGGATTGCGAGAGCATGCAGGAGCTGCAGTACTGTTGGGTGATCAGGATACGGGCTAGTACCTTGGCTGCTAACTCCTTACCGAAACCCTCAAAATCCACAAGAAGAGAATTACAATCGCGTGCATGCTCAAAACAGAGTAATTATTGAAAGATGTTTTGGTCAGCTTAAGAGACGTTTCCCTCTACTAGCAAACAAAGTCAGAATCTCTTTAGAGAAAATTTCACGCATTATCATCTGTTGCTTTGTGCTACATAACGTCTCTAAGCATTTAAGGGGACTTATGAGTGAGTTTCCAAAATCCGAAACTACTGGACAGATCAATTTGAAATTTTAACCACATGTAGATATGCCTCTAATTAGAGCATATTCTGAATTACAAATTGATTACTCTAACCGTTTCTGAAATAATAATAATAAAAATATTATCAAAATATAGGGCCATAAAAAAAGTTCCTTGCGATGGAGTTTTCACTTATTTTCATCCATACTTGGTAAACAGTAGCACAATACTTGTACAAATGGAAATTGCTCTGTAATTTTATGTAACTTTTATATGAGAGTCAGAAATGATAGTCAAAGTAAGAATATTCATGTTTTGCCCTAAAAATAAAAATTATTTATTTTTGAAAGCCAAAAAAATACAGTTAATTTTCACTGACATAAAAATCCAGAGCAAATTGTAATGTTCATACATATTTTAACATGCAAATCAACTTTGAACCAAATATCTTCAAAACTGCAATACAAGGAGCATTTTTTTATGATATTACATGTAACAAAAATTACTTCATGAGAAAACAGCAATTGAAGTTAGAGGTTAGTTAATTACATCAGAACTGCCCTGCACCATATGTACAGCCCTCAGACTTCTTCATCCTGTCTTCTAGGGACAAGTTCAGCAGTTTTCTCTTTTTTCTTGTAGTTTTCTTTCCTGGGGTGGTCCTTTTTCTGCTCTGTCGGAGACGTATGTGGTCACGTTGCTCACTGATCTTCACTGAAGTTCTTGTCTTAATAATGATGCGCATCCATCTTTAAATCACCGCCTGGGCTTTAAAAATGGCGCCACGGGAAAAAATCCAACACTTCTTGAATCTGAAAAGGTGTGGGCACCAATTTTCGGTAAAATCCAAATTTCCGTATTTTGGTCCATCATCATCATCATCATCATCATTTCCCCTTATCCAGCTCCTGCCGGGTCGGGGTATTTATGGCACTTCTCCACTTTCCTCTTTCCTTCCACCATTCTTCTTCCACGATCTTGTCCCAGTCCAGATTTCTTTTTCTCACGCTGTTCTTCACTGAATCAATCCACCTTGTTCTAGGTCTTCCCCTTGCTCTCTTACCCTTGCACTTCGCCTCCAGCATCTGTCTTGGTATTCTATTTTCCTCCATCCTCTTTACATGTCCAAACCACCTTAGTTTATTCTTCTCAATTCTCTCATTTAGTTTTCCCATCCCAACTTCCTTCCTAACATCTTCATTCCTCACTCTGTCTTTCCTTGTCTTACCTATCATACTTCTTAGGAATTTCATTTCACTGGCTTGGATTCTACTCTCTTGCCTGCTCGTCAGGGTCCAAGTCTCAGCTGCATACGTTAATATGGGTACATAGTACATTTTATACATTACCTCCTTGCTTTTCCTTGGTACTTCCTTATCCCAAACAAGTTTTCTTACACTTTGATAGAATGCATTGCTCTGCTGTACCCTCCTGCCAATCTCCATGTCCAACCTACCAGTTTGCATCAATTCACTTCCTAGGTATTTGAACGTGTCCACAATTTCCAAACTCTGACTTCCAATTTTCACAATGCTCTTTCCTTGTCTTTCCCCTCTTGTCATCACCATGGTCTTGCTTTTCTCTATACTGATTTTCAGGCCATACTTCTGAATATTTTCGTTCAGTGCATCTAGTTGTTTTTGCACTTCTTCCGTGTTCCTTCCCCAGACCACAATATCGTCTGCAAATAATAGTAACTTCATTTCTTTATGTCCATATGCTTCCTTTGTTTCCTTTACAATTTCATCCATTACCATTATGAATAAAAGAGGTGACAGCACACTCCCCTGTCTTAGTCCAGTCTTGTTCCTAAACCAATCTGTCTTTCCAACAGGGGTCAGAACCCTGCTAACACAGTTGTTGTACATTGCTTGCACCATTTCCAACATTTCTCTTCCCAGTCTCTTCTTAACCATGGTTTCCCATACCTTCTCTCTGGGGACACTATCATATGCCTTTTCTAGATCTATGAAAGTCATGATCAAATCCTCTCCATATTCCCAGTTCTTTTCCATCACCTGCCTCAAGCTAAAGATTGGGTCCACTGTGGATCTTCCACTCCTGAAGCCATACTGTTCCTCTTGCAACTCTCCTTCCACCTTTCTTCTCATTCTTCTTTCTAATATCCTTTCCAGTATTTTTACTATCTGTGATATGAGGGTGATCCCTCTATAGTTATCACACACTTTCTTGTCCCCTTTCTTAAACACTGGTATTATTAGCCCTTTCACCCAGTCTTCTGGTACACATTTCCGTTTCCACACACACTTTAACAGTCGATACAGCCATTGCATACCAACAGGTCCAGCAGTCTTTATCATTTCTACACTGATCTCATCCACCCCTGTTGCTTTTCCCATCTTCATCTTCTGTACTGCTAATTCTACCTCCAGCATTGTTATATCATCTTCTGTTATAGAGTCGTCAGGCTGTGTCACTTCGATCTCACCAGTACAATTGCTCACGTTCAATAGCTTATCGAAATACTCCTTCCATCGTCCCTTTATCTCTTCCGGGTGTGTTAACAACTCTCCATCTTCCTTTTTCACCAGCTTTGTAGTAACCCTTTCTTTCCTCTTACTTCTTAGAAGCCCATACAGCATCCTTTTACTGCCACTTACATCTGTTTCCATTCTTCGTGTAAATTCTTCCCAACTTTTCTTCTTTTCTTCTCCTACCACTTTCTTACACCTCCGTTTGCTGTCGTGATACTTCCTTTTGCTTTCTTCTGTTTGATCTCGGTTCCATTCTTTCCATGCAGACTTCTTTTCTCTCACTGCTTTCCTCACTTCCTCATTCCACCACGGTGTCTCCTTCTCTTTCACTCTTGTTGACGTCCTACCACAAGCACTCTCTGCTGCACCAGCAAATGCCTTTTTAAAGTGGGACCATTCCTCTTCTACATTTTCCACTTCAGTAACTGGGATTTGTTGCTTCAATCTCTCCAGAAAATCTTCCTGTACAGCTTTGTCTTTCAATTTCCATACTTTTATTTTACTTTCTCTGATCTCCTTTAGGTTTTCCAATTTTCCCCATCTAAATTTTGCCACCACAGTTCTATGGTCCCCATCAAATGCTTCTCCTGGTAAAGCTGTCACATCCATCAGCTTTCTGCGATTTGTCCTTTCCACCAGGAAGTAGTCAATTACTGATTTTGTTCTTCTATCACCCCACCCATATCTCGTAATTTTCCTGCTGTTTTTCTTCCGAAACCATGAATTACCCACTATCAGTCCATTCCTTTCACAAAAGTTTACAAGTTCCTCTCCTTCCCGGTTCTTTTTCCCATATCCATATGGTCCAACAACTTCTTCCTTTCCTTGTCTCTCATTTCCGACTTGTGCATTCATATCTCCCATGATCACCACTTCTACATCTGAGATTACTCTTTCTACATCCTCCAGGAATACTTCAATATCTTCTTCTCTGTTTCCAGTCTGTGGTGCATACACTTGTATGAAGTCCATCACGTCATTCTTCATCTTCATTCTAATTTTCATTATTCTGTCACTCACACAGTCTACCACTTCAACATACTCCTCCAGTTGTTTCGAGGTTATCAGTCCCACGCCATTTTTTGCCTCTTGGCCACCACTCCAGTATAATGTATATCCTTTCCTCAATTTCTTCCTTCCTTTACCTTTCCATTTCACTTCACTCAGCCCCATCATTCCAACCATATTTCATGAAAACTCACTCATAAGTCCCCTTAAGGGATGAGGACAATTTTGATAATGTTCATATTGAAGAAATATATGATGATGGTGTTGGTGACAGGGCTGAACAAGAATATGGTCATGATGACATGATGAGAAGACTTGGTGCACAGAGAAGAAATAAAATCGCTAATATTTTGTTTCAACACGTTGCTGTAAACGAACAATGAAAGTGAAGCACTGTGATCTGGGAAAAACAAAATTTAATAATTGTGTGGCTAGTATTTTTTCATTTAACTTATACTCTTACATCGCTATGAATTTATTTGGGATTCGGTACATGTATAATTTCGCCTCGGTTAAATACAAACATTTATCTCCCTGATCCACACATTATTATTCAAACTGTATGTAGGTTTGTTCACTTATGTTTGAAGCTAATTTCCTATCTTCTATTTCCTGCTGTTGCATGCGAGCTAACTTCAACTGTTCCAACAACACCAGTCTTTGAAGTTCCGTATTCGACAGTTTTTCCGTCTCCTCAGTCTCTGAAGTTAACTTTATTTTCTTGATTTGTCTTGGTGGTGTCGTACGCTGTAGTGTGTCATCATTATTGCTATCAGTTGCGTGTTCCTTACTTCCTCCTACAGCACATCCTCCTGAAATAATGAAATAGAATTACGGTACTGACCTTGGCCTACAGATTAATAAAATGAACTCATAATAATAATGTTATTGGTTTTACGTCCCGTTTAACTACTAAGGCGTAATGCTTTTTTTTTCAACTAGGGGCCGATAACCCAGAAGGTAGGACTCTTAAATTAGGCCTATCATCATCATCACCTTTTTCTCATTACAACATAGCACGCGGTATTTCATCAGCGAGTATAGTAAAATTTAATAAACATACCTGGTACACGAGTGAATGTTGGATTCTGTTGTCCTTCTATGAAATTCCTAAGTTCCTCCTCCCATTTTTTCAGCTGTATCTTCCTATTTCCTGTAGTGTTACGATCACTCTTATTTTTGACTTCCGTCTTCATGTTATGGATCCTTTTTTTCACCTGATCTGCTGTAAATTGCCGCCCAAGAGTCTTCTCACAGCTCTCACGTAATTGTTCAACAGCTTCTAATTTGGCTGTTTTCATCGACTGAGTTTGCGAATTACTCAATAAGACTGGTAACTGTTTTAGCATGGTAACAAAGTGATAATTCACGTCAATTTCAACCTCTGTTTCTGACATTTCCGACATCGAAGAATTAATAGGCACTTCAGGAAATCAAAACTGTAAACTAGTAACACCTAATGCAAACTTGTATGGTCACGGCGGTCTACACAATAATGTTGAGATGAACAAAACCTCTTACCGGCAACCAGCATGCTTTGCGCGACTAGCAAATGCTAGTTAGCATATTCTACAAAAAAACAGCACTTGCTGGAAAAACTTTTAGCACTTTCTAGTCAGCACAAGCAAAAGGTTATTCATATCAATTTAAGCAAATGCTTTTGCTTGCTAGTATTTGCTGAAAGCATATGCTTTTACTTATTGCTTGTACTTGTAGCATATGCTACATTTTTATGCATACGACCCAATGTGGGAGTGATTTCTATCATCAGGTTCGGAGTTCAATTTGGAATAAAGACATGCCACGGAAGGCTAAAGAAGTGATAAACAAGATCTATTACTTACCAATGACATATGGAACAGAAACTCGGCCGATGACTAGGAGAGATGAAAGTAGAATACAGGCAGCCGAAATGAAATTCCTGACGAGTATGGTACAGAAGACTTAAGACTAGAGAGACAGAGTGAGAAATTAAGACATTCGAAAGGAAGTGAATGTACAGTAGCTGAATGGTAAGCTGGAGCAGAACAGATTGAGATGGTATGGACATGAGAAAGGATGAATGATGAAATAATGCCGAAACAAGTGATGGAGAGACGGATGACTGGTAAGAGAGGACCTTGACTACGGTGGATGGATCCGGTGAAGGACAGTGTGAGAGAACGGAACCTGGAGTGGAGTTCAGAGGTTGAGGAAGGATGGTGGACGAACAAGAGTAAAGTGGAGGGGCAACATATGAAACCACACTTTGTATTCAAAAGCAAAAGTCAAGTGTGGTCTCATTTTCCATGACGTAATCTGCAGACCACCATTGAATGTAAAAATTCCACAAACAATGACGTTTTAATGCACCTAGAAGGTAAAAAAAAAATAAAAAAAAATTGCACCAGCATAATTCATAAAATTATACCTAACGGGCAACCTTGCCACATTAAGTATTTTTTTCGTTAGTAGCATTTTAGTGTTTGGTTGCTAGTAGAAGGTCAGTAATTTTTTAGTAGAATTGCTCTATCACTTTATTCTGAAGGGGAGTAGCAGCCTTTCAGATAAAATCAATTCTTTACTTGTCTTATAGACTGTAAAAATATCGAGAACATTAGCCAACTAATGGTTACACTGCATTCTGTTCCACTACAGCCGTAGTGCTATTACCGAGGATATGCACCTCTCTATGCATAGTTACAGTAAACGTGATGATGGCCTCCTCTCTTGAAAAATTCCAATCCAGAGGTAAACTAGTCCCCCGTTCTGATCTCCGGGTGGAGACTACTCGAGTGGGGGTTAACATCAAAGAAGTGATAAAGAGGAAATCTGACATTCCACAGATCGGAGCGTGGAATGTTAGAAGTCTGCTAGGCAGTGGAAGAACTCCGCTTGCGGCAACCATGGGGTGGATTGAGTAGCTCCATGGGTGTCATTGCCGGTCCCAAGCCCGCAGAAAGGAGGAGGGTTAGGGAGACCAGTCTCAACTCTCCCTGTAAAGAATTTGAGGGATATAGCAGACCATCTAGCTATAATAGAATGTGCTTAGGCCAAAAGGTGGCAACCCCACTAAAGCACTCGGGGACTGTGGGCTAACAACCTGCATCTCTTAAAATTTATTGTTAAAGGAACTTCAAGAAGCAAAAACCGGACGGACAAGTTGACAACCTTTGGATTGAAATGGACCACGAGGATTGGATTTTGGAGTGTACGAACACTTTACGAGAGTGAAAAGTTACATCAAGCTGTAGCAGAATTTATCAACTATAAACTAGACATAATGGGAATGAGCAAGGTACGCTGGAATGAATTTGGAGAAAATAGACTACCAGAGGGGAGGACATTTCTGTATTCAGGCAAACCATATGCCGAGGACGACCATGTGAATGGTGTAGGCCTAATTCTAAATAAAACGGCAAAGAAGAGTCTGCTGGAATGGAGACCAATAACTGACAGAATCATAACAGCATGGTTCAAAGGACGGGTACGGAATGTAACTATCATACAATGTTACGCCCCAACTGAACAAGCAGACACGGATACCAAAAATTACTTCTATACAGAGCTGCAGGCAACACCGATTGGGGTGAAATGAGATATTGTCATTGTGATGGGAGACCTATATGCGAAAGTGGGCACAGAAAACCTTGAGATAGAAAATATAATGGGGAGACGTGGAGTTGGAGAGGAGAATGAAAACTGAGGACTATTTAAGGAGTTCTGTGCAAGCAATGAGTTGACTATCAGAGGTACCGTGTTCCCTCATAGAAAATGTCAAAATCTCATGGGTATTACCTGATCACATTACGCAGAATCAGATTGACCACTTAGCCATAAGTGGGAAATGGAAAAGATCATTGTTAGATGTCAGAAACAAAAGGGGAGCCGACATAGACAGTGATCACCATTTGATGTTAGCCAAGGTGCACATAAAAATCATAGCTGCAAATAAGACATTTGATGTTCCAAAGAAGCGGTTTGATGTTCAAAAACTGAAGGACCCCAACGTCAAACAAGAATTTAGATTAGAACTGCGGAGCAGATACGAAATACTAAATACAAGGGAAGATGGAGTAGAAGAAGAATGGAAGATAATCAAAGGAGCAATCCTAGAAACTGCATAGAAAGTAGTGGGATTCAGAGATAACAAAAGGAAGGATTGAATGAGCCAGGACACCTGGGAAAAGGTGGGAGAGAGGAAGAAACTGAAAGCAAGGATGAATACCATAATAACTAGGAGACAAAAGATGGATCTTCATGCAGAGTACACGAGAGTAGACCGGGAGGTGAAAAGGAATGCAAAATCAGACCGAAGGAAGTGGGCAAGTGATCTTGCATCAAGTGCGGAGAGGGCTGCCAGAGAAGGAAACATGAAGGAACTTGACCAGACCACAAGACTGCTAGGAAAGAGGAAGGGTTCTATTGATCGTCCTGTGAGAAGTAACACTGGAGCGTTGCTGACTACGGAAGATAAGCAATTGGAAAGATGGCGTGAACATTTTGCAGAAGTGCTGAATAGAGAGGTACGATCAGAGGAAGAAGAACAGGACGGAGAAGAGCAGGGAGGTATAGATGCCAATGCAGAGGAAGAGGGAAATCGAAATGAATATGAGGTTCTTGGTAGAATCAAGAGTGGAGCGCCTAGTAGAGAAGAGATCAGAGCTGCTCTAAAGCAAACGAAAAGAGGCAAAACGCCGGGAACAGATAACGTCCCACCAGAGCTCTTGAAAGAAGATCTAACAACAGTAGACTTACTGTACCCCCTGTTTGAAAAAATTTGGAAACTGGAAGAAATACCAGAAGGGTGACTTGACAAATTGTAATAATTGGAGAGGAATAATGCTGTTGTCTATTCCTAGCAAAGTGTTGCCACGAATCATCTTAAACAGAATGAAGGACTACCTTGAAATCCACCTAAGAAGAGAACAAGCCGGGTTTCGGGGAAACAGATTGTGTGTTGATCAGATTAATACACTGCGCATTATCCATGAACAGAGCATAGAATTTATGAACCTATATAGTACAATATATTTCCGTCAATCAATACCAAACAAATTATGTTAAATTGTATTAACACACATTCGTGGGACATATTTCAGGGCCATGCTGCTCCCTTCTTCAGCCACTTCATCTCCTCATTGTCATCGTGTGTTCTCAAAGATATCACATTATAAAAGATGCTCACACAAACAAACATTATAAACAATAAAAACAATCTAAAAACACTATATACTAAAAATACACATACGTATAAACTTATACAAATATATCGAAAACACAGAATGTCTGTCACCATGTCCATGTAAAATAAAAATTCCTCTTCTACGTTGAAGTTGGTCCAATCGACCGTTTTGGCCTTAGGAATTACTCACTGTACATATTACGGAGTGACCAGTCCTTTCAATTATAGTGCTTGATGCGAAAAATGGAACATGAATCGGTCAATGCGGACCATGATATCGTAAATTGACCGATTCATGTTCCATTTTTCGCATCAAGCACTATAATTGAAAGGACTGGTCACTCCGTAATATGTGCAGTGAGTAATACCTAAAGCCAAAACGGTCGATTGGACCAACTTCAACGTAGAGGAGGAATTTTTATTTTACATGGCCATGGTGACAAGACATTCTGTGTTTTCGATATATTTGTATAAGTTTATACGTATGTGTATTTTTAGTATAGTGTTTTTAGATTGTTTTTATTGTTTTTAATGTTTGTGTGAGCATCTTTTATAATGTGATATCTTTGAGAACGCACGATGACAATGAGGAGATGAAGTGGCTGAAGAAGGGAGCAGCATGGCCCCGAAACATGTCCCACGAATGTGAGTGTTAATACAATTTAACATAATTTGTTTGGCATTGATTGATGGAAATATATTGTACTATATTGGTTTATAATCTCTTGTCAATACGGACCATGGCGGAATCTAAAGTAGAAGGAATAATGGAATTTATGGCCAGTCTATATCTATTGTTTATAGACTTTGAAAAGGCTTTCGATTCATTGGACAGAAGAAGCACGTTGAAAGTAATTGCGAATTATGGTTTTCCAGGAAAGGTCATCAGAGTTATGCAAGAAATGTATAACGGATACTAGTGCAAAGTAATGCACCAAGGGAAATTGACACCACCCATTGATGTAAGAACAGGTATAAAACAGGGGTGTGTTCTCTCTCCATCAATCTTCCTAATTGTGATAGATGAAGTGATGAGGAAAACAAATGAAGGTAAAAGAAGAGGAGTTGGAATTCAACAGATCAACCAGAAGATATTGATTTTGCTGATGATGTGTGTCTTGTCTCACAAAGCTTTCGGTACATTAATGCCAAACTGGAAGATCTACAGGCACAGGCAAGAAGGCTAGGGTTAACTGTAAATTCAGGGAAGACCAAATCACTAAGACTAAACGTAACAAGTGATAGGAAGTTTCAAATAAACGGAAGAAACGTTGAGGATGTTAAAGAATTTACATATCTTGGTAGCATCGTTTCTAAAACTGGAGGAGCAGTGGAGGATGCGAGCAGTAGGATCAAGAAAGCAAAAACAGCCTTCATTCAGTTGCATCCTATCTGGAAAAGCAACGAGATTTCCACACGAACCAAACTCCGAATATTCAATAGCAATGTAAAATCAGTGTTGCTGTACGGATGAGACACTTGGAAAGTAACAAAATCAATCATAAAGAAAATCCAGACCTTTATAAACCGAGGCTTACGAAGAATCTTGAGATTGTTTTGGCCAAATGTAATATCCAATGAATGGAATATTACAAACGAGAAGCCCGTGGATTTGACATACACTGCGCAAAAACCAGGCGACAATAGAGAGGCAAGCCCTGAGTTGGAATCCTCAGGGACATCGCAGAAGGGGAAGACCGAGGGAAATTTGGAGGAGGACAGTGGACAGGGAAGCTGCAGAAGTGGGGAGAACGTGAGGAGAGGTGAAGGCAAAGGCACGAAACCGAGTCCAATGGCGAAGCTTCGTCGAAGCCCTATGTTCCAGCGATGCGAACAACACGACTTAAGTCAAGTAAGTCAGGCAGTGGAAGGTTAGAAAATGGATAGCTTGGGGTTAATTTGGGTGGGAGTAGTGAAATGCGCTGGCAGGAAGAACAGGACTTTTTTGATCAGGCGACTCTAGGGTCATCAGCACTTAATCAAACAACGGCTAAGCGGGGGTAGGTCTCATATTAAGTAGGAAACTTGGAAAGCGGGTGGAATATTATGAGCAATATGGTGAATGGACTATTGTAGCTAAAATCAATACAAAACCTATGTGCACCACAGTGGTACTAGTCTATATGACTACCAGTGGAGCTGATGATGATAAAAAGTTCTACGAAGAAATAGATGGAAATCTGAGGCATGTCGAAGGTGATGAAAATGTTATAGTAATAGGAGATTGGAATGCTGTGGTAGGAATGGTCGAGGAAGCAGGCTGATGGAATTCTGCACCGAGCAGGAGTCGGTCATAGCTAACACGTCATTCTACAGGGTCTTCCATATTAAGTAAGAACGGCAAGCGGCAGTTTTGTTATTCGGTGCTGCGGTGGCCTTGGCCGAGCTTGTGGCGCGCCATGCCCCCCTGCTGTATTATTGAAAGCGCGCGCATAGTACAAACGAGGGCTGTATTTTTTTTATCATTTTTTATTTTTTATTAAGTTCCGATGGACTGTATAAAAATAACAGATTGACATACCAAACTGATTTTACTACTAAATGTTTGCTTGTTTTATTCTTATGTCTCAACATAATCTCCAAAACGATTGAAACATTTGTCGTATCGTTACACAATCTTTCCAAAGCCCTCGGCAAAATATTCTGCCACCCCTGAGGTGCATACACCTGGGCATCCTACTGAAGTTTTTCCTTTTTGGCGAGGCGTTGCCGCCCAACCATACCTTCAATTCCCGAAAAAGGTGAAAATCATTCACGACCAACGTTACGATAGACTTTTACAAAGAATTCAAGTGTGAAGTTTTGGACCATCTGCCGTTATAGTCCAAACCAGCACTGAATGCTTTTCACCTTTTTCGAGAATGGAAGGTATGGTTGGGCAGCAACGCCTGGTCAGAAAGGAAAAACTTTAGGAGGCTGTCCAGACGTACCCACCTCAGTGGCGGCAGAATAGTTTGCTGAGGGCATTGGAAAGCTGGTGTAGGCTAACGATACGACACATGTTTCAATCGTTTTGGTAATTATATTGAGACATACGAATAAAACAAGCAAACATTTAGTAATAAAATCAGTTTGGAATGCCAATCTGTTATTTTTATACAGTCCATCGGAACTAGAAAAAGAACAGCCCTCGTATGTACTATGCGCGTGCTTTCAATAGAACAGCAGGTGGCCGTGGCACGCCACAGGCTCGGCCAAGGCCACCACACCAGGGAATAACAAAACTGCCGCTTGCGGTTCTTACTTTATGCATGGTGGCCACTCAAATCGGTCAAGGATTTTCCAGGAGTAATTCTCATTTTTCTAGATTTTAAAATAAGCGCGTGTGCGGGGGCTTTATCAGTTGCCTAATTCAAGACCAAAATAAAGCAGTTGTGTTTGGTTTACTTATACAGATGTAGACAAAAATTAGTGGTAATTGTGTTACTGATACACAAGCCTACACACAAATGATTTATTTGTTTTAAAAAAGCCTTAGTGACTCAAATATCTGCTTTAAAAAAAGAGAGAAAAGAATGCCGCCTGCATTTTTATTGCGGTGAAGTTGTCTATACTCGATATGTTTTACAAAAATACTATCGCGTGTTCTCACACACAGAAACAGGTAGCCTGAGGAAATTTCTTTCATTAACGATAGAGTGCTCACTCAAAACCGCAGCGGGGGTATGATTTATGATGGAAAGATTTTTATAATTAATTAACAGTGGCTATTTTCCAGGATTTTCAATTTTTTTGTCATTTTCCAGGAGTTTTCCAGACCTAATAAAAATCCAGGAGTTTTCCAGGATTTCCAGGTTTTCCAGGAGTAGTGGCCACCATGTTTATATGAAAGACCCTGTATAACCACAATAGAAGAATATACACATGGATGAGACCAGGAGATACAGGGCATTACCAAATCAACTTCATTATGGTCAAGCAGAGATTTCGAATCCAGATTTTGGATTGTAAAACATATCACGGTGCTGACAAACTCTGACCACAATCTGGTTGTTGTGAGATGC
This sequence comes from Meconema thalassinum, assembly GCA_946902985.2. NCBI lineage: Eukaryota > Metazoa > Arthropoda > Insecta > Orthoptera > Tettigoniidae > Meconema > Meconema thalassinum. The sequence continues at coordinate 1,434,993,498 of OX336389.2, read as the reverse complement.
AAATCAAAGTTGAAGAAACTGAAGAAAAGTCAAAAGACAAAAAGGTGGGCAATAGACAGACGAAAGATTCAAGAAGAGTATAAATGAAGGACTAATGAAAAAAACCCAAACAAACTTCAATTGCAGACGAATGGGCACTTTCGAAGAATGAAATAACAAAATCCGCAGAAGAAAACATTGGTAAGAAAGAAAGAATATGTAAAAAACCGTGGACAACTCAGGATATACTAGCATTAATGGATGAAAGGCGGAAACACAAAAATGTAAGAGATGAAAAAGGGACAGACGTCTGAGAAATGAAGTTAATAAGAAGTGCAAGGAAGTGAAAGAAGAATGGTTGAAAGATTAATGTGCAGGTATAAAATATTGTCTGAATTTAGGAAAAGTAGACACAGCTTATCAAAGGATTAAGAATAATTTTGGGGAAAAGAAGACTAAGTGCTGTATAAGGGAAAGGAGATTGAGAAATCATGTAATGGAAAGGGAAGAGGAAATTGATGAGGATGCAAAAGGAGACATAATATTGAGATCAGAATTTGATTGAGCATTGGAAGACTTAAGCAGGAACAAAGCACCAGGCGTACGTAACATACCGATTGAGTTGCTACGCTGTATAGGTGATGAAGGTCTGATCAGTTTATTACAATTGGTGTGTAAGATTTATGAGATCGTGAGGTACCCCCTGATTTCAAGAAGAATGTTATCATCCCTATACAGAAGAAAGTAGGAGCTGACAGATGTGAAGATTACCATACAATAAGCTTGATTACTCATGGTTCAAAGATCCTGTCTAGAATAATTAACAAGAGAATGGAAAGCCAGATAGAAACGGAGTTGGGTGAAGACCAGTTTGGTTTCAGGAGAAATGTAGGAACAAGAGGCATATTTTGGAAGGCAAAATAAGAAAAAGATAAGAGAATGTTCTTGGCATTTATAGACTTAGAAAAGGCTTTTGATAACGTTGATTGGGCTAAATTGTTTGACATATTGAAAACTATTGGAATAAAGTACAGGAATAGGAGGGTGATTTACAATCTACATAGAAACCAGACAGCAGTCATTCGAGCTGAAGGACATGAGAGAGAAGCTGGTATTCAGAAAGGTGTAAAGCAAGGCTGCAACTTATTACCCATACTTTTCAATCTTTACATTGGACAATGATGAAGGAAATTGGAGAAAAATTTAAAGTGGGGGTGAAGATTCAAGGAGAAATAATTTCAACTCTGAGATTTTCTGATGACATCGTCATCTTGGCAGACACGCCAGAGGATTTGAACGAGTTTTTGAATCGTATGGACCCCGTATTGATGAAAGAATTCATGATGAAAATTAATAAATGTAAAACGAAAATATTGGAATGCAGCTGAATTAAATCAGAAACCTCTCTGGACATCAAATTGGCAGGTGAAAAGCTAAAGGAAGTAGGATACTTCTGTTACTTAGGAAGCAAAATAACCAGTGATGGTCAAAGCAAAGAGGATGTAAAAAGTTTGTTGGCTCAGGCAAGGAAAGCATTTCCACAAAAAAAGTAATCTGTTGACATCGAATATAGATTTAGGTATTAGGAAGTCATTCCTGAAAGCCTTTGTCTGGAGCGTGGCACACTATGGAGGTGGAACATGGACTATTGGTGCAGCAGAAAAAGGAGAATTGAAGCGTTTGAAATGTGGTGTTACAGAGAACGATGAAGATCAGATGGGTAGATAGGGTTACAAACGAAGAGGTATTAAGACGAGTGGGAGAGGAGAGATGTTTCAGGCGACTGCTAATGAAGAGAAGAGATAGGTTGGTAGGACACATACGACACCCAGGAATAGCAAGCTTAGTTATGGAAGGAAGGGTCGATGACAAGAAGTGTAGGGGTAGACGAAAGTTAAAATATGTTAAACAGATTGCCTCGGATGTAAGGTGTGGTAGCTATGTAGTGATGAAACGAGGCGCACTGGCTGCACTCCAGCGTGCTTCTGGCACGGACGGCCTTGCAGTGATGGTGGGGAAAGAATATATGTCTGTCTCTCGCTTTCTCATCTTACTCCTTCCCGCACTGTCTTTAAACATTTGCTGTGTCCAAGGTCAAAGGGTCGCAGTAGGGCGATCCTTATATTGAAAGCCGCAGTAGTTAAACGCGACGTAAAACCAATAACATTATTATGAGTTCATTTTATTAATCTGTAGGCCAAGGTCAGTACCGTAATTCTATTTCATCATTTCGGGAGGATTGTGCTGTAGGAGGAAGTAAGAACACGCAACTGATATCAATGATGACACACTACCACTACAGCGCACGACACAACCAAGACATAACAAGAAAATAAGGTTAACTTCAGAGACTGAGGAGACTGAAAAACTGTCGATCACTGAACTTCAGAGACTGGTGTTATTGGGACAGTTGAAGTTAGCTCGCATGCAACAGCAGAAAATAGAAGATCGGAAATTAGCTTCAAACTTAAGTGAACAAACCTAATACAGTTTGAATAATAATGTGTGGATCAGAGAGATAAATGTTTGTATTTAACAGAGGCGAAATGATATATGAACCGAATCACAAATAAATTCATAGCAATGTAAGAGTATAAGTTAAATGAAAAATACGAGCCACACAATTTTTAAATTTTGTCTTTTCCAGATCACAGTGCTTCACTTTCATGGTTCGTTTACAGCAATGTGTGGAAACAAAATATTAGCGATTTCATTTCTTGTCTGTGCACCACGTCCTCTCATGTCATCATGACCATATTCTTGTTCACCCCTGTCACCAGCACCATCATCATCCCTTTCTTCAATATAAACATTATCAAAATTTTCCTCATCCTTAAAATGCTTAGACGTTATGTAACACAAAGCAACAGATGATAATGCGTGAAATTTTCTCTAAAGAGATTCTGACTTAGCTAGTAAAGGAAAACTTCTCTTCAGCTGACCAGAACATCTTTCAATAATTACTCTGTTTTTAGCATGCACGAGATTGTAATTTTCTTTTTGTGGATTTTGAGGGTTTCGTACGGAGTTAGTAGCCAAGGTACAAGCCCGTATCCTGAAACACCCAACAGTACTCCAGCTCCCGCATGCTCTCGCAATCCTTCATACACATATGAATTCTTAAATATGCGACTGTCGTGAACAGAACCAGGCCCTCTAGCATCAACACTTGTGTAAAGTTCGCTTGAATTGCAAGTTGGTTGTACATTGATAGAAGCGAAATTATTGCGGTTTATGTATTTATCGCCGTGTAGTCGTGGCTTTAAAATTGGTACATGTGTAGTCAAGAGCACCGATCACGCAAGGAAATTTCAAGCATTTCTGCCATTCGTCTTTAGCTATATTGATTTCTTGTGGCAGTGACGGAAATTTTATCTAGTGATGTGCTTTTTGAAAAATGTTCTCGCTGACGAAATCAATGGTTCTACTAACAGTACTTTGATGCACTCCCCTATCTTCACTTACCCCAATTTGGAAATCCCCATCACCAACAAAACGAAAAAATATCTTCTTCACAATGATCTCATCTATATCCTCCCACCCTCTAAAACGGAACCTCAATTTTCATCCAAACCAATGGTTTGCCCAAGTCAATATTTTCATCCAAACCAATAGTTTTGCCTAAACCAATACTTTCAAGCAGACCAATAGTTTTCACCTAGACCAATAATTGTTAGGTAGCGAGCTAATACTGTATAAACACCCCTGGATTTTATCACACACAAAGGGGGTAGTCACGCATCAATAAATTTTATGCAGACCAATAGTTTTGCCTAGACCAATATTTTCATCGTAACCAATGGTTTTCGCCTAGACTAATAATTGTTAGGTAGCGCGGCTAACATAACACCCCTGGTTTTTGTCACACACAGTGGGGGTAGTCCCGCATCAATAATCTTTATCCAGGCCAATGATTTTTCCAATTAAGTCTTTTTTCACATAATTACAAAGTTACATGTGTCGTGTGGTGTATTTTGTATCGGACATGTTGGCAAAGCAATATGACGTCAATGTGTCCACCACAAACATCTGCGACATTTTCATTATGTTGCGCATAATAGTACCGAAATAATGTCCGATATGTAGCTCGGTGTATTATTTGAATCAGCTGATCTACATCAACAATAAAAACTTGGCAACACAGCTCAGCTGTTCCAAGCTCCCGCCATTTCATTCCCTTTCTTTCGACATACCTGGTTATACACTGCAGGCTTGGAGAAAGGGATTGACATTTTGCCTGGAATTCCCTGGCGCCCATCACTCGACTGCCTCTCGACCAATCCAAGTTCGCATAGGTGTCATAATACCCCATGATGCAATCTCACAGCCCCATGTGCTTTCAGTGTCGGTGGCTAGTACCGTGCGATCGCTGTTTGATTCTGACCTTACCGTAACTGGCCATTGGTAATGTATTGTTGTTCCAAGGGGCCTAACATCTTGGTTATCGGCCCCTAATTGCTTGGGTGATAGTGAAAATGTAAATGAAATGAAACTAAACCTAAAACTAACAGTGAGAGTTCAGAACAGGTACTTTTAGATCCAAAATTCTTAAAGTACAGAAATTAACCAAATTACCTGAATTAATAGTCGAGAAAGTATCTGGAGATGATGTAGTAAAAGAATTATGTTTACTCATCCGCAGTCTGTGACCCACCCAGCCATCCCAAATATGAACACGACTTATATGGGCAAAATTCCAGCCAATTCATCATGTACCGTATTGCCAACCCCACGCCTTCGGTACTATATTGCATCCAGCAGACCAATGGTTTTTGCCTAGACCAATAATGGTTAGGTAGTGCGGCCCATATATAAACACCCCTGGTTTTTGTCATGCACAGTGAGGGTAGTCACACATCAATACTCTTTATCCAGGCCAATGCTTTGCCTTTTATTTCATTATTCACATGTCGTATGGTGTATTTTGTATCGGACATGTTGGTAACGGGTATGACGTAGTGTATGACGTCAATGTGTCATGGCGGCGATAGTCAATTGAACAAGAAGGAAAATGATTTATTTACGTAATAAAATAAATATTTCCGGTGCAGCAGTGACATAGTCTATATAGTAAAAGTTTTAGGAAAAAGGAAATTGGTACATTGAGTGACTTAATTCAGTCTTCATTCTAGTGTGTTTACTTACCGGGATTATATTTTGCATGCGAATAAATCTTCCTCGGGTTTAAGTTCAAACGAGCCTGAATATTTTGTACGCAATTTGGCCAGAAGCGAAGATAAAATAAAATAAAAACGGCTGTTGTAAAGGAGAACAGATTTGCACCAAACTTTTTCAGAGTCCATAAACTTACCAACTGTGCAGGCACGAGGCCACCGCGCGCATGTGCACGAAGGCCTCGTGCCTGCAAACAATTGAAGCACAGTGCCTGCGTCACAGATGCGGAGTACCAAACACAATCTCAAAGCACTCTCTTAACTCTCCAGAACTGAAGTCATTTGTTCGAATTCATTGATTTGTTAAAATTCATTTAAGACAAAGAATATTGCGAGAAAGATGAGTACTGTTTATCCATGTGGGAGTGATTTTTCCACACACCCGTGTAAGAAACGTTTCAACACAATACCACACCGAACCGAAAGCCGCTGCAGGTGACTTTCCGCATATCCAATGCAAGAAACGTCTTAAAACTAACTAAATGATCACAACACCGTACAAATCGGGGCCATACATCGCAAATTCGATTATTCCACTTAGTACATGGGAGGGGAATCGAATCCCGAACTTCAAGGGCGCTACGGGTGACTTTTCGCATATCCAATGCAAGAAATGTCTGAATACTAATTTAATCAACACAATACTGAATCGATCTGGGTCGCATATCGCAGATTCGAATTTACAAACCTCTTCCAGATATGGATTCGAACCCTCGACCCTACAGACCGCTACAGGTGACTTTTCGAAAATCCGATGTAAGAAACAACTGAATACTAATTTAATGATCACAATACCATACCGATCAGGATCACAAATCGCAGATTCGAATTTATAATCTTCTACGGGATTTGAATTCGACCCTCGACCTTCCAGACCGCTACAGGTGACTTTTCGAAAATCCGATGTAAGAAACAAATGAATACTAATTTAATTATCACAATACCATACCGATCCGGATCACAAATCGCACATTCAAATTTATATCTTCTACGGGATTTGAATTCGAACCCTCGACCCTCCAGACCACTACAGGTAACTTATTTATTTATTGGTCGCCTCAAAAATCCGATGTAAGAAACAACTGAATACTAATTTAATGATCACAATACCATACATATCCGAATCACAAATCGCAGATTCGAATTTATAATCTTCTACGGGATTTGGATTCGAACCCACGACCCTCCAGGGCACTACAGGTGACATTTTGAAAATCCGATGTAAGAAACGTCTGAATACTAATTTAATCAACACAATACCGAATCGATCCAGGTCACATACCGCAGATTCGAATTTACAAACCTCTTCCAGATATGGATTCGAACCCTCGACCCTACAGACCGCTACAGGTGACTTTTCGAAAATCCGATGTAACAAACAACTGAATACTAATTTAATGATCACAATACCATACCGATCAGGATCACAAATCGCAGATTCGAATTTATAATCTTCTACGGGATTTGAATTCGACCCTCGACCTTCCAGACCACTACAGGTGACTTTTCGAAAATCCGATGTAAGAAACAAATGAATACTAATTTAATTATCACAATACCATACCGATCCGGATCACAAATCGCACATTCAAATTTATAATCTTCTACGGGATTTGAATTCGAACCCTCGACCCTCCAGACCACTACAGGTAACTTATTTATTTATTTATTTATTGGTCGCCTCAAAAATCCGATGTAAGAAACAACTGAATACTAATTTAATGATCACAATACCATACATATCCGAATCACAAATCGCAGATTCGAATTTATAATCTTCTACGGGATTTGGATTCGAACCCACGACCCTCCAGGGCGCTACAGGTGACTTTTTGAAAATCCGATGTAAGAAACGTCTGAATACTAATTTAATCAACACAATACCGAATCGATCCAGGTCACATACCGCAGATTCGAATTTACAAACCTCTCCCTTATTTTGATTCGAACCCACGACCCTCCACGGCACTACAGGAGACTTTTTCGAAAATCCGATGTAAGAAACGTCTCAATACTAATTTAATCAACACAATACCGAATCGATCCAGGTCACACATTGCAGATTCGAATTTACAAACATCTACCAGATTTGGATTCAAACCCACGTCCCTCCAGGGCGCTACTGGTGACATTTCGAATATCCGATGTAAGAAACAACTGAATACTAATTTAATGATCACAATACCACACAGATCCGGATCACAAATCGCAGATTCGAATTTATAATCTTCTACGGGATTTGGATTCGAACCCTCGACCCTCCAGACTGCTACAGGTGACTTTTAGAAAATCCGAAGTAAGAAACGTCTGAATACTAATTTAATGATCACAATACCATACAGATCCGGATCACAAATCGCAGATTCGAATTGATAATCTTCTACGGGATTTGGATTCGAACCCACGACCCTCCAGGGCGCTACAGGTGACTTTTCGAAAATCCGATGTAAGAAACATCCGATTACTAATTTAATCAACACAATACCAAATCAATCCGGGTCGCATATCGCAGATTCGAATTTACAAACCTATTCCAGATTTGGATTCGAACCCACAACCCTCCTGGGTGCTACGGGTGACTTTTCGAAAATCCGATGTAAGAAACATCTCAATACTAATTTAATCAACACAATACCGATTTGATCCGGGTCGCAAAGCGCAGATTCGAATTTGCAAACCTCTTTCAGATTTGGATTAGAACCCACGACCCTCCAGAGCACTACGGGTGACTTTTCGAAAATCCGACGTAAGAAATGTCTGAATACAAGTTTATTCAACACATTACCGTACAGATCTGGATCACACATAGCAGATTCGAATTTACAAACATCTACCCGAGTTGGATTCGAACCCATAACCCTCCACGGCGCTACAGGTGACTTTTTCGAAAATCCGATGTAAGAAACGTCTGAATACTAATTTAATCAACACAATACCGAATCAATCCGGATCACATATCGCAGATTCGAATTTACAAACCTCTTCCATGTTTGGATTCGAACCCACGACCCTCCAGGGAGCTACAGGTGACTTTTCGACATTCCGATGTATGAAATGTCTGAATACAATTTTTTTCATCACAATACCGTACAGATCTGGATCACATATCACAGATTCGAATTTACAATCCTCTTCCCGATTTGGATTCGAACCCACGACCCTCCACGGCGCTACAGGTGCCTTTTTCGAAAATCCGATGTAAGAAACGTCTGATTACTAATTTAATCAACACAATACTGAATCGATCTGGGTCGCATATCGTAGATTCGAATTTACAAACCTCTTCCAGATTTGGAGTCGAACCCACGACTTTTCAAAAATCCGATGTAAGAAATGTCTGAATACTAATTTAATCAACACAATACTGTACCAATCCCGATCACATATCGCAGATTCGAACTTACAAACATCTATGGGATTTGGCTTAGAACCCAAGACCCTCCAGGGCGCTACAGGTGACTTTTCGAAAATCCGATGTAAGAAATGGCTGAATTCTAATTTAATCAACACAATACCGTACTGATCTGGATCACAGATCGCATTTTCGAATTTACAATCATCTACCGGATTTGGATTCAAACCCACGACCCTCCAGGGCGCTACGAGTGACTTATCGAAAATCCGACGTAAGAAATGTCTGAATACAAATTTATTCAACACATTACCGTACAGATCTGGATCACATATAGCAGATTCGAGTTTACAAACATCTACCGGAGTTGGATTCGAACCCATAACCCTCCACGGCGCTACCGGTGAATTTTTCGAAAATCCGAAGTAAGAAATGTCTGAACACTGATTTAATCAACACAATACCGTACCGATCAGGATCACATATCGCTGATTCGAATTTACAAAATTCCACCTCATTGGGATTCGAACGCACGACCCTCCAGGGCACTACAGGTGACTTTTTGAACATCCCATGTGAGAAACGGCCTAATACTAATTTAATCAACACGATACCGTACCAATCCGGGTCATACATAGCAAATTCGAATTTACAAACTTCTACCGGAATGGGATTCGAACCGTAGACTCTCAAGGCGCTACCATGACGAATAGAAGGAGAAAGTGAGGAGACTCCTGAAGTTCAAGCGCGCCTCGCCAGGCAGCGCTAGAGTGGGCAAGTTCCACACTGCCGGGGTCAGCTGGTCTTAGGGATGGTGCTAAGGGAAACGAATTACTTTGTAACTAATACTCTTTTAAAAAGTAATTAGCGGTTACAATTAAAATAGCACGGCAGGGCACAATGGAAAATATAATTCACGGAAATAAGAAATACGGTCTTCATTGCATGTTACGGAACGCACAGATTCCTGGAGTATACAGTCGGAGAAAGCCCAGATCTTTCTTGTAACATCTGCAGGATTAAGGATGTGAGATTGTAGAGAGCTTGTCTTGCCACTGACTCCTAACGAATTCCTGGCCTTTGTATTTGATTGACTACCATCACAAGTAAAGCCAGCCACCCCCGCCCCAGCCTCTTCTAACTGCAAAATCACCTAGACTATATTAGAATTTTTGCGAGAAAAACCCCTGGAGTAGCATTTTTGCTTGCATAAACAACAACTGGCTGCACCCAATTATGCACGAAAGGTACGAACTTGAACACTAGAGCGTGATTTGCAAGTACGTTCTTCTGGAGGTCAGGTGTGTGTCCACCTAAATCAACTAATCCATCTACTTTATCAGAAAAGCTATTTAACTCTATTTCTTCTCTTAGCTTCTCTTCTTCGAAAATTACAACACCGTAACGGGAATTATCATTCTTTTCTTCCTTAAAATAGTCTTAAATAGCATTTATACGATGCGTATTAACTCCATAAGGGCACTTAAGTCCTTTACAAAGTTTTCTCAAGTGACTTTCTGAAGGCACAGGCAAGAGATTATGTCGCCGACAATGACGGGATCCTTTCGGTGATTTTATTCTCAACAATGAACACCCTAAAATGAATTCATTGCTGTACCTCATTCCATTGGGAGATTTTCCTGGCATTTCTTGCTAAGGTGTTCATTATCAGGGGCGGATCCAGGGGAGGGCGACCGCCCAGGGCTCCGCGGTCCTAGGGGCCCCGCGCCATGGATTTTTCTACATTTAATTAATTAAGTATACTTTTCAAACTAATTTATAATTCATCTTCCTTTCTTCAGTGCAGCTATGACCTCTCGAGACCGTTTAGCAAGTTAAGATTTCAGTGAAATAATACAAGTCTTCAGCCGGGAAAAAAGTCGCAAAGTAATATTTTAATATTTCATTGTTTACATAATCTTATTCAAGGGGACTTAAAGGTTTCTTTCATATTATTAAAATAATGTACTGTAGTGTATTCAAAATATTGTAACTATTCTTTATTTTATTATTATTATTATTATTATTACCAAACTATTTTCCATTTTATTCGATAATTTTTTTTCCATTGTTGTGGGCCCCACCTTATCATATCGCCCAGGGCATCGCAAGGCCTGGATCCGCCACTGTAATCGTTATCTTTGTAATTAAATGCCTGTGAAATTCGAACCTGCTTCTCCAGCAAATTAATTCTCGATTTTGCTGAGTTGAGGCGGGATCTAACGCGAATTAAATTACGGTTAGCATTCTTTAGGCACCTTTTGAGCAATATTATAGTCTTTTCAGCATCAGTAAGTACACTAGAATGACCCAAATTCTTATCAACATTGGACTGACCTTTTAATGCCTCATTCGTTGCTCCACTCCCATCTTCAATCTTCTTTTTCTGGTGGTGTCGAGATTCTTTTTCCTGTTGGGAGCTTTACGGGACTTATTCTCACTACTTCGGTAAATTAGGGGGAAAATGAGGCACTGCTCCAGGACGTAACTTCCACCACCCACGAGAGATTTCCACTTCTTCACCATTCACTATAAAATTATCTGATTTTACTATCAAATCATCAGAGAAATGAATTTGACAAATTCTACTACTACGCGTTAACTTCGTATCCTTTCGTGGAATAGCTCTGGCCCATTTTTCAAATTGATTTGTATCCTTCGGTGGTGAAAAAAATCCTATATCGTCAACTACTCGACCATACCCTGATTTACAGCCAGGTACAAAACAATAAGGCATGTTGAACTATTAAATGAACCAAGCCACATAAGAAATATGTTTGAAGTACACAAAACACAAAACGCTGATGTACACAAGACACAATGAACTGAATTTAAGAAATGAAAGCAAAGAAAATTAAATTTAATTCACACAAATATCTCACACAGTAACTTCTCGCGCACTTTCTACGACCCGGCTCGACGGAAACACAGCACGTGTTGGACATAATCGCTTACAGTGCTTGTAGCGGCGGGACCAGAAACTACCGTGCTAAAATGGCGGAGTCCTCACACTAGGTCCTTCTATTCGTCATGGCGCTACAGAAAATGGTTCGATTATCAGTCTAGTGTTATTCAAAATATAATCTCTTCAGAACATGCATAATAAAGCATCAACTTCGGATTATGGCAAAAGAAATAAACACAGATGAACATCGCTATAACGACATCTAAGGGACCGTAAAAGTTATATTATTATGAACAAGTGTTGTTGGGTGGCTTCGGTGGCGTAGTGGGTAACATGCTGAGCTTCTATGCCCAAGATCGCGGGAATTTTAAGAGCGTTAAAATTCCCTCAGTATGCCTTCCTTCAGAAGGGAATTAAAGCCCATGCTGTAGATTTATGGCATGTAAAAGAACCTTCCACTAGCTGCAATTGTGAGTAGCTAAATTTGTAAGTTAGATTTGATTAACACACTATTAAGTTCCAAAGTGCTTGCCACGGTGGGTGAGTGGTTATCGTGTCGGATTACTAACTCCAAGCTTGCAGGTTGGCTCCTGGCTGTGGTAAGTGATTTTTGAAAGGCCGAAAAAATCACGACACGCATGTCATACAATGTTGGTAGGGTAAAGAACCCATTTGAATTCAGTGGGCCGTGTTCATAATTGCAAAATTAATCTCGGGATTTTCTGCCAACACAAAGTTCCTCATTTCTCTACTAGAAAGCGCTATTGTGTCAAGGAGCTTAGATATCTAACCTGCTTGCCTTCATTGTGCTTCAAGGAACAACAAAATTCATCATGCAAGTTGCCCTCTGGGTATCAAATAGCAAAGCTTGCACACAGCAGCCGTGGCCATATGATATTATTATTATAAGTTCCAAAGTTAGCCTCCAGGTGCCAGTTGTGGTGGTATATAATAACCAAGTTCACAGCTAGGTGTCATTGATGATGCCATTTGGTAGCAAAAGTAGGAACTACTTGAAATTGATCATCTGCAGTCCTTACCTGAATTACAGATAACACACACTAATACAGCCAACACAATTAACACTGGTTATCAGACAGATTCCACACACACCTTAAGTACACGGGACTACATGACTGCGTTGTCGCAGCCCCTAAACTGAGGAACCAAAGAAGTTAGTACGAGATCCGGTATAAGAAATTTATACCATCTGCTATTTATTAGTGATAAGAAATAAATGATAGATAATATACACATTGACATATCGCGAATAGGTTGCCTAGTTAAATTACGTGCGGATAATATTATATAATTAAATTTTTTATTAAATTTATTAAATCTACTTCTCTCATTAGTTATTTAAAAAGGCGTACACCAGTTAAGAGAACATACCCAACAGAATTGAAAAAGTCAAGGTTGCCTCCTTCCCCCTCTACCCAACTGTGGAGTTGCCAGGTATAAGCTGGTTGAGTAAATGTTATTGATATACTCTTATCAGTTATTTAATCGTATATTATATCAAATGAAAGCTTGTTTATTTTCTGAATATAACTGTATTAGGTTGCCTTATGAAAAAGTTAATCCAAACCATGGTTGCCTAGATTTTAGACGTAAATTTTAAACGCGAGCGGTGAAAGTGACAGAGATGCGCGGGCAACTCCATGCGACAGACAATGATGAAACGAGTTGTTATTAATGAAGATTTTTCCCATAGTGTAAGCACGTTCTATAGATAAAATACTGAATTCAATGCAGATTAGATATTAACAACAATATATTATTTTCACACACATTTATTTATTAAAAAATTACATAATTATATAAGATTTTTTTTATTCATGCAAACATTTATCAATAAAATAGATCAGTAAAAAAATATTTGGATTCTGACTCATTAGAAGTGGCTACATCAAAATCTAATTCTTCATCATTTTCTTTTTCTTCTGATACTCTGAGTACATCCTCAACTTGTCAAGGTGTGGGGTCCCCTATGAACCATCTAGGCTTCAAATAGCCATCCAAAAAAATTACGGTCAGTCTGAAAGACTAGACGTTATATCATTTCAAATAACGCATGCTACAAATGCTACACATGTTTGAAAGGACTCTTTCATCAGACTCCATTACCCATTAACCTAGGCTTCCCGTGCGGGCACCTTTTTAAGGGTCACCCTGTATTTGAGTCTGACATCTTTCACAACTCTTTAAGGGTCACCCATTATTTGAATCAGATATCTTGCAAACCTCCTCAAGGGTCACCTTGTATTTGAATTGACTCTAACATACTGTACACCTCGTTAAGTGTCACCCTGTATTTTGCTCTGACATCCTGCACACCTCTTTAGGAGGCACCCTGTATTCTTATCTGGCATCTTGTATATCTCTTTAGAAGTCACCCTGTATTCTTGTGACATCTTGTACACCTCTTTAGGAGTCACCCTATATTCTTGTCTGACATCTTGTGCACCTCTTTAGGAGTCACCCTGTATTCTTCTCTGCCATCTTGTACACCTCTTTAAGAGTCACCCTGTATTGTTATCTGGCATTGTGTACTGTATTTTGCTCTGACATCCTGCACACCTCTTTAGGAGGCACCCTGTATTCTTGTGTTCGCTTCGCTCAAAGCCCCAGGTCGCTCGACGCCCGAGGACTTTTTCAACAGACTCCAATAACCATTAGCTTCTGCTTCCCGCGCGGCTGCATGACGTCACTTCCGTCTCCGTAACGCATAACGTTGGACCCAATCATAACGACGAAGTCGACAAGATCATTTGAAATGATAAAAAAGCCAATGTGTCTAGTCAGTTTGGCCAACTGTCGACCAAAGTATTATGTGTACTCGAGTTTGAAGGTTGTTTGTGAAGTAACCAATAGATCTACATAAAATCCAATAACATCATTTTCGTCGTTCTATTTTACGTTAGCTCATGTAGGTTTGGAATTTTTAGTTTATATTTTAATATTTTTTTGTCGCAGTTGGAACACAAAAAGTGTACGTTTTTAAGCGTGTTTCAACCATGCGTCACATTTAAGAATTATTATCTCAAAAACCTGTCATCAGATCGAATCCAAATTTTAACACATTATACACTGGAATGTTGTATAACTGGTTTAATAATTTCAAAATTTTGCGTGTCCAAGAAAAAAATGTTGGTATCATTTTGTAAGGTAACTTTTTCTCGGCTACGGGTGGATGGAAAATGTAGTTCTTGGTCGCGATGTAATTCTTAAGCATCAAAAAGTTAAGCTGTATGACTGTGAAATACGTAAATTAACTCAGTTATTTTATATCGGTTTGTATTTGTAGGCGGAAATAACACATCGTTCACCAGCTACCCACTCCCGGGAGAGCTCTACAGTGTTGCTGTGATGGAGCCCATCACTTCCGAGCGAGGCACGCCGAACACAGAGACTGCAACGAACTGCCGCATACTCAAGTACTACTGAGGTGCCCCTTTACAGCCAGTCCGTCTGGCATGGCCTCTTCCGCCTCTATGACCGTTGGGAGACATAAGAGTGATTGGCTCCTCCTCCACTCATTTTGCCGTTGGGCCAAAACCTGCCCATCATAACTATGGACAATAGTTTGCCCTATTAAACCTGAGCAATAGGCTGCCCCTTCCGCCAACCACACTGTGCCAGAGTTCACCTCTTTCACTGCAGGTACCGTTGAGGACTTCACCGTAACCCTGGCAAGGGACCCTAACAAGGTACTACGAGCCGGGCCAGCTGGACCAGGGTTTTTTAAAGAGGTGTTACTCCTCTATCACTCCCTACTTGATCATACTATATATATATATATATATATATATACTGTAACACTGTATAACACTACACTAGGTGCTATTGCACCACACTGTGTCACTCCACTAGTAGCAATATCTACACTGTATAACACTACACTATGTGCTATTGCACCACACTGTGTCACTCCTCTAGTAGCAATACTTACACTGTATAACACTACACTAGGTGCTATTGCACCACACTGTGTCACTCCACTAGTAGTAATACCTACACTGTAAAACATTACACTATGTGCTATTGCACCACACTGTGTCACTCCACTAGTAGTAATACCTACACTGTATAACACTACACTAGGTGCTATTGCACCACACTGTGTCACTCCACTAGTAGCAATACCTACACTGTATAACACTATACTAGGTGTTATTGCACCACACTGCCCCACTCCACTAGTAGCAATACCTACACTGTATAACACCACTATGTGCTATTGCACCACAGTGTGTCACTCCACTAGTAGTAATACCTACACTGTATAACATTACACTATGTGCTATTGTACCACACTGCCCCACTCCACTAGTAGTAATACCTACACTGTATAACACCACTATGTGCTATTGCACCACACCGTGTCACTCCACTAGTAGTAATACCTACACTGTATAACATTACACTATGTGCTATTGCACCACACCGTGTCACTGCTCTAGTAGCAATACCTACACTGTATAACATTACACTACATGCTATTGCACCACACTGTGTCACACTACTAGTAGTAATACCTACACTGTATAACACTACACTAGGTGTTATTGCACCACACTGTGTCACTCCACTAGTAGTAATACCTACACTGTATAACATTACACTATGTGCTATTGCACGACACTGTGTCACTCCACTAGTAGCAATTCCTACACTGTATAACACTACACTAGGTGTTATTTCACCACACTGTGTCACTCCACTAGTAGTAATACCTACACTGTATAACATTACACTATATGCTATTGCACCACACTTACCTACACTGTATAACATTACACTAGGTGCTATTGCACCACACTGTCACTCCACTAGTAGCAATACCTACACTGTATAACATTACACTATGTGCTATTGCACCACACTGTCCCACTCCATTAGTAGTAATACCTACACTGTATAACATTACACTATGTGATATGGCACCATACTGCCCCACTCCACTAGTAGTAATACCAACACTGTATAACATTACACTAGGAGCTATTGCACCACACTGTGTCACTCCACTAGTAGCAATACCAACACTGTATAACACTACACTAGGTGCTATTGCACCACACTGTGTCACTCCACTAGTAGCAATACCAACACTGAATAACATTACACTATGTGCTATTGCACCACACTGTGTCACTCCACTAGTAGTAATACCTACACTGTTTAACACTACACTAGGTGCTATTGCACCACACTGTGTCACTCCACTAGTAGTAATACCTACACTGTATAACATTACACTATGTGCTATTGCACCACACTTTCCCACTCCATTAGTAGTAATACCTACACTGTATAACATTACACTATGTGATATGGCACCATACTGCCCCACTCCACTAGTAGTAATACCAACACTGTATAACATTACACTATGAGCTATTGCACCACACTGTGTCACTCCACTAGTAGCAATACCAACACTGTATAACATTACACTAGGTGCTATTGCACCACACTGTGTCACTCCACTAGTAGCAATACTTACACTGTATAACACTACACTAGGTGCTATTGCACCACACTGTGTCACTCCACTAGTAGCAATACTTACACTGTATAACACTACACTAGGTGCTATTGCACCACACTGTGTCACTCCACTAGTAGCAATACTTACACTGTATAACACTACACTAGGTGCTATTGCAACACACTGTGTCACTCCACTAGTAGCAATACTTACACTGTATAACACTACACTAGGTGCTATTGCACCACACTGTGTCACTCCACTAGTAGCAATACTTACACTGTATAACACTACACTAGGTGCTATTGCACCACACTGTGTCACTCCACTAGTAGCAATACTTACACTGTATAACACTACACTAGGTGCTATTGCACCACACTGTGTCACTCCACTAGTAGCAATACCTACACTGTATAACACTACACTAGGTGCTATTGCACCACACTGTGTCACTCCACTAGTAGCAATACTTACACTGTATAACACTACACTAGGTGCTATTGCACCACACTGTGTCACTCCACTAGTAGCAATTCCTACACTGTATAACACTACACTAGGTGTTATTGCACCACACTGTGTCACTCCACTAGTAGCAATACCAACACTGTATAACATTACACTATGTGCTATTGCACCACACTGTGTCACTCCACTAGTAGCAATACTTACACTGTATAACACTACACTAGGTGCTATTGCACCACACTGTGTCACTCCACTAGTAGCAATACTTACACTGTATAACACTACACTAGGTGCTATTGCACCACACTGTGTCACTCCACTAGTAGCAATACTTACACTGTATAACACTACACTAGGTGCTATTGCACCACACTGTGTCACTCCACTAGTAGCAATACTTACACTGTATAACACTACACTAGGTGCTATTGCACCACACTGTGTCACTCCACTAGTAGCAATACCTACACTGTATAACACTACACTAGGTGCTATTGCACCACACTGTGTCACTCCACTAGTAGCAATACTTACACTGTATAACACTACACTAGGTGCTATTGCACCACACTGCGTCACTCCACTAGTAGCAATTCCTACACTGTATAACACTACACTAGGTGTTATTGCACCACACTGTGTCACTCCACTAGTAGTAATACCTACACTGTATAACATTACACTATGTGCTATTGCACCACACTTACCTACAATGTATAACATTACACTATGTGCTATTGCACCACACTGTGTCACTCAACTAGTAGTAATACCTACACTGTTTAACACTACACTAGGTGCTATTGCACCACACTGTGTCACTCCACTAGTAGCAATACCAACACTGTATAACATTACACTATGTGCTATTGCACCACACTGTGTCACTCCACTAGTAGCAATACCAACACTGTAAAACATTACACTATGTGCTATTGCACCACACTGTGTCACTCCACTAGTAGCAATACTTACACTGTATAACACTACACTAGGTGCTATTGCACCACACTGTGTCACTCCACTAGTAGCAATACTTACACTGTATAACACTACACTAGGTGCTATTGCACCACACTGTGTCACTCCACTAGTAGCAATACTTACACTGTATAACACTACACTAGGTGCTATTGCACCACACTGTGTCACTCCACTAGTAGCAATACCTACACTGTATAACACTACACTAGGTGCTATTGCACCACACTGTGTCACTCCACTAGTAGCAATACTTACACTGTATAACACTACACTAGGTGCTAATGCAACACACTGTGTCACTCCACTAGTAGCAATACTTACACTGTATAACACTACACTAGGTGCTATTGCACCACACTGTGTCACTCCACTAGTAGCAATACTTACACTGTATAACACTACACTAGGTGCTATTGCACCACACTGTGTCACTCCACTAGTAGCAATACTTACACTGTATAACACTACACTAGGTGCTATTGCACCACACTGTGTCACTCCACTAGTAGCAATACCTACACTGTATAACACTACACTAGGTGCTATTGCACCACACTGTGTCACTCCACTAGTAGCAATACTTACACTGTATAACACTACACTAGGTGCTATTGCACCACACTGTGTCACTCCACTAGTAGCAATACTTACACTGTATAACACTACACTAGGTGCTATTGCAACACACTGTGTCACTCCACTAGTAGCAATACTTACACTGTATAACACTACACTAGGTGCTATTGCACCACACTGTGTCACTCCACTAGTAGCAATTCCTACACTGTATAACACTACACTAGGTGTTATTGCACCACACTGTGTCACTCCACTAGTAGTAATACCTACACTGTATAACATTACACTATGTGCTATTGCACCACACTTACCTACAATGTATAACATTACACTATGCACCACGAAGCACATGTACGTGTGAATAGAACATAAGAGAATAGAATATTTATTTATCGAACAGCATGCTTGAACGAAGTTAGTACATGCAACACAAAATGAATTGTACCTGTGATAGAGGTCATGCTCGTGGAGTGGTGTCTGATACATCAGTAGGAATGTATTTTGTTCCCTAGCTTCATCGATGTCTTCTGGCTTGGACGTGGAGCCATAAAAACTTCAGCGGTGCTTTTGGTTTCGTTAGGATACCACTCCAAACAATTTGCTTTACTTTTCACAAAAATAGTAGAAGTGGTATCACATCCAGTGAAGCCATGGATTAATAGAACGCACTGGCAGAATGGCAAGGCCTGAAGTTGTTGGGAGGAGTACAGTCAGTCATCTGTGTTGCCTCCTCCAGGCTTCATGAAAAGGACATTCGTGTCTCGTGGTGTGAGTGCCATGAGTGAGACGAGTATGTCTACGTCCTCGACAACTACCACCACAGTTGAATGACCTTTTGCACCCCAGGCCTGCGCTAACATAGTAATCAGCTTAATTTTGATCTATTCGTTGGAAAGGAAGTTTCCTTGCTGAACAGTAGCCACCATGTTCTCATAAAAGTCTGTATCCACTGATGTTTTACATGATGTTCTCCGATGTTGTTCGCCTCTTTTCGTGGAACTTGTGTCTTCATCAACGTCAAACACAACAGCAGAGTTGTAACAGTAATGGTTGATAACGTAAGACACATATTGGTTGCAGATGGAGGCGAACTTAGTCTCGTTGTTCCACTTTACCCGGGACTACTATACATTGCGATACGGCCGCGTATGAAATTCCCCTAAAACAAAATGGCGGCTTCCGTGACGTCATCAACGACGTCACGAAATACTCCTCTGGCAAGCTTACGGGAAAAGCCTGGGTAATAGGGGTTTTTTGGGTGGGGAAACACCAAAAAACGTCAATTTTTTTATGTATCGAAATCTATATTTGAGCTATATAGTTCAACTAAAGATTCCGATACATGAAAAAATTTCGCGAATTCACGTATTCTATGTATCGAAATCTATATTTGAGCTATATAGTTCAATTAAAGATTCCGATACATAAAAAGATTTCGCAAATTCACGTAAGAAAATTTTTTCGGGTGGAAAAACGCAAAAACCGTCAATTTCTATCTATGTATCGAAATCTATACTTGAGCTATATAGTTAACTAAAGATTCCAATACATGAAAAAATTTCGCGAATTCACGTATTCTATGTATCGAAATCTATATTTGAGCTATTTAGTTCAACTAAAGATTCCGATACATGAAAAGAATTCGCAAATTCACGATATAGCAGTTTTATGGGTGCAAAAACACAAAAACCGTCAATTTCTTCCTATGTATCGAAATCTATATTTGAGCTTTATAGTTCAATTAAAGATTCCGATACATCGCAAATTCACGTAAGAGAATTTTTTCGGGTGGAAAAACGCAAAAACCGTCAATTTCTATGTATCGAAATCTATATTTGAGCTATATAGTTCAACTAAAGATTCCGATACATGAAAAAATTTCGCGAATTCACGTATTCTATGTATCGAAATCTATATTTGAGCTATATAGTTCAACTAAAGATTCCGATACATGAAAAAATTTCGCGAATTCACGTATTCTATGTATCGAAATCTATATTTGAGCTATATAGTTCAACTAAAGATTCCGATACATGAAAAGAATTCGCAAATTCACGATATAGCAGTTTTATGGGTGCAAAAACCGTCAATTTCCTCCTATGTATCGAAATCTATATTTGAGGTATATAGTTCAATTAAAGATTCCGATACATAAAAAGAATTCGCAAATTCACGTAAGAGGAGTTTTTTGGGTGGAAAAACGCAAAAATATTCCATTTCTTTCTATGTATCGAAATCTATATTTGAGCTATATATTTCAAGTAAAGATTCCGATACTTAAAAAGGATTCGCAAATTCACGTAAGAGGAATTTTTTGGGTGGAAAAACGCAAAAAATGTCCATTTCTTTCTATGTATCGAAATCTATATTTGAGCTATATACTTCAATTAAAGATTCCGATACATGAAAAGAATTCGCAAATGCACGATATAGCAGTTTTATGGGTGCAAAAACACAAAAACCGTCAATTTCTTTCTATGTATCGAAATCTATATTTGAGCTATATAGTTCAATTAAAGATTCCGATACAGGTCAATGCCATCATAAAACATTATGGTCAATAATGTTGTTTTTGCTGTGGGGGCTGCGCCCCCCCACCGATAGGTTGGTATTTTTATGTTTTCCAATATTGGGTGCAAACACAAAAACCGTCATTTTCTTTCTATGTATCGAAATCTATATTTGAGCTATATAGTTCAATTAAAGATTCCGATAGGTCTAATACAAAACATTGTCATATCTATTTTGCAGGTGTTCATGTACATGCCAATTTGTCTAAATCCATTACTATTTTAACAGGCGTATTCGCCAACACCGTTCCTGACGTAATATTATCGTTTAGACAACTTTCGTATTAAATGCAACAACCAAAATATATGTATGAACAACGTAAAAACTCACCGATATATTCCAAATGCTGTATTATTCCACATATACAAGCAGAAGCACTGATTTTCCACCACAAGTAACGGCTTTTAGTTTAATGCAACAACTTCAGGATTTAAACAATTTTAATACAAATCGTCAACACAATCGAGCACACGACACTGCTAATATCAAAATCTTATTTTACAGGTTATTCACGGGAATATTTATTTTAATATTACGCTTAGAAAACGCGATCGCGTGACAACACAAAAATGGCGAACCCACTCCAGCAAAATCTCCCGACGAACTGACCACGGAACTGACGTAGTAATCAGCTGACAACCAATAGCGTTACCGATAGCAATACGTCAGCCAACCAATAGCGTTACCGATAGCAATACGTCAGCCAACCAATAGCGTGACCGATAGCAATACGCCATCCGTGAGATCACGGTGACGTCACTGTTCTCCCTAAATATTCCCCTAACGCTGGTGTATCGGATGGTATAGTTCAACCCTTTACCCTATGACGAAGAAAGCCACCATCGATTACCGCAAAACATTTCTTCAGGGTGGTTATTTGACTCCATGAAGGAAAGGCATCGTAGAGGGCTAACTCACACTTCAACAGCTCCTCTACATCGCCTTCAGTATTCTTGTTAATTACGGTTCTCTGGAAAATCATTAGAGGCTCGACCATTACTACTTCATTGTCCAGATTGATAGTGCTGCTCATAGCAGCCAAATTGACTAGTGCGTTTTTATTACACTGCTAAATTTCTGCAAAGTACCTTCGAACAAAAGTCCCCTTTGTAGGGGTTCCAATTTTCAATGCTTGGTAACAGTTGATGTTGGTGGGTCCTATTACTCCGGTTGAAAGGGACATCAAAGAATCACATACAGCAAAAGGCGGGTGATCAGCCAACTAATGTGCAAGCATTCTTCTGTCTTGGTCATCTCTGCTCATTCGTGATGCTCAAAAGTTGACATGCTGTTCTCCACTTACAGAATGGACGCCGGCAAACTGCTCTAAGCTTAGTGAGGAACATATGGCTGTGCATGTACGAGCCCCTCCAGCCCATTTCGCCAACACAGAATCACTCATGCCTCTCCCTCGTGTTAGTCCCCTTCCACTTTTCACATTACACATCAGTGTCACTTCAATCGCCATATCAGACCACATTCCAGCCATTGGTGTATCAGTTGAAATAGCCACGATCTATGAAAATCTCTGGAGTTTTTAACCGTACCGGATTGGGAATGGGATCAGTCACTTAGGCCTATCCCATGGTATCTCATATTCCAGAAGATTATTTCCTTTCCTGGGTCGTCAGCTATCCCGGAATATTATTATTTCTTCCGTTTAGGTCGTCTGTTGTCCACGCTTGATGGTTTTTAATTCGATGTTTCGCAGTCTCTTGTCTTTACTATCTCCCAGGATCAATTCTTTCCTCTACTTCTTTCTTATATTCTTATTTGTGGGATATCATAGGATACAATATCATAATAAACGTAGGCCTACGTATCTTAATATTATGTACACAGTGTATTAAGTACATTCTATTTCAGATGGGGAGGAGTCTTATACATGCATAATAGAAGGATATGAAAAAATATTCGCCGTTTGAAAGGCCTAAGCTAGATTTTTAGAGTTTATTAGTCCAAATTAACAGTTGACACACATACTTTCATATAGACTATACACTATATATACATTAGTTATATGGGTAATAAATACCATTTATGTTTGCAAAATCAATAAATAACGTGAAACAGAGTGTTAAAGCCGTTGAAAAGAGTAGTTCCGAGAAGAACTATACAGCCTATTTTCATACATCCTACTTATGTTAACTGCCACTATCAACATACAAAATTTCAGTTTGATTGCTGTAATAGATTCGTAGATATGGAGAACCGACTAAATATTTCGGATGGTCGCCATGTTGGATTTTATATATGTAGGTGCTAGAGTTATGTACTGTTACATGAAGATTATTGTGCACGTGTAGCATTCAAACTTCAATCGCATGTTTAGGACACCAGAAGTAACAAGGAGATTTTAAAATTTCGCACAGCTGCCATCTTGTGGTTATGGAAACAACTGAAATAAATTAGATGTCAGTGGATTAACATTCGTATAAGGATTTACTGTACCAAATTTCACTGCACTCGGATGGTTAAATTGCGAGAAACATCCATGTGAATATTTATACTTCACGTCGCCGCATTGTTGGATTAGTGATCACCAGTTTGTTTAAAGTCCTATAGGTGAACTCAAGTTCATAGCCCCTATGAACATTAAAAAATCAGTTTGATTGCTATAATAGATTCGTAGATATTCAGAGCAAGTCTAAATATTTCGGATGGTCGCCATGTTGGATTGTTAAATGTATAGGCCATAGAGTCATGTACCATTAAAGGAAAATTATTGCGTAGGTTCATTATTCAAACTTTCACTTCAATCGCATGATTACGACACAAGAAATAAAAACTTAAATTTTAAAATTCGCACAGCCGCCATCTTGAGGTTATGTAAACAATTGAACTAAATTAGATACCAGTGCATTACAATGTGTATAAACATTTCCTGTACCAAGTTTCATTGCGTTTGGAACATTAAATCGCGAGAAAGGTCTATTTAAAATTTTAAAATTTGCTTGGCCGCCATGTTAGTTTTGTAGTTAACCGGTTTTTGAAAGTCTTATAGATGAACTTTCAATAGAGCCCTTTATCTCCGTACCAAATTTCAGGGTGATACCGCTAATAGTTTCAGAGATATAGAATGCCGGTGAAATATTTCGCACATCCACCGTCTTGTGGTTATGTAAACAATTGAACGAAGTTAGATGTCTGTGCATTACAATGTGTATAAACATATACTGTACCAAGTTTATTGCGTTTTAGTTGGTTAAATCGCGAAAAACGTCTATTTAAAAGTCGCAAATTCGCGTGGCCGCCATGTTGGTTTTGTAGTTACCAGTTTTTCAAAAGTCACATAGGTGAACTTGTAGTTCCCTTTATCACCGTAAAAAATCCAGGGTGATATCGGGAATAGTTTCGGAGATATTGAATGCTGGTGAAATATTTCGCACAGCCACCATGTTGGATTGGTGAGACGTAACAAAATTTGAAGGGCACGGTCGGGGTCGTCCGGAATAGTGCTATGAATTTACTGAGTTTCATTGAAATCGCTCCAGCCATTTAGAAGTTATTAGGGGAGGCACACACCACACATACGCACACACACACACACACACGGACAAAAGGTGATCTCATAAGCCTATTTTTTCAAAATTGAAAATAGGCTGAAGTAAAATAATGAGCAGTTCGCTAGCAAAATCTCGAAACCGACCCCCATACGTAAAACGCTCTAACGATCGACAGATTGGAGATAAATTAGCATAATTATGTATATTCTTGAAGGAAATTTAATGCTCTACTACGTCCTTCCCTAAGAGTTTCCTGTAAAATGGAAGGCAAACGGGTTGGAAGGGAAAGTTAGACGAGAAACGTGAGTCACTACTTATTTTTCTTCAAATGTACTATGTTCACCGGCTCATATATCGGAGACAGTAACACAAAAAGAGACATATGATTATACCATTTTGTAGGGCATTTAATTTCCTTTAAGTTTTAAAAGTATAAATATTTCTGTGCGACGCATCGTTTTAAAGCTATGCGCCAAAGACTAGAAAGGGGGGCTTCAAGCCCCCCCCCCCCCCTCTGCCCTCCCGCGGCACCAGAAATTGACGGGACTTCATTAGGTGTTGTTCAGGGGACCTCCCACTACACATTCCCGAAACATTTGGAACTACATGATATAATGCAGCAAACTCATCATTTTTGGACTAATTTGACTGGACTATGATTTGGAAGAGCAAGGAAAAAATTGTTACTGCATTTGAACAGAACAGATCAAAGATTAAGCGATTACAATAATCTGAACGGAGCGATGTGGATGAGGCACTGCTTAAGTGTTTTCAGCAACCGAGAAGCTACAGTGTACCTGTAGTGGACCTCATCATTTGGTTAAAGCAGAAGAATTTGCCAAGATATTAAAAGATAAGGAATTTGTGTGCAGCAGTGGGAGGATTGACGGATTCAGACAACGTTACAAAATTACTTTCGGCACAGTGTTCAGCAAAATTTGGTGAGTACTCTACAATCTGTTTTTATTGTAGTACATGTTCACATAGGCTTAAAAGTGTGTATGTTCGA
Source organism: Meconema thalassinum (assembly GCA_946902985.2). Classification (NCBI taxonomy): domain Eukaryota; kingdom Metazoa; phylum Arthropoda; class Insecta; order Orthoptera; family Tettigoniidae; genus Meconema; species Meconema thalassinum. The sequence goes on along the minus strand of OX336389.2, from coordinate 1,434,967,474 downwards.
CCATGGCGGAAACTGTACTATAATGAGGCTCTTTATAGCACAAGTTTTCATTATGATACAGTTTCTCCCACCAATCAGAGCTCAAGAAACAGTTGTGTGACCAATTAGGTAAGGATAGCATCGCACTTGAGCTGACTTCCACGGCCTTCCTATTTTATATTTCACTGCGTGCCTAGTATCAAAGTGGGGTATTCCAGGAGGCCATGGTCAAATACAAGGTAGCCTATTCTCTGCGTCCCATAGGGGGGCGTGGTGGCTCAGCGGTCTAGCTGTATGCCTCTCACCAAGGCGGTCCGGGTTCGATTCCCGGTCAATGCATGTGAGATTTTCGAAGTGAAATGCCATGTCCTGTGGTTCGGATTCCACGTAAAAAGGAGGTCCCGTGGCTTATGATCTCAAGATTGACGGTCACGTTAAACTACAAGCTTCCTTCCTTCTCTGCGTCCCATGCGCTCTGTTCGGTACATAAAACCGGCGAAATCTCTACAGATATTGATAAATATTTATGTTCGACATAAACTAGTTATATTTATCGTCGAACATAAACAGTCGTATGCAACTCTCTATAATGATAACTAAGACACTCGTATGGAAATTATAAAACTCTGTACGCTCGTTTTATAAACATGCTCGTGTCTTAATTATTGCCATTATAGGCTCGTTGCATAATGTACTATTATAATATTAGGCTAATTAAATTTGTTTTATTTCATTTTCCACCTCACTAGACTGAAAATTTGAATCTTCGTTTCAACAACACTTGGTTGGATCCTCAGTTTAGCGACAGCGACAACGCAGTCATGTAGCTCCGTGCACTTTGGAAGTGTGTAGAATCTGTCTGATAACCAGTGTTAATTTGATGGCTGTATTAGTGTGCGTTATCTGTATTTCAGGTGACGACTGCAGATCAATTTCAAGTAGTTCCTACTTTTGCTACCAAATGGTACCATCAATAACACCTAGCTGCGAACTTGGTTTATTATATACCACCACAACCGGCACCTGGAGGCTAACTTTGGAACTTATAATAATAAAAATAATATCGTATGGCCTCGGTGCCGGGTGCAAGCTTAGCTATTCGACACCCAGAGGGCAGCTTGCATGTCGAATTTTGTTGTTCCTTGAAGCACTATGAAAGTCAAGCAGGTTAGATATTTAAGCTCCTTGACACAATAGCGCTTTCTAGAAAAGAAATGAGGAACTTTGTGCTGACAGAAAATCCCGAGATTAATTTTGCCATTATGAACACGGCCTACCGAATTCAAATGGGTTCTTTATCATGCCAACATCGTATGACATGCGTGTCGTGATTTTTGCCGCCTTTCAAAAATTACTTACCACAGCCAGGAGCCAACCTGCAAGCTTGGAGTTAGCAATCCGACACGATAACCACTCACCCACCGTGGCAAGGACTTTGGAACTTAATAGTGTGTTAATCTAATCTAACCTACAAATTTAGATACACACAATTGTAGCTAGTGGAAGGTTCTTTTACATGCCATAAATCTACGACTTGGGTTTTAATTCCCTTCTGAAGGAAGGCATACTGAAGGATTTTTAACGCTCTTAAAAATCCCGCGATCTTGGGCATAGAGGGTCAGCATGTTACCGACTACGCCACCGAAGCCGCCCAACAACACTTGTTCATAATAATATAACTTTTACGGTCCCTTAGATGTCGTTATAGCGATGTTCAACTGTATTTATTTCTTTTGCCATAATCCTAAGTTGATGCCTTATTATGCATGTTCTGAAGAGATTATATTTTGAATAACACTAGACTGATAAATATAAAGGGAACAGAATTCCGCCTGATCAATACAACACTTTTCAGTCAAGGGGCTATATTAAACCCATTTGGATGGTACATGTTTCGAGGCCTCCCTTGGTCCCTTCATCAGCCATACATATAAACATATCGTCAGTACAATTATCAGAATAAAATTGAAAAGGTTAAAACTAACATGAGATAACAGGATGAAAATGAAACATAAAAACCATGAGGACAGTTGTGGTACAAATAAATTAAGTAAAACTTATCCTAAGAAAAACTTACGAATATCACAAACAAATGGAAAAACACATTAAAAAACAGTATATGTTAAAATGTGAACTTAAAATGTAATTTATATGACTCTTGTAAAAATCTTCTAGTTTTGATAAAGTATAATAGCAGAATTCCGTGCCCGAAAATCTAGGGAATTCGACCCATAGAAAAAGTTAAAAGTATGTAAAAAACTGATAGTCATAAAATGACTTTGTTGACTTCATACGAAGGATCGTTGGTGGAAAGAACAATACATCGCCATGCATGAAAGTCAAATCGGTCAAGCTTGATGAAGGCCTCTTGAAATGGAGACGAAAAGAAAGTTGAGCATCTTGCGTTTAGAAAATACAATTTCTTCTGGTAGACATGTGTGCTTTAGGAGAAACCTAAATGGGAAATAAATCTAGTATAAGAAAAATAAATTAAGAAAACGGCAAATAAAATTGGGACAAACGAAAAACGTAGAACGGAAAAGAGCTATAAAAAGAAAAAGAAAAGTAACAAACTTACGTCATAGTAGAGGAAACGTGACTTCGACGCAGGAAAACGTAGAGAAACTGGCCGGCTGAACAAGTGAAAGTGAACAGCTGAGTGTGAAACACAAAGCAGAGTGTTGGACGGGGGAGGGGAGGCAAAGCTCTGCCGCGGAGTGACAGAGGTGGGGGAAGAAAGGGAGATAAGGGAGGGAAGCCAGCTGCATAAAGAGAGCTTAGGTGGGGGGGAAAAAAAAGGGGGGGGGAAGAAAGGGAAATAAGGGAGGGAAGCCAGCTGCGTAAAGAGAGCTTAGGGCGGTTTATTATAACCTTTGTTTGCTGTTATGATAAAATCTGATAAAGTGTCAAATAAAACATTGGGGTCAAAACATATTTCATTTAAGTTGGGGGGATTGAAAATTGTCTGTGCGGAGTTAATTTCAATGGACTCGAGGATATTCATTAGAGAGCCCTTATTAACATGATGCAGAATTTCGAGGTCATTGTCCATGTTGGTAAATTGATGGTTCATCTCACTCATGTGAGAAGCCATGGCTGAAAATCTCCTGTATTTGGTGGCGTTGACATGCTCAGAAAATCTGGTAGTGAAACTTCTCCCCGTTTGACCTATGTAGTTAGTTTTGCAGTCATTACAACTTAATTTATAAATACCAGAAGCACTGTATTTATCTTTGCTGTTCAAAGTGTGTGAATTGAAAAACAAGTTACTATTAGTATGACAGGTTTTATAGGCTATTTTCATATTGCATTTTTTGAAGATGTTAGTGATACTGTATACGGAATTGTTAGGATAGGTGAAAACTGTAAACAAAGGTTTTTCGGGCTTGTCTGGAATTAGGTGGGTGGCTGGTTTATTTTTAATTTTCTTGATGATGTCATTTACATAATTCCGATTAAAACCATTAATTTCGGCTATTTGATAAATAATTTTAATTTCTGTGTTACGGTCCTGTTTAGAAAGGGGTAACTTGAGGGCTCTGTTAACAAAACAGAAAAAGGTTGCTTTTTTATGGGAACCTGGGTGGGTAGAATCTTGCCTGATGATGGTGTGCGTTTGCGTAGGCTTTCTGAAAATTTTATAATGAAGCCTGTTGTTTACTTTGGCAACAGAGGTGTCTAGAAAATTAATCTTATTGTCGATAGCTGACTCCAAAGTGAATTTAATGTTGGGGTCTATACTATTCAAATCATTGAAAATTCGGTCAATACCCTGGATGTTGTCATTGACAATTAAGAAAACATCATCAACATACCTGCCCCAAAATTCTATTCCCTTAATGTTGTTAATTATTTTAGTGTGCTCCAGATGGTCTAGGTAAATATTGGCGATTATGCCCGAAAGCGGGGAGCCCATGGCTAATCCTTCTTTCTGCTTGTAGATGACATTATTAAAAGTGAAAAAGTTATTGCTTAAGGTGAGATCAAGGATTGTCATAAATTCTTCAATTTCAACCTTTGATAATTTGTCATTTTCAATTAAATTATTCCTAATGATATTTGAAACAGACTGTACTGGGATGCTGGTGTACATATCTATTATATCCACACTGTGGAGAGAGTGCTCATTATTTAGGTATAAACATGAAGTCTTGGTGCAAAATTCTAAGGTGTTGGTAAAAAAATTTTTGGCTTTGAAGGTGTAATGATTTTTTAAGAATCATTGAATAAACTGTGTAGTTTTGTAAAGCGGACTGATTGTACGAATACTAGACTGATAATCGAAAAGTCTTCTGTAGCGCCCTTGAGAGTCTACGGTTCGAATCCCATTCCGGTAGAAGCTTGTAAATTCGAATTTGCTATGTGTGACCCGGATCGGTACGATATTGTGTTGATTAAATTACTATTAGGACGCTTCTTACATCGGATGTTCAAAAAGTCACCCGTAGCTCCCTTGAAGTTCGGATTTCGATTCCCCTCCCATGTACTAAGTGGAATAATAGAATTAGCGATGTATGACCCGGATTCATACGGTGTTGTGTTGATTTGATTAGTATTAAGACGTTTCTTGCATTGGAAATGCGAAAAGTCACCCGTAGCTCCCTTGAAGTTCGGGATTCGATTCCCCTCCCATGTACTAAGTGGAATAATCGAATTTGTGAAGTATGACCCGGATTCGTACGGTGTTGTGTTGATTTAATTAGTATTAAGACGTTCCTTGGTTTGGAAATGAAAAAAGTCACCCGTATCTCCTTGAAGTTCGGGATTCGATTCCCCTCCCATGTACTAAGTGGAATAATGGAATTTGCGATGTATGACCCGGAATCGTACGGTGTTGTGTTGATTAAATTAGTATTCAGACGTTTCTTACAACGGATTTTCGAAAAGTCACCTGTCGCGGTCTGGAGGGTCGAGGGTTCGAATCCAAATTCCGTAGATTATAAATCCGAATCTGTGATTTGTGATCCGGATCTGTACGGTATTGTGTTGATTAAATTAGTATTCAGTTGTTTCTTACATCGGATTTTCGAGAAGTCATCTGTGGCGGTCTGGAGGGTCGAGGGTTCGAATCCAAATCCTGTAGAAGATTATAAATTCAAATCTGCGATTTGTGATCCGTATCTGCACGGTATTGTGTTGATTAAATTAGTATTCAGTCATTTCTTACATCGGATTTTCTAAAAGTCACCTGTAGCGGTCTGGAGGGTCGAGGGTTTGAATCCAAATCCCGTAGAAGATTATAAATTTGAATCTGCGATTTATGATCCGGATCTGTACGTTATTGTGTTGATTAAATTAGTATTCAGTTGTTTCTTACATCGGATTTTCGAAAAGTCACCTGTAGCGCCCTGGAGAGTCGTGGGTTCGAATCCAAATCCAGTAGATGTTTGTAAATTTGAATCTGTGATATGTGATCCATATCGGTACGGTATTGTGTTGAATAAATTAGTAATCCGATGTTTCATTCATCGGATTTTTGAAAAGTCACCCGTAGCACCCTGAAGGGTCGTGGGTTCGAATCCAAATCTGGAAGAGGTTTGTAAATTCGAATCTGCGATATGCGACCCAGATCGATTCGGTATTGTGTTGATTAAATTAGTATTCTTACATCGGATTTTCAAAAAGTCACCTGTAGCGCCCAGGAGGGTCGTGGGTTCGAATCCAAATCCGGTAGATGGTTGTAAATTCGAATCTGCGATATGCGACCCGGATTGATTCGGTATTGTGTTGATTAACTTAGTATTCAGATGTTTATAACATCTGATTTTCGAAGTCACTTGTAGCGCCCTGGAGGGTCGTAGGTTCGAATCCAAATCTGGAAGAAGTTTGAAAATTCGAATCTGCGCTTTGCGACTCGGATCGATTCGGTATTTTGTTGATTAAATTAGTAATCGGACGTTTCTTACATCGGATTTTCGAAAAATACACCTGTAGTGTCGTGGAGGGTCGTAGGTTCGAATCTAAATATGGAATAGGTTTGTAAATTCGAATCTGCGATATGCGACTCGGATCGATTCGGTATTGTGTTGGTTAAATTAGTATTCAGATGTTTCTTACATCGGATTTTCGAAAAGTCACCTGTTCGTGGGTTCGAATCCAAATCTGGAATAGGTTTGTAAATTCGAATCTGCGATATGCAACCCGGATCGATTCGGTATTGTGTTGATTAAATTAGTATCCAGATGTTTCTTACATCTGATTTTTGAAAAGTCACCCGTAGCGCCCTGAAGGGTCGTGGGTTCGAATCCAAATCTGGAAGAGGTTTGTAAATTCGAATCTGCGATATGCAACCCGGATCGATTCGGTATTGTGTTGATTAAATTAGTTTTCAGATGTTTCTTACATCGGATTTTCAAAAAGTCACCTGTAGCGCCCTGGAGGGTCGTGGGTTCGAATCCAAATCTGGAATAGGTTTGTAAATTCGAATCTGCGATATGCAACCCGGATCGATTCGGTATTGTGTTTAATAAATTAGTAATCAGATGTTTCATTCATCGGATTTTTGAAAAGTCACCCGTAGCGCCCTGAAGGGTCGTGGGTTCAAATCCAAATCTGGAAGAGGTTTGTAAATTCGAATCTGCGATATGCGACCCAGATCGATTCGGTATTGTGTTGATTAAATTAGTATTCTTACATCGGATTTTCAAAAAGTCACCTGTAGCGCCCAGGAGGGTCGTGGGTTCGAATCCAAATCCGGTAGATGGTTGTAAATTCGAATCTGCGATATGCGACCCGGATTGATTCGGTATTGTGTTGATTAACTTAGTATTCAGATGTTTATAACATCTAATTTTCGAAGTCACTTCTAGCGCCTTGGAGGGTCGTAGGTTCGAATCCAAATCTGGAAGAAGTTTGAAAATTCGAATCTGCGCTTTGCGACTCGGATCGATTCGGAATTTTGTTGATTAAATTAGTAATCGGACGTTTCTTACATCGGATTTTCGAAAAATACACCTGTAGTGTCGTAGGTTCGAATCTAAATATGGAATAGGTTTGTAAATTCGAATCTGCGATATGCGACTCGGATCGATTCGGTATTGTGTTGGTTAAATTAGTATTCAGATGTTTCTTACATCGGATTTTCGAAAAGTCACCTGTAGCGCCCTGGAGGGTCGTGGGTTCGAATCCAAATCTGGAATAGGTTTGTAAATTCGAATCTGTGATATGCAACCCGGATCGATTCGGTATTGTGTTGATTAAATTAGTATTCAGATGTTTCTTACATCGGATTTTCGAAAAGTCACCTGTAGCGCCCTGGAGGGTCGTGGGTTCGAATCCAAATCTGGAATCGGTTTGTAAATTCGAATCTGCGATATGCAACCCGGATCGATTCGGTATTGGGTTGATTAAATTAGTATTCAGATGTTTCTTACATCGGATTTTCGAAAAGTCACCTGCAGCATCCAGGAGGGTCGTGGGTTCGAATCCAAATCTGGTAGATGTTTGTAAATTCGAATCTGCAATATGTGACCTGGATCGATTCGGTATTGTCTTGATTAAATTAGTAAGTTTCTTACATCGGATTTTCGAAAAAGTCTCCTGTACTGCCGTGGAGGGTCGTGGGTTCGAATCCAAATATGGGAGAGGTTTGTAAATTCGAATCTGCGATATGCGACTCGGATCGATTCGGTATTGTGTTGGTTAAATTAGTATTCAGATGTTTCTTACATCGGATTTTCGAAAAGTCACCTGTAGCGCCCTGGAGGGTCGTGGGTTCGAATCCAAATCTGGAATAGGTTTGTAAATTCGAATCTGCAATATGTTACCTGGATCGATTCGGTATTGTCTTGATTAAATTAGTAATCAGACGTTTCTTACATCGGATTTTCGAAAAAGTCTCCTGTAGTGCCGTGGAGGGTCGTGGGTTCGAATCCAAATATGGGAGAGGTTTGTAAATTCGAATCTGCGATATGCAACCCGGATCGATTCGGTATTGTGTTGATTAAATTAGTATTCAGATGTTTCTTACATCGGATTTTCGAAAAGTCACCTGTAGCGCCCTGGAGGGTCGTGGGTTCGAATCCAAATCTGGAATCGGTTTGTAAATTCGAATCTGCGATATGCAACCCGGATCGATTCGGTATTGGGTTGATTAAATTAGTATTCAGATGTTTCTTACATCGGATTTTCGAAAAGTCACCTGCAGCATCCAGGAGGGTCGTGGGTTCGAATCCTAATCTGGTAGATGTTTGTAAATTCGAATCTGCAATATGTGACCTGGATCGATTCGGTATTGTCTTGATTAAATTAGTAATCAGACGTTTCTTACATCGGATTTTCGAAAAAGTCTCCTGTAGTGCCGTGGAGGGTCGTGGGTTCGAATCCAAATATGGGAGAGGTTTGTAAATTCGAATCTGCGGGATGTGACCTGGATCGATTCGGTATTGTGTTGATTAAATTAGTATTCAGGCGTTTCTTACATCTGATTTTCAAAAAGTCACCTGTAGCGCCCTGGAGGGTCGTGGGTTCGAATCCAAATCCCGTAGAAGATTATAAATTCGAATCTGCGATTTGTGATCCGGATATGTATGGTATTGTGACCATTAAATTAGTATTCAGTTGTTTCTTACATCGGATTTTTGAGGCGACCAATAAATAAATAAATAAATAAATAATTCACCTGCAGTGGTCCGGAGGGTCGAGGGTTCGAAATCAAATCCTGTAGAAGATTATAAATTCGAATCTGCGATTTGTGATCCGGATCTGTATGGTATTGTGATCATTAAATTAGTATTCAGTTGTTTCTGACATCGGATTTACGAAAAGTCACCTGTAGCGGTCTGGAGAGTCATGGGTTCTATTCCAAACCTGGAAGAGGTAATCGATACCGTATATTACGCTATCGCAACGTGAATATCTCGACTCTCATCACATATTTCATTTGTGTTATCTTCTCTTCCCGTCTGATACATACTGGCGCATGCGCATTGTCAAAGCTACGGACTTAGCCTGAATCCTCCCGCGGTGCCGTCGGCTCTGGGGAAGTTTTTCCGAAATTAGCCAAAATACCTGTAATGGTAGGATAAAAATCTGGATATGATATAGTAATAGATGTTTACTCCTCCGTTGTCTGTAACCTACCAAGCCAACCATCCCAAACATCATGTACCGTACTACGGTATATCCAATCCGACAGACCAATGGTTTTAGACTACACCAATAATTGTCAGGAACACCCCTGGTTTTAGTAACGCACAGTGGGGGGTAGTCGCGCATCAATTATCATTATCCTGGCCATTGGTTTTGCTTTTTATTTCTTTCTTTCTTTCTTTCTTCACATAATTACAAAGTTACGTGTGTTATATTTTGTATCGGACAGGTTGGCAACAGTGATGAAACATGATATGACGCAATATGACGTCAATGAGTCGGCCACAAACATATCCGCCGTCGTTGAACAAGCTACCAAATAAAAGCCTTCATTGATGCAATATTAGCAATATATCCAGTATTTTAAATTCCTAAGGACTCCCAGAAAGGTATGTGAATGATATATGTTCAATAATCTACCACGTTCTGGTTTGGTTCAGGTTCTGGTCAAGGGAACAATTAAATAAGGGAATGCCGTGAAATACATTTTCGCAGTCTGTCGAGAGCTCAGAGAGAGCAGCGAGATATTGTTGGTGTTCTCTGAAATTTTGCATCTATAACACTTGCGCTGTGCTCATGCACAGTTGAATATTTTAGATTTGTAAAAAGAGTTTGGTCATGCATCAGTGCTTACAAGACAGGTCCCATAAATTTTCTTCCTCCGCAGAACCAACGCACGACCAAATTATTTACAATAAATTTGAACCAGTGGGCAAATGTCACGTTGAGACTATATAATGCATTATTAAGGAACCAAATCTAGGCCGTCCCCTTGAGAAGCGAGCTATCTGTCCCATCTCACAGCCACAAAAATTGCAATGGATACATCAGCTAACATCATCTCTCAGCCCCTCCAAACTTGAAAAACTTTATGAACATTCTCAAATAAAAGAAAACACCTAGGCCATAAAGGAACTTAAAATAACTTAATACGATTTTCGAAATCCATATGAAATTTTTTTTCACCTACTTCTTGCTCTCAGATTTTCAGAAAAGTAAATAAATAAGTCAAGGAACTTACTGGACTCTTCATACCTGCACGACGGCCTTTCCTTTGTCTCTTCAGACATAATGAATACTAAAATGAAAAGACTTCTTATAACAAGAAATGTCAAACATAGGCTACTGACGCATTGCCAACCAGCTGGGCAGACACCACAAAATGAAAAATTATTCAACACTCGAATACAAAAACATTGCGTAACTCAACATGATCACGGTACTTTTCACAGGTTTTCTTTCAACAGAAACACAACACTCGATAGTCACTGCCATTTAATTATGCGGTATAATTACAACCTCGATTTCACAGATACGATTCCAAACCGATAATTTCTCTCGATATATGCGCAAAACCAGCAGCGGCTACTTATACTGTCTGCGTGATTTGGAACTAAATGACGATACAATGCCCTGACACCAGTATTCAGTTGTTTCTTACATCGGATTTTCGAAATGTCACCTGTAGCGCCCTGGAGGGACGTGGGTTTGAATCCAAATCTGGTAGATGTTTGTAAATTCGAATCTGCAATATGTGACCTGGATCGATTCGGTATTGTGTAGATTAAATTAGTATTGAGATGTTACTTACATCGGATTTTCGAAGTCACCTGCAGCACCCAAGAGGGTCGTGGGTTCGAATCCAAATCTGGTAGATGTTTGTAAATTCGAATCTGCAATATGTGACATGGATCGATTCGGTATTGTCTTGATTAAATTAGTAATCAGACGTTTCTTACATCGGATTTTCGAAAAAGTCTCCTGTAGTGCCGTGGAGGGTCGTGGGTTCGAATCCAAATATGGGAGAGGTTTGTAAATTCGAATCTGCGGTATGTGACCTGGATCGATTCAGTATTGTGTTGATTAAATTAGTATTCAGACGTTTCTTACATCGGATTTTCAAAAAGTCACCTGTAGCGCCCTGGAGGGTCGTGGGTTCGAATCCAAATCCCGTAGAAGATTATAAATTCGAATCTGCGATTTGTGATCCGGATATGTATGGTATTGCGACCATTAAATTAGTATTCAGTTGTTTCTTACATCGGATTTTTGAGGCGACCAATACATAAATAAATAATTCACCGGTAGTGGTCTGGAGGGTCGAGGGTTCGAAATCAAATCCCATAGAAGATTATAAATTCGAATCTGCGATTTGTGATCCGGATCTGTATGGTATTGTGATCATTAAATTAGTACTCAGTTGTTTCTGACATCAGATTTACGAAAAGTCACCTGTAACGGTCTGGAGGGTCATGGATTCAATTCCAAACCTGGAAGAGGTTTGTCAATTCGAATCTGCGCTTTGCGACCCGGTTCGATTCGGTATTGTGTTTATTAAATTAGTAATCAGACGTTTCTTACATTGGATTTTCGAAAAGTCACATGTAGCGCCCAGGAGGGTCGTGGGTTCGAATCCAAATCTGGAAGAGGTTTGTAAATTCGAATCTGCAATTTGCGAACCGGATCTATTCGGTATTGTGTTGTTTAAATTAGTAATCAGACGTTTCTTACATCGGATTTTCAAAAAGCCACCTGTAGCGCCCTGGAGGGTCGTGGGTTCGAATCCAAGTCCATTAGATGTTTGTAAATTCGAATCTGCGATATGTGATCCATATCGGTAGGCTACGGTATTGTGTTGAATAAATTAATTTTCAGGCATTTCTTATATCGGATTTTCGAAAAGTCACCTGTAGCGCCCTGGAGGGTCGTGGGTTCGAATCCAAATTTGGAGGAGGTTTGTAAATTCGAATCTGCGATTTGCGACCCGGATCGATTCGGTATTGTGTTGATTAAATTAGTATTCAGTCGTTTCTTACATCGGATTTTCAAAAAGCCACCTGTAGCGCCCTGGAGGGTCGTGGGTTCGAATCCACATTTGGAAGAGGTTTGTAAATTCGAATCTGCGATTTGTGATCCGGATCTCTACGGTATTGTGTTGATAACTTTAGTATTAATACGTATCTTACATCGGATATACGAAAAGTTAACTGTAGCGCAGTTTATATTTCAGTGTTCGATTCGCTTTCCTGAAGTCGGTGGTAAATTCAATTTGCGATGTAGGCCTAAATCCCGGATCAGTTCGGTTTTGTGTTGCCTTGCCCGTAGCGTCTTGGTGCCTGGATGGTGTCTTTCGTAGGGTCACGGTCGCCTCCTTTCCAATCCTAACTTGAAATGCAATTACACAGACTATGACAGTCAACTCAATAATACAGGTTATCTGAAATTGGAGAGAATAAAATATAAGTTCTATTTACATTGATGCTAATGGATGCTTTGCCTAGTAGGCTACTCGTAAATATACCGTATATCATTAGGGTAGATGACTTCGCGGTTCCATCCTTTCATACAACGATAACTAACCCGTATTTTTAACCTAGGCTTAATTGACGAATACCACACGTTTGGTCTGTTTTTGTATATTTTCTTCTCGTCTGTGAGTGAGTGTCTTGTCTTTCTCGCAACATTCTTTGCTTCAATGGATGTAATCCATACCGTATATTACGCTATCGCCACGTGAATATCTCGACTCTTCATCACATATTTCATTTGTGTTGTTATCTTCTCTTCCCCTCTGATACATACTGGCGCATGCGCATTGTCAAAGCTACGGACTTAGCCTGAATCCTCCCGCGGTGCCGTCGGCTCTGGGGAATTTTTTCCGAAATTAGCCAAAATACCTGTAATGGTAGGATAAAAATCTGGAGATGATATAGTAATAGATGTTTACTCCTCCGTTGTCTGTAACCTACCAAGCCAACCATCCCAAACATCATGTACCGTACTACGGTATATCCAATCCGACAGACCAATGGTTTTCGACTCGACCAATAATTGTTAGGTAGTGCAGCCCGTGGGCTGCGTTAGCTTATATAAACACCCCTGGTTTTAGTAACGCACAGTGGGGGGTAGTCGCGCAACAATTATCATTATCCTGGCCATTGGTTTTGCTTTTTATTTCTTTCATTCTTCACATAATTACAAAGTTACGTGTGTTATATTTTGTATCGGAAATGTTGGCAACAGTGATGAGACATGATATGACGCAATATGACGACAATGAGTCGGCCACAAAAATATCCGCCGACGTTGAACAAGCTACCAAATAAAAGCCTTCATTGATGAAATATTAGCAATATATCCAGTATTTTAAATTCCTAAGGACTCCCAGAAAGGTATGTGAATGATATATGTTCAATAATCTACCACATTCTGGTTTGGTTCAGGTTCTGGTCAAGGGAACAATTAATTAAGGGACTGCCGTGAAATACATTGTCGCAGTCTGTCGAGAGCTTAGAGTGAGCAGCGAGATATTGTTGGTGTTCTCTGAAATTTTGCATCTATAACACTTGCGCTGTGCTCATGCACAGTTGAATATTTTAGATTTGTAAAAAGAGTTTGGTCATGCGTCAGTGCTTACAAGACAGGTCCCATAAATTTTCTTCTTCTGCAGAACCAACGCACGACCAAACTATTTACAATAAATTTGAACCAGTGGGCAGATGTCACGTTGAGACTTTACATAATGCATTATTAAGGAACCAAACCTAGGCTGTCCCCTTGAGAAGCGAGCTATCTGTCCCATCTCACAGCCACAAAAATTGCAATGGATACATCCGCTAACAACATCTCTCAGCCCCTCCAAACTTGTAAAACTTTATGAACATTCTCAGATAAAAGGAAACACCTAGGCCATAAAGGAACTTAAAATAACTTAATACGATTTTCGAAATCCATATGCAAATTACTTTCACCTACTTCTTGCTCTCAGATTTTTAGAAAAGTAAATAAATAAGTCAAGGAACTTACTGGACTCTTCATATCTGCACGACGGCCTTTCCTTTGTCTCTTCAGACATAATGAATACTAAAGTGAAAAGACTTCTTACAACAAGAAATGTCAAACATAGGCTACTGACGCATTCCCAACCAGCTGGGCAGACACCACAAAATGAAAAATTATTCAACACTCGAATACAAAAACATTGCGTAACTCAACATGATCACCGTACTTTTCACAGGTTTTCTTTCAACAGAAACACGACACTCGATAGTCACTGCCATTTAATTATGCGGTATAATTACAACCTCGATTTCACAGATACGATTCCAAACCGATAATTTCTCTCGATATATGCGCAAAACCAGCAGCAGCTACTTATACTGTCTGCGTGATTTGAAACTAAATGACGATACAATGCCCTGACACCAACCCGCAAACAACCATTAGACACCCGCGCTGCTCTTCAGTAAGCACTGTTAAAAGATTACAACTTACCAAAACTTCAACTCTAATGTTGTCGTCACTAGTACAACGGTTTTTCAATGTTGATGAGTAATATATGTCCTTCTAAACACTGATACTTAGAAAATATGACATAAACGATATGCGAGACATTTCCTGGAAATCTGAAAAATGGCACATCACGTGATACACGCACGCGCAGCAAAACTATGAGAAATTTCGCAGCATATTTGAAAGTCTTTACAGTTTGCACCTTCTTTTAGTTGCACGCTCTAAAAGATAAATAATGAAGTGTGAAACACAAATGATTACAATGTTGTCATCTAAAGTCGACTCAAACAAAAGAAGTTAAATGGTTAGGAATACCATGGTATATACTGTAATTGTATCAGGCAAACGATGGGTGCGTTCACGGTAATATTCTTCCATTCTATAGATAAGTTACGGTAGTCTGACATAAATTAAGAATCTGTAACGAGTAGGTATGCTAGACCACCATTTTGGTTCTTACGGTAGCTAAACACAAGGGTATACACTAGAATGCATTTTATGCAGTACAGTATTTCATTCAGGAACAAGAATGGAATTAAATTCAGCCATTTTCATATTTTCCTGTGTGGAATTAAACAATGAATAAAACATTTACTTTCATTACAAGGACTGGAATTTCCCGGTCACTCCATGTGAGATCTGTGCTGGACAAAACGGAGGCAGACAGGTTTTTCTCCGGGTACTCCGGTTTTCCCTGTCAAAATTTAATTCCAACAACACTCTCCCCTATCATTTCATTTCATCTGTCATTTATTTAACCATTGCCCGAGAGGAGTGCGTCAGGCCTCGGCAGCCGGCACAGTTCATATCCTCGCCGCTAGATTGGGGCTTCATTCATTCCATTCCTGACCCGGTCTGAGACTGGAAGCAGGCTGTGGATTTTTCACGAGGACTGGAATTCGGAATGAACCATTTAATTACATTCCTCCTGAAATGAAACTCTGAATGAGACATTTATTTCTCATCCGGCGGGAGTGAAATTTAATCCTAAAAATGTTATTGCATTACTCTAGAAATTAAATTCTATTCCGACGGTAATTAAATTAAATGAACATCTTGGAATAAAACTGTGAACGAGACATATAATTCTACTTCGCCAGGAGTGAAATTAAATGCAAGAAATATAATTCTATTCCTCTGGGAATTAAATTCGGAATGGCGGATATGTAAAAGGTTTATATTCTAAACGTAAGCAAAATTAAGAAATTACGCAGGTTTACCGAGGATTACGCGAGTGACTAAAGTGTTAAATATTGTGTGAACAGTGTAGGTAAAATACGTAAGAGAAATACAATACATAACTTGCTAAAAGAGAAGTCATATAACATTTAATATCATGACGGTCAACTGTGCTCCATGCGGCAAAAAGATCAAGAACAATCAGCAGGCTGTAGGATGTGATGGTGAGTGTGGACGCTGGTTTCATGTAACATGCATGAAAATGAGTAAAGACACGTACCAACAATTCCGGAAAGATGATACTTTCAAATGGTCATGCAATCGGGAAGACTGCCTCCCGCAACCTAACCTCAAAGAGGTTATGGCATCTTTCTTCCAGAAACTCGAGGAATCCCTTTCGGCGATGAGAGAAGAAAACCACGAGGTAAGAAAACTAGCAACTTTCTTATCAGAAAAGTATGATGAACTCCACCGGGAAATTGAAACTCTGAAGAAAGAGAGAAAAACCGTCAAGGACGCAGAAATGGCAGCATCTAGAGCTATCAACGAATTGGAGGAACTAAAACAGTACCAGCGCAAGAACAACTTGATAGTGTATGGAATACCCACTGAAAGAGAGGAGGATGTATTTCTCAAAATCTCGGACATTGGCAAGACGTTAGGAGTTGAAATCACCAGGGCAAACATAGACGCAGCTCACCGCCTCCCGTCAACAAAGCCTGGACCTCAACCGATAATTGTGAAATTAAATAATAGGTGGAAGAAGGAAGAGATTCTCAGTAGCAGAAGACAAAAGAAGACCCTGAAGACGAGTGAAATTGGTTACAGTGATGGTGGTAATATATATATCAATGAACACCTGACCCCAAGAAATGAAACCATCGCCAAAAAGTGCCGTGAATTGAGACAACAGGGAAAAATCTTTGCAACTTGGGTCAGAGACTGCAAAATATACATTCGGAAAAATCAAAATGGACCCTCAAAGCTTATATCAAGTGCTGAAATACTGGATGAGCTCGCCCTCTCAAACTAAAATCTATGTAATAGTAAGATATCTACTAAGTATTATCCCATATGGAACTAGAATTACAGAAATTAATTTTTTTAGGTAATGCAAATAATAATACACTAGAATTAACCGAGTGTAACTGTAATACACTTAGCGATTATTATAAGATTAAGGACAGTAAACAGATAATAACCGATACCAGTACACTAAAATGCGTACACATAAATGCACATAGCATAAAAAACAAGTTCGATGATATCCAAATAATGTTAGACAGAATCAAAGGTGTAGATGTCCTAGCAATCTCAGAAAATTGGTTAACAGAACAAACAAAAATGTTTTTCAATATTAAGAAATATGTTGCATATCACATAGTTAGAAAGCAAACTGGAGGGGGAGTATCTTTGTATATTTCAAACAAATGTAGCAGTACCCTTGTAAAGGAAATAAATTCCACCCACAGCATACTGCACATTACTGTGAGAAAAGGCCATCAAGAATACAATATAATCACTGCTTACAACCCTCATAAAAGCAACATTCCACACTTTCTAACTGATCTCGAAGTAATTATTAGTTCTTACTCAACGAATCCTGTTATAATACTAGGTGATATGAATATCGATCTATTAATTGGGGACAGATATACTAGTAGTTATATTAACCTAGTCAAATCATACGGTCTAGTCTTATGTAATACAAAATATCCAACTCGTGTAACACAAACTAGCTCTACTCTAATTGATCATGTATTGGTGAACGACTGTGACAAAATATGTAATGTCTATAATATTGATAATGATTTGAGTGATCACCATTTACTCATCTGTGAAATGAGAAACAAAAAGATAAACAGGAACTCAATATGTGATGATAGGCCAATAGAAAAGGATAAAATAAACTACAAAAAACTTAATAAATATTTAATAACTCAAGAATTTGTATGCAATGAAACTAACATCAATGACTACTACAATAAATTCTGTGATTTTATTAATCAAGGAATAGAAGCCTGTACTATGAAATATACGAATAAGGAGCCAAGTGCCCCACCAATAAAACCCTGGATCTCACAAGATCTTTCAGCACTAATACACAGGAAAGATAAGATATATACAAAAACCAAAGTTAAAAATCCATCTGCAGAAATTTTAGAAGAATATAAAATTATTAGCAACCAAGTTACAAAACTTAAGAGAAACCTACAAAGAAACTACTTTGACCAAAAAATTCAAAATGCAAATAATCAGAGGGAAGTGTGGAGTGTTGTTAATGAGATGTTAAATAGACCAAAGAAGGGGAAAAATGAAATTGTCAAACTTATAGTCGACGGCACAAATGTCGAAAAAAAGGAAAATATATGTGATGAAATTAATAAATATTTTGTCAATATTGCTAACAGTATATGGGAAAATCAAGGAAACGGTTCTACCTCGGACATTACAAGCTATAAAAATACTACTAGCACTAAGACAATCTTTATGTTACCTACTGATGCTAATGAAATACAATCAATTATAAACTCCCTAAAACACAAAAACAATATAAGTGAGGACAACACTACTAATGTCATGCTACAATTGTGTCTTGAGGGCCTTACACCATATCTTGTCAAAATAATAAATCTTTCACTGATGACTGGTATATTCCCCGATGCCTGTAAAGTCTCTAGGGTGGTCCCGATCTACAAAAAAGGGGACAAAACCCACCCATCAAATTACAGACCCATTAATATTATATCTGCCATCAGCAAGGTTCTAGAAAGCGTTGTTAAACGAAGACATGAATTTCTTCATGAAAAATGATTACTTTGCAAACTGCCAATATGGGTTTATTCCAAATAGAGGAGCTGATAGTGCTATATTTGAAGTAGTAACTGATGTAGGAAAGGCATTAGATGAAAACAAACTAGCTTCTGGTGTACTAATTGACCTTCAAAAAGCCTTCGATCTGGTTAACCATACGATTCTCCTTAATAAACTAGAATTTGCAGGCATCAGAGGAGTGGCACATGATTGGTTCAAGAACTACCTCACTGACAGAAAACAATATGTTGCAATTGATAATGTAAAAGGATCTCAAATGAGAATCGACACAGGAGTACCTCAAGTTTCTGTCTTAGGACCAATTCTTTTCTTGGCCTATATTAATGATATAGTATTATTAGAATTGAAAGGCAAGCTTAAACTATTTGCAGATGATATTTTTATACTCTATCTGGGAACATCTGAACAGGAAATTATGCTAAATATTAATTATGATCTCAATAAGCTGGTGGATTGGTTGAGAGCACACAAAATGGTTATCAATATCACTAAAACAAAATATTTATTCTTCCATAAACCATCATACAAGATTGAGACCACAAACATAGTCAACATAGCCAACAAAGAAATAGAAAGGGTTAAATCGGCAACATACTTAGGTATCACACTAGATAGTACACTAACCTGGGAAAATCATGTAGAAAATGTAAAACATAAAATCAGCCCTTTAATTGGTATTATTTTCAGATTAAGATATAGCTGTCTTACTAGCCAACAATTGAAAAATATATACTTTGCTCTGATACATTCACATCTAATGTACATGAATTTCATATGGGGATATTGTAAGAAGGAGCTGATAAAAGAACTTGAGATACTCCAGAAACGTGCTATAAAATCTATCTTTGGATTACCTTGGCTCACACCCTCAAATGAATTGTACTCAAGAACTAAAATTATGCCACTGCAAAAACAAATAGCTATGTCAGCAACAGCATTTGTATACAAATTAGAAAACAAATTGATACACACACACATCCATTTTACCCATGCAAATGACATTCATCATTATGCAACAAGAGGAGTAAATCAAATATTCACCAGCCATTCCCAATCCATTAAATTTGGAACTAAAGGAATTATGTCCTCTATAATAAAAGAATACAACTCGCTACCATTAGGCATAAGGGAAAGTTTCTCTATAAAAACATTTAAGAGGAAAACAAAAGACTTCCTATTAAGGAATGAATAGCCAATGTACAATAGCCTTAAGCAATGCAATGTATCATACCGTATTATCTCTGTAAAGTTAGTCACTAGCAATCTAAGTTACTATTAAACTAAACAATAATGTTACAAAAATTATATATATGCCATGCTGTAACTATGTTACTTGATTGTCCCTAACACGAGCTCAGGCTCATTGGGATCTATGTAAATAAATAAATAAATAAATAAATAAATAAAAACAATTAATTCTGTTGCCTGCGGCAAGATGGCGTCACAGTGAAAGTGTAGTGAAATAGCAGCTAGTGTAAATATTTGATAAAAGTGGTAAAATATTATAACAGAGGTTTAAAATCTATAAAGTCACTTTCCTTAGGCCAAGTGAAATACGGAATATTGATAGTATTTAGAAATTCTTATCGATAATTTAATAAACTAAGTTGTGAGAACGTGTATCCAAAGATTCGGCGACTTCTTCAATCACTGTTTGCAGGGCCGTCGCGAGGGTGCGTGGGGCCTAGTAGGCATGAGTTATCGGGAGGGGGGTAGTAAATGCCATTTTAGACTGTAAGTGGCTGTGTTGTACGGTTAAAACTCATTTTATTACATTTCTAGTTTCTAAACAAACCTCAACATATAGGACAAGCATAAAATTGGATACAGGAAGCACCTGATCAGATAAAAGCAGTGGCGTACCGACGGGGGGGTTAGGGTTTAACCCCCCCCCCCAGAGACATTAGTTTACATGACTCCTTATATTGTCCCATCTATCACCTGGATAATGTTTTGAATTGCTGCCAGTGAGGCTTCTTTAGGCTACTCCTTTGTAATATATTTTTAATGTGAACACGTTCTTCGCGTGGTAAATGACCTCCACTCAACTCGCAACGAGACTTCTCCAGCTTTGGCGCTAGCTACTGGTTATGGCCTGGGGTAAACACCCTTAAACTACATGTTAAACGGAGCAAGAGGGGCAGACGACCTCGCTGTTCTTCCACTTAAAGCAATAATAACTAACTACAGTAGGCGAAATATCAAAATTGTCGTTTTACTGTTAAAGTGTGCGATTGGTAACTATCGTAACGCAGCTTCGTGCTGCTTTAAACGTGCATATCTGTGAACTGCCAGATCGTGAGTCGCACTTTTTTACCGAGTTTATTTGTAATGCGTAGTCTTCTTTTTATTCTTTCTCTTTACATCATTCCCACTCCTATGTGGGGTCGATGTTTCTGACAGCTCTCCTCCATTTAGCCCGGTCATGCACATCCTCTTCTGACAACTGTTTTTCTCTGAGGTCCTCCTGTACACAATCCATCCATCTTCGTTTAGGTCTGCCTCGCATTCTCACTCCCTGTATTTGCATGTCTAGCATCTTCCTCCCCACGTAGGATTCCTCCCTTCTTCTCACATGCCCGTACCATTGAAGTCGCTTTTCTTGTATCTTCTTAGATATTTCCACAACCTTCAATGTTCCTCTTATTTTGACACTTTCCACTCTATCACGCTTAGTCACTCCACTCATCCACCTGAGCATTTTCATTTCCGTGACGTCAAGCCTGTGTGTGTGCGTTTTGCGTTCAGGCCATGTTTCAGAGCCATACAGCAATGCCGGTCTTACGACAGTTTTATATATTTTCCCCTTAACCTTAGGCTTGATCCTGCGGTCACAGAGCACTCCTGACATTTTCCTCCAGTTCATCCATCCTACCTGAATCCTGTGTGACACTTCCAGATCCAGATTTCCATCTCCAGTCACCACCGAACCCAGGTATTTGAACTCATCCACTCTATTTAACGTTTCCCCTTGCATTCTGATCTGACAGTCTTGGTCTGTATTGAACCTCATATACTCTGTCTTCTTCCTGCTAATCCTGAGTCCTCTGTCTTCCAAGGCTGCCCTCCACTGTTCCAGTTTTTCTTCTATGACATCTTTGGTGGTACTACACAACACAATATCGTCCGCAAACATCATGCACCAGGGGGCTTGGTCTCGTAATCCACAAGACATTTCGTCCAGAATTAGGTCAAACAGATATGGACTTAAAGCCGAACCTTGGGGTAAACCTACTCGAACCGGAATCCAATCTGTAAGTCCAACGCTGCTTCTAACCTGTGTTCTTGCGTCTTTGTACATTTCCTGAACCAACTGCACGTACTTCTCTGGGACTCCCTTCGCTCGTAAACATCTCCAGACTTCTCCTCGGGGCACCCGGTCATATGCTTTCTCTAGGTCCATGAATGCGAAGTGTAATCCCTTCTGTCTTTCACGATACTTTTCCATTACTTGTCTCAGGGCAAACACTGCGTCTGTGGTCCCTTTTCCTGGCATGAAGCCGAATTGTTGCTCGCCAATGCTAGTCTCCTCCCGGATTCTCTTGTCTATCACTCTTTCCCAGATTTTCATGGTATGGGACATTAACTTAATGCCCCTGTAGTTGGCACAGTCCTGAATATCCCCCTTCTCTTTATATATAGGCACTAAAATACTTTCTCTCCAAATGCGTAGTGGATCGATTTATTATTAAACAAGTAGTTCCGTGACGAACTAAACAGCCTACTTTTCTTAAAATGTAAGATTCATGCCAATCTATATAGACCTATCTGCAATAATAACGATATCAAGTTCCTAATACCAACATTTCTAAGTACTGCAGTTTGAAATGCACCTAAAATAATGTAGCCTAATACAGTAACTTACTACAGTTGGCAGCCCTGGTGACTCTGAGCTCCCTCTCTTAAGGTATAGTATGCACATACAAAATTTGGTTGAAGACTAATGGATAGTACGGACGTTACATGCTGCTTGATATTGGATTTATCAGTGCGCGTAAAATCGTGTTGGAAACAATGTCATGTATATGATGCTCAGAATTAATCTGAAATAATACGATCTATTATAGCCTAGTGCCAATTGGTAATAATTGTTAGTATAGAAGTTACATTTAATTAAAATTGCAACTATCAGAAAGCTTAGAATCATGTTGGCAGCACTGAGGTACATTAGATACTCCAAATTAATCTAGAAAGTCAGGTACTATACGTGTGCAAAGTTTAGAGCTGAAGGCTTGCATATATTTCTGATATATTGATATTAGGATTAAAAAACAAATAGAGAGAACATTTATTAACAGTTGGCAGTCCTGCTGGTTCCTACGAATACGCATAATCATAACTGTTATGGTACACAAAGCACATACGAAATTTGGTTGAAATGCATTTGTTATTATAGAAGTTATATGCATTTAAAAACTTGACCTATCAGCAGGCCTAGAATCGTGTTGGCAGCACTGAATATATAAGTTACACCGAACTTGGGTAGAATATTATTTACTATAAGTGTGCAAAGTTTAGAGCTGTTGGCTTGCATACTTTCTGATATATTGACATTAGGGTTAATCAAATAGAGAGAACATTTATTAACAGTTGGCAGCCCTGCTGCTTCCTACGAATAAGCATAATCATAAATGTTATGGTACACAAAGAGCATACGAAATTTTGTTGAAATCCATTTGTTAGTATAGAAGTTATATGCATTTAAAAACTTGACCTATCAGCAGGCTTAGAATCGTGTAGGCAGCACTGATGTATATAAGTTACACCGAACTTGGGTAGAATATCATGTACTATACGTGTGCAAAGTTTAGAGCTGTTGGCTTGCATACTTCCTGATATATTGACATTAGGGTTGAAACATAGTGAGAGCATTTATTAATAGTTGGCAGCCCTGGTGGCTGTTTAGAATATGCACAGTCATATGTGTTGTAGTACACATAGTACATACGAAATTTTGTTGAAATCCAATCGATAATATAGAAGTTACATGCATTTAGAAATTGGACTTACCGGCAGGCTTAGAATCATATTGGCAACACTGGCATGTATGAACTTCAGAAAATTAATCTGGAATGTTATTATCTATACGTCCAATTTTGGAATAGTTCGCCTGCATAACTTCTGAGATATCCGACATAGAGCTGAAATTTCAATTGCGATTTTTCAGCAGTTGGTAGCACTGACGTCAATTTCAAATATGGTCGTGAGATATTCAAATATAGATCTTTACTCTTACCAAATTTGGTGTTGATAGCTGCAGCCGTTTAGGAGTTGATAGGGGGGGGGGACACACACACAGCCAGACAGACAGACACACATTTTCCCGGAACGATCTCATAAGTCTACTTTTTCCTCATTTTTTGCAAAATGTGAAAAGTAGGCTAAAAACCAAGAGTAGATGTTACATGCAACACTGCCATTGCAAGTAGCTCATCTTTAAGAATTGAAAATGAACTTGAAGAATTATCGGCTACTACCAAGCCGGCTACCGACCAAATACATCGAACAGACTTAGGAGGTTATGCTGGCCAACAGGTGTGTTTACAATATGATTCATGATAATCGCTATTTCTGTAACTGATTTGCATTTCGATGCTTTGCCTATTATGTTATACCGGTATTTGTATGGCCTTGGCCTACGTATGTGTCGGTACATGTTAATTATTTCAATGTTGTGATTTACTTTTTTCTTTAGATTGATGATTATCTGAAAAATGAACTGTTGGAAAATGCCTGGACACCTGGAAGCAATTTTAATTTCCCTTTATCGGGTCCAAGGAATCTGAAATTTCAGTTGAACTGGTTATCAGAGTGGAAATGGCTAGTTTATTCTCCTTCAAAGAACAGAGCCTTTTGTAAATATTGTTCGTTGTTTTGCACCCTTGTTGGGAAACAATCTTCATCGCCAGGTAAACTAGTAAAATTTCCTTACATGAACTGGAAAAATGCGAAGGAGGATTTCAAAAAACACCAAGAAACCAAGTATCATATGGCGTGTACGGAAAAGGCTGCGAACTTTCTTGCCATATACAAAGGTACAAAACCTGCTGTTGACGTAAGCTTGGATAGGGGTGTTCAATCCAACATATTATGCAACAAGGAGAAACTCATACCAATAATTAAATCTGTGATTTTCCTTGCTCGAATGGGCATTGCTTTCCGTGATCACAGGGATTCGGGACCTGTAAATTTAGATGAGTCTCTCAAGAAAGGGGAGGGAAATTTCAGGTCTCTTCTCAAGTTTCGAGCAGAAGTTGGTGATACAATACTAAAGGAACATTTGATGACAGCATCCCTAAATGCAACATACGTAAGCCCACGGATTCAGAATGAAATTATTTCATCATTGAATGACATTATATTGAAAAGGTTAGTCGATCAGGTGAAAAAAGCTAAATACTTTTCTGTTCTTGCTGACGAGACCACATACATCAGCAGTGTGTAGCAAATGTCACTATGTGTCCGTTTCGTTCAAGATAATTCCGTACATGAGGAGTTTCTGCAATTTATTGCTATCAATGATGCTTCTGGGTTAGGCCTTGCGAATAGCATATTGTCTGGTTTGAAAAGTGTGGGACTGGATGCAGAATATCTCGTAGGCCAAGGTTATGATGGAGCTAGTGCCATGAGTGGGTCCTACAGAGGTGTACAGACCATTGTACGAAAACAGTTTCCCAAAGCCCAGTATGTTCACTGTAGTGCTGACTGTTTAAACCTGGCCATTTCTGAAGGGTGTAGTGTTGCAGAGATTAGGAACTGTATGGGTACAATTGAAAGAGCTTATGCCTTTTTTAGTACTTCACCAAACAGCCAGGCTGTGTTGACAAATGAAGTTGAAAGTATGGAAGAGAAATCCCGAGTGAGTAAACTCAAGAAGTTATGTGCAACGAGATGGATTGAAAAGCACGAGTCTGTTCGTTCATTCATTGAACTTCTGAAACCGTTATTGTTGGCATTAGAAAAAATAGCAGCATGGGTTGATAAGAAGGCAGCTACAGATGCGCAACTTCTTCTGTGCGCTATCAGCAAATTTGAGTTCTTGATAAGTGTATTTGTCATTCATGAAGCATTTCAAATCACACTTCCTCTCAGCAAATACATTCAAACTGAAAATTTGGATCTCAGTCAAGCAATCAACGCCTCCATGAATGTTAAGAGGTCTCTTGAAGAAATGACGGCAGATGCAGACGCAAGGTTTTTGTGTGCATATAAATCGGTTTTAGAGTTCTGCAAAGAATTTGGAGTGCCTGTAGTTCAGCCTCGAACTGTTGTTCGACAAACGATGAGGAACAACGTTTCATCTAACGATCCGGAAGAATATTATAGGCGGGTTATTTTCATCCCATTTCTTGAAGAAACTATTTCATCACTTGATGATAAATTTGTCTCCCATAAAGAAACTCTTCAGCCATTGCAAACGCTAGTTGCCACAACTGAAGACAAACTATCCAACCAAAGCATAGCTGAAGTAGAAAATGTAGCTGAAATTTATGGACTTCCCCTTAATATTAGAGGCGAGCTACTTCTCTGGAAACAAACTCTGAAATCTATTGAAAAGAAGCCCAAGAGTGCTATAGATGCTTTGTCAATATGCAATAAGAACATGTTTCCAGTTGTGTATAACCTGCTTGTCATTATGGCTACCTTACCTGTCACAACCTGCTCGTGTGAAAGATCGTTTTCGTCCTTGAAATTCTTGAAGAACTATTTAAGGAATTCAACTAGTGAAGAACGCCTTAATGGATTAGCTTTGATGTTCATTCGTGATACTGTTGATGTTTCAATTGAGGAAGTACTGAATGACTTGTCTGTTAAACCTAGAAGGCTTGATATACGATTGAAGTAGACTTGTCTAAGTCCTTCAACAAATTCCAGGGCAAATATCTACTTAATCAGATTCTTTGGTTTAGCCCGATTGACAATTTAGACATTTCTTTTTGTCCGTTTGTATCTAGTGCAATATCTATATTGGGCTAAACTCTTTTCCGTATTTTTTATTAATCTTCTATGTTTTCAATTGTGTCTGTAATATTGTTTAAAGTGTTGAAAAATATACTTAAAATAGTTTTCATGCAAAGAGAATCATCATATATATATATTCTTTCATTAGTATAGATCACTCCTGTGGCGCTCACAAGCGACCGATCGTGCCAAATGAGCATTCAAATGAAAGAGAATAGACATTAGCAGTGACGAATTGCACTCTAATTTCATAAATATCGATAATTTCTTAAAAAAAAAGGTTTTTAAAATTGTACGAAGTGTGAGATTTGTCGATACTGTTGCTGTAGGAAAATATGCTCCGTAATCACTGTCCACTTCACATTTTGGACGCTGTGACGCCTGTTTCGTGTCATTTTAACATTATGAGGTATTTCCTTTATCATTTTGCATGGATTTCAGAAACAGTAAGTCAAAGGAATGAGTACTCAAATCGTATAATTTCAAAAATATCGAATAACTGGTGAGTGTTACAGCTAAGATAAATCAATGGACTCAGCACACAAATGACATTGGCAGTGACGAATTCCATTCTAATTTCATAAATATCAATTTTTGTTAGAAGTGTGCGATTTGCAAATACTGGTGCTCTAACAAGCTGCAATTAATTCTCTCGTTATAAACCTATCAGGGAAGGGTGGTTTATGAACATGCGAGACTTCTCGCTTGGGTCCGGTAGTGTTTATTTAACTGAGTTGTTGCTTTTTATGAATTATATTCGAATTATCATTTTTATTATAGGACATTACTATGAATGAACACCCCCCCCCCCCCCCCAGAAGGAAATCGTGCGTACGCCACTGGATAAAAGCAACAAGCAACATCACTGGAAACCTGATATGATGAGCTAACACAGGTGATTTTTTGGCATAAATAATTTATTATAGAAAACGAAGCATGTGCTTGATGTACTTTCTTACCCAAACGCACATAATTATTAATAATACGCAATCACGTTTACGTTCTACGGGCCTACGGCTATGCAGTTTTTCATAAACAAAACTACTAAAAGTGCTATATGTCCACTTTCACCCACAAATATGAGCTGAATGGCCCCTTTGTTCGAGAAATAACATGGTTTACAAGGTTGGTTTTTTAAATCATTTTAAATGATCTAGTCGACTTCGTCGTTACGTTACGGCGACGTCACGAAATGTACCGAAAATCCACTGAGGTGTGTGACGTCATAGTACCGCTTGGTGCATGTGTACTGAGTTCACTGGTGAGCTCTGGAGTTACGACACGGCGAGCTTGACATCACCCAGCCATCTCCCTCCTTTCACCCTGCGCTCCAGCTCCCTCATGACTTGTAACTTTCTAGCGTTCTGATTGTTTCTTGATCGTCTAACATGTCAAGAGTGTTTGGCTTCGAGCGAAGCAAGAAGTCTCCAGCCTTTCTAGCATTTTTCAGCATTTGTAGCATTTAATATGATATAAAGTCCAGTCTTTCAGACTGACTGTCTCTTTTTTTTTCTAAAAATGTTTTTTTTAGAATTTACAGCTTTTTCTTTATGTAAAAGGTGCTTTGCGGACCTTTGCTAGGCCAAGAGTACCGATTAAATCGTTCATTTCTAATTTTTTGGCCGTTTCACATTCGATTGACAGAGTAGCCAAACCGTTCAGACGCTCCTGCGCCATCGTTGATCGCAAATAGTTTTTGATTAGTTTCAAAATGGAAAAACTCCTTTCCCTCGACGCAACCGTTATTGGAATTGTAAGCATAATTCGATAGGCCGTCGTTAAATTGGGATAGGACTCCTTTATCGGGGCTAAGTACTGTAGTGCACCTAAAGCTCTTTTTACAGATGACAGAACAGCGTACCTAAATAATTGTAGCTCCAGAAAAAGATCTTATGCATCCAAATCTTCAAGCTCCCCGTATTTTACAAAATTAGAGAGTGTTTGACAATGGTCTTTCAATTGCTTTTCCTCCAAATTGAAAAGCTTGGAAGGATCGAAAAGAAATCAAAAGTATTCCGACAAAATTAACATAGTTAAATCTATTTTCTGAGCCTCCGTGGCTTAGGCGGCAGCACGCCGGCCTCTCACCGCTGGGTCCGTGGTTCAAATCCCGGTCACTCCATGTGAGATCTGTGCTGGACAAAACGGAGGCAGACAGGTTTTTCTCCGGGTACTCCGGTTTTCCCTGTCAAAATTTCATTCCAGCAACACTCTCCACTACATTTCATTTCATCTGTCATTCATTTAATCATTGCCCCAGAGGATTGCGTCAGGCCTCGGCAGCCGGCACAGTCCATATCCTTGCCGCTAGATGGGGGCTTCATTCATTCCATTCCTGACCCGGTCGGAGACTGGAAGCAGGCTGTGGGATTTTCATTTTCATATCTATTTTCTACGCAGCTCTGTGCAGTATCTACGACAGACAAAAATTAATTTACCAGAAATTTATTTTCAGCTTCTTTTTGACGTTCCTCTTCGGTTTTTTTCCACCTGTTGACCATTTTGCTAATTTATTTCATCAAAGAACTTTTTAAAGTTGAAGAACAATGTAGAATAGACTTGGATAATTCGAGAAAAATGAGAAACGTGTTCATGATGCCGGTAGAGAGGATTGGACTCAGGCCGCGCGCTTGGCGGCGAACGTGGTATCCACTACGCTACCGAGGCAGGTGCTGAGCGAAGTGGCGAGACGGCTGGTCCGCAGCAGTGCCTGTCCGCTGGAGAGCGCTGCGAGGAGTATCTGCGCTCTCCCTACTCCTTTTTTCTGATTTTGTGTGGCCGTTCGGCCGCCACAAGCCCTTTATTATCAAATATAAACCATTGGAGAATTTAAAAATAGAATCTGTTACTCATATTCCTAGAAGATGTGACGTCACTTTTGTTTGGGAGATCGAGGACCGACCCAAGTTTTGTCAACAAACTGACTTTAATTCAGACGATCCAGATCTTGATTACTTGGATGCATTGGGGGGGGGGGGGGGGTCCCCATACAAACACAGCATATTTTACATTGTTGGCTTATTTTAATTTGGGCTGGACTGAATCAAGCACACTATCTTTATTTTTTTCATTTATGAAAAATTCTAAATAGGACACAGAAAGCATCACATTTCTATAACCAAGTTCGGCACTTACTTTGGGACAAAAATATACTCTTGGCAGCAAAGGCAACGTTGTATCACACCTACTTTGTTCCAATCCTTACTTATGGTATGGAAACATGTACATTGCTAAGTAATGATTACAGTAGAATTCAAGCCACAGAAATGAGATGTATTAGGACTATGAACCAAAGTACCAGGAGGGACAAGATCAGAAATGATGTGCACAGAGCAACAGGGTCCTGTTACCAACTTTCTGGCGAAACGCTGACTTCAGTGGTATGGCCATGTAATGAGGAAAGATAGCTCTAGAACAGCTAAGAAGTACTTCAACCTGGAGAGGGAAGAGACCAAGAGGAAGACCAAGGCGACGATGGATAGAGACAGTTCGATCAGAGGTGGAGAAGAATGGTTTTAACTGGGACGATGACCAAGAACAAATGGTGTACCAAGATCGGGCAAGATGGAGAGCGCTTGTTTGCCACACCCGGGAAACTGGAGATGGAAGATGATGATGATGAAAAATAATGGCGTGCAGCGCGGGGCCTTTCTGAGCGCGGGGACTGGCGTGACCGCACCTCTCGCGCCACCCTCGCGACGGCCCTGACTGTTTGAACCAAGTAGAGCAGTGGTGCTTTTACGAGATTTCACCCAATTGGAAGATATACATATTTCACATTCTTCTTTATCAGTAGGTAATTAGATTAATTCATTTAGGTAGTAATAAATAAAATAAATTTGGTGTAAACATCTAGGCTAACTTAGATCTCTAGTATGTCGTCAGTGAACAATGTTAGTGTCTCGTCAGGTAGTGTTACCATTACGGATTTATGCTCGTCGTGCAAAATTAAAGTTAAAAATGCAAATAAAATCATCACAAGATCACAGGTAAAATTGAATGAGGAGACAAGTGAAACTGATTGTTGTAATATACCGGTACCGTCATGTGAATATCACAACCTGAGAAACGAACTGTCCTCAAAAGATAAAATTATAAACTGCTAGAGGAAGATATTGTTAAGTTAATGGAAGAGTTGAATAAATTAAAAGGAAACACAGAAGAAAGCAAGGAAACTTGGTCAAGAGTGGTTGCTGCTAATGTAAGATCAAATGAGCCTAGGCCTAAAAATGGAGTACCGGTAACTGAAATTGCCGCCTCAAATTCATTTGGAGTGCTCGTCGAAGAAAATTATGACTTTCTTCAAGAAGAAAAGAAGAATGTGATAAAGAGAAAATCCCGGATGGTGCGGATATTTGCGGATAGTCACGGGCGAGATATAGCAGCAAATGTTCTGGAGAGAAGATAAGACATAGAGGTCACTTCGAGAGTAAAGCCAGGAGCTCCCATTGCAGCGGGATGGTAGGAAATAATGCGTCCATAACTACAAAGGATTATGCAGTCATCACCGCTGGAGCAAACGACGTGAACAGAATCGAGAGTAAAAAGATAATCAAAGATTTAAAGGGTACATTGCCATCCATGCATAACACTAATGTAATTGTTGTAAACATTCCGCAGAGATATGACCTCATTCCCAAATCATGTGTAAATGTAGAAATAGAGGCTACAAATGGGAAAATTAATAAAATTTGTAAGAATTTTCCAAATGTCCGAATGATAGATGTACGTAAATTATACAGGAAATTCCACACTCGGCATGACCTACACTTAAATAGGTTAGGAAAAGAGTATCTTAGTGAAGAAATCTGCAAAATTGTAAATTCAAATGGTAAGAATAGTTCAACAGTAATATCCTTAGAGTGGAAGCAGGGAAACTGGTAAAAGAAGCCAAACGTGAGGTTTGGCATTCAGATGAGTATCTTTTGATGTCAAATTTAACTGAGTGCAACAATTGTATTTTGGATTTGTCTAGCAACAATAATAATAACAATTATGATAATAATAATGTAAATAAATCAGCAACACAAGCTTGCAAAAGTAACAAATTTAAAATTTACCACCAGAATGTTCAGTCTCTTTATAATAAAAATGATTACTTAAATCTAATGCTTAAAAATGAACTTAAAGACATCTTAGCACTATGCATTTCAGAACATTGGCTGGAAGATAAACAACTCGAAGTAATTCAATTCCCAGGGTTTATACTAGTAAGTAAATACTCTAGATCTAATATTAGCCATGATGGTACTTGTATCTTCTTAAGAAATAATTTAGATCATGAACAGTTAACAGCTTATGATTATCTAATTATGGAACAGAATTTTGAACTCTCTGCCGTAAAAATACAGCAGTTTAGGTTAATAATTGTATGTGTATACCGTTCTCCGTCAGGAAATTTTCGTTTATTTATAGATATATTAGAAGTGTTACTCAATAACATGAACTAAGTAAATTTCGATATAATAATTTGTGGGGATGTAAATGTGGATTCCTTAAAATTTGATAGAAATTGTGAATTATTAACACAGTTACTAATTTCCACAATCAACACCCCAACAAGAATAACAAAATTTAGTAAAACCACTCCTGATTAAATATTTATAAATACAGATAAATATCACCATTCAATAGAAGTCTATTGTCCGGGTTTTAGTGACCACCATAGGCAAATACTGAGTTTGGAAGTACCCGAAACAATCAATAATAATAATAATTGAATAAAATTAAAGTGCAGGTCATTCACTGAAACAAGTATTACATATTTCAATGACTTATTAAATAAGGAAACATGGTCAGAAATTTATAAACTAGAAAATGTAAATGATAAATTTAATGCATTTAACAGTACCCTAAAACACTATTTTGAAACAGCATTCCCCTTTAAACAAAGAACTATTCAAAATAACAAAACTATCCATTGGATAACAACAGGGATTAGAAATTCATGTCAAAGAAAGAAATTTCTACACAAATTATATAAACAATACCACACAACACCTGAATTCAATTTATACTACAAAAATACACTAGCATATTAAATAAGGTAATAAGTCTAGCAAAGAAAATGCATAATGATAATTTTATGTCCCACTCATCTAGTAAAAGCAGGGCTATGAGGTTTGTGACAAAGAAATAAACTGGAAAATCTGCTAAAATACAAAGGAACATTACACTGACCAGCAATAGTAAAGTCCAGAAGATATAGCAAACACTTATAATGACTATTTTCTGGAAATTCCATAAAAATTATTAAATAAATCGCAGGTAAATACACTAAATTCTAATAATAAAATGAATATATGAAGTGATTCTTCATTTATAAATCATGTCACAAGTGATGAGGTAAGAATAGTTATAAAAAAGCTAAAAAATAAATTTTGTGCTAGTATTGATGGTATCCCTGATGCAATTTTAAAGAAATGTGCAGAAAATATAATAAATCCACTTACACGCATAATAAACAGTTCAATTCTCTCGGGAACTTACCCGGATATTTTGAAGTTATCAAAAGCAATTCCAGTGCACAAAAACGGTTCAAAAGATGAATTAGATAACTATCGTCCTATTACCTTACCAACTGGTATTGCAAAAATTTTGGAAAAAATCATGTATAAGAGACCGATAAATTTTATAGTAAAAAATAAAATACTATCAAACTCACAACATGGATTTAGAACGGAAAAATCTACACATACAGCAATTTATGAATGCATTAATAGTATACTGAAATTAATTGACAATAAGGAACATGTAACTGACATATTCTTGTATTTATCGAAAGCATTTGATGTTGTTGACCATAAAATTCTCATTATAAAACTAAATCAATATGGTATTAGAAGTGTAGCTAATAAATGGATAGAGTCTTACTTAACAAGGCGTAAACAAATAGTAAGCTTGAGACACAAGGATGATGGAACCAAATTACTTAATGAAACATTGTCCAATGAGGGAATTATTGAATTTGGAGTACCCCAGGGATCGGTTTTGGGCCCACTACTCTTTCTTCCGTATATCAATGATATAACACAGAACGTTCATTCACATAAGGAAATTTTGTTTGCGGACGATACAACACTCGTAATAAAAGGTGAAACTAAACAGGTCATACAGCAGTCTGCTGACTCCGTTACAAGAGAGTTAACCAAATGGTCACAAGATAATCGCCTCATAATAAACTATAAAAAGACAGTATGTCTAAATTTCCACACTATACAGAATAGGAATCCTGCGATGCCCAATATAACATTAAATGGTCATCAAATAGAAAATAAATCAGAAACAAAGTTTTTAGGACTATGGATACAACAAGACTTGAAATGGAATAAACATATACAATATCTGAATACTAAACTGAACTCGATGTGCTTTGCGTTACGTATTTTGAAAACCTGCACTAGCATGCACACATTAAGAAATACTTATTTTGCTTATTTCCATTCATACTTAAGATATGGGATCATATTTTGGGGTATGTCGCCAGATGTACTAAGCACGTTTAGGATACAAAAGAGGGCGATTAGAATTATGGCAAATGTAAACACTAGAGAATCATGTAGACCTCTGTTTAAAGATTTAAACATTCTCCCACTGCCCTGCATATATATCTTTGAAAGTATTATGTTTTTTAAAAAGAATTTAATGAATAAAGATGTTATTCTTAAAACAAACAATGACGTTCATGGGCATAACACAAGACAAATTCAAAACATTCATATTTCACACACACACACAAGCATATATCAAAAAGTAACTTTTCACACAGGAGTTAAATTATACAGTAAACTACCCCAGTATATAAGACTTGCCCTAAAAGTAAAATCCTTTGATAGAATGTTGAAAGCTTATCTGCAGTGCCATTGTTTTTACTCTGTAGTTGAATATCTTATCATATATGAGCGATGACATCTATAATTATATTTTACTTTTCTATTTTAATTGTTATACCTAGCTGTAAGTTGTTGTATTTATAGAATTAAGTTTTCATATTATGATAATAGAGTAAGGCGTAAATAGTTGTCCAATAAGATTGTATCTCTTAAGATCTGTTATTATAATAAGTTATAAATAATTATAGTATTAGTATTATATACCTATTAGTACTTTTATTTTATAGATGTAAATTCTGACGTGTCCTATATCAAAAATGTATTGTATACATATATTTGATCAAATGGAATTAACAAAATCTATCTATCTATCTACTATATCGCATCCGGACAGACCAATGGTATTCGACTAGAACAATAATTGTTAGGTAGTGCGGCCGACAGGGCTGCGTTAGCTAATATAAACATCCCTGGTTTTTGTAACGCATAGTGGGGGTAGTCACGCATCCATTATCTTTATCTTGGCCAATGGTTTTGCCTTTTATTTCTTTCTTCACATAATTACAAAGTTACGTGTGTTGTGTGGAGTATTTTGTATCGGACATGTTGGCAACAGTGATGAAACATGATATGACGCAATATGACGTCAATGAGGCGGCCACAAACATGTCCGCCGTCGTTGAACAAGCTACAACAGGGTTGTTATAAGACCAAGATTTGCATTTTCCCTGAATTTTCCCTGACTTAAGATCTCATTTTCCCTGACCACCCTTACGGAAGCGCAAGCTGGTGGAAAAATATCTATGTTATTTATTTCAGGTTTCTGTCAAACCCATACGTGTGATTCTGTGTGTGTTCATGTGTCAGGTGTGTGTATTGATTCTTCGTGATGAGGGGTAGGTGGTGCTACCACCCTCATATTGTTGTTGTTGTGGTATTCTTTTTGATGGAAAGGCAGGGCGCTCCTTGGAGGCTACTGTACCTTGTCCAGTGATAAATTTCTTGGATTTCCTAGGGGAAATGCTGAGATATTTTATTCTGACACACACACGTATATTGTGCTTTGGGAGCACGCTTCTTCGAGACTCGATCCCGTGCCACGGAAGGTCGAGGTTATTGACATATTTTTTAAAACATATCCGTCGAATTGATGAAACGATAGTTACTGACTTAAATCTTCCAAATCCCACGACATACGCTGATTATTAACTTTTTTTAAATACTCGTCCATGCGAACCTTGCTTCGTTTTTTTTCAGCTACTGTATTACACGAGATTTGTAAGCTATTTCATACAAAAACGAGTTTCTTTTCCGAGATTGTAAAGAAAAGGCCTAAAGAAAGAATTTTAACAAAACCTAATTTTAAGAATTAGCCTAATGAGCCCTTATTAATCTATCGATGAATAAGTATTCATGATTTTATTATTATTATTACTGATGCCCAGGCAGTACATGTTGAAATTGACAAAGGGGGAGCCAAGGTAGTGTGTTGCAATGATTACAACAGAAGCAAGCTTGGTAGTTATTCCTGAAGACGACCGGTTAAGCCGAGTTCAAGGACAAATTTTGTAACAGCGCGCACCTAAATTAGAGTCATTGAGGGAGTGTCATGAGTAAAGTTTCAACCGACCCAGGATTGAATCACCCAATCAGAAGAGACCACGCCAAAAGCCACGCGGTAAGTTGCGTACCCTGGAAAAACGCGCGAAAACGTGTATCTAAAGAACCGCCGATCCGAATTAATTCCGCAATAGTGCACTGAGACGTTTGGAAGATTGATACTAGTCCCAAGTTTGTGTGATGAAAACTCCAGATTATTTTTTCAAATTCTCCCCACTCTACCTCATTCTGTCAGTTTCCAATAAATTGATCGGTGAGAAGCTGTTTCGAGGACAACTTTATTGAGCTCTGGTGAGCAAGGTTCACGTCACTCTGCGTCACGATTTTCAAACGCTAATGAGCGTACTTTACTAACATTTTACTTTGTGCTCAGGTGAGCAAGGTTCACGTATAGCAGTGGAGATCTCTAGGCGAGATAAGGACTGCAAGATAGTCATGTTTAAGACTTGTTTTCAAGCCAGTGGCGATGAGTTTGAAGTGTGCAATTTTATGTAAATTTGTGTATAATATTTTTGAGTGATATTTGTGCGTGTGTTAAGCAAATGCTAAGATAGGGCAAGTCTATGATCAGTAATCGCATTAGGACATATTCGTGAGTGAAAGTAGTAGCTCACAGCGATTATAGCTAGGCAATATTATTAACATTGAACATTTCTGTCCAAGAAACTTCGCCAGGATATCCGACGTTTGGTCATGTGATGGATTGATGTCCATCGCTTCTACAACGACGTCGACGATGGAGAGCTAAATTTCCCGTAGGGAAATGCACCGGGACGGAGGTTAATGTTCTGCAAGCTGAGACGGTGATGTACAAAAATTGATTTACTCAAAATGTAGTTAGATAAGGCGCGGGAACATTGTTAATAGTTCATTCATTCTTTTTCTTGTGTTTAGTTTTTTTTGTACTGACACTATCATCTTTAAATGTACGTTGGCGCGTGGCCAAATTTGTTTGTTGTATATTTTTCTTTGGAGTCATATTAGTGTACACGGCGCGTGTATTTGATTTTATCCATGCGAATGCGAAACTCGTTACATTCGATAAGTGGCGCTTTATTAAAGTTCATTTTTTTGTTATAGGAAAGGGAGGTAAATATTGTAAGATGGTTTTTATGAACAGGTTATTACTCATACTGGGGTTGCCGAGCGCAACAAATTAAGATGTAACTGTAGAACACCTTAGTTCTAATTTTTAGCATTTTTTTTTGAGTCCTTTTCAGGTTTGTTAGTCACGGACTAGAACGGAAGCGCAAGCTGGTGGAAAAATATCTATGTTATTTATTTCAGGTTTCTGTCAAACCCATACGTGTGATTCTGTGTGCGTTCATGTGTCAGGTGTGTGTATTGATTCTTCGTGATGAGGGGTAGGTGGTGCTACCACCCTCATATTGTTGTTGTTGTGGTATTCTTTTTGATGGAAAGGCAGGGCGCTCCTTGGAGGCTACTGTACCTTGTCCAGTGTTAAATTTCTTGGATTTCCTAGGGGAAATGCTGAGATATTTTATTCTGACACACACACGTATATTGTGCTTTGGGAGCACGCTTCTTCGAGACTCGATCCCGTGCCACGGAAGGTCGAGGTTATTGACACGTAAGTTGACAGATGTGCAGATTTCCACTTAGCGCCCGTCTAGGTTCGGTGACTCATTATTAGGCAGTCCTGTTGACCGACTGATCCCTATAAGCTATCATTAGCAAACCTGTTCTTTTGTGATGGTCAGTTGGACCGTAATTAATTGGGGAGTTCGCCATGTCTGTTACGAATTATCGCATATCTTATGAATGGAAATTTGTTTTAATGATGAAAATGTTGGCTTTGAGCCTAGTGATTTTCTATGACTCAGGTCATGTTAGTTTATCTGTTGTGACACCCGTGTGGTGTAGTTGTATTTACTTGTAAAAATGACAGGCGGTCATATGGGTATTACTTTTGTTGGTCACGTGCTAATTTATTTCTGTTGATTTTGAAAAGTCCTAATTTTAGGCATTAATGTTTTTGCTACGGCAGTTCTTGATTCCAATTTCAAGCGGAAATTATTTGTTGTTTATTTAGTGTAGGAAGTGTCAGATTAATTTAAGTAGTGTATAGTTGGTTCCCCGCGTCTGTCTAGCTCTAAACAATGCAGATTCGTCCTCTGAAGGTTTACCGGATGATGACGAATCTCGCATTTATTTGTACTCATCGTTAAGCATGTAGAACAGCCGCACACGTACACAATGTCGTTGAAGTCATTTGGGACATTTGGTCCAATTTATAATCTCTCCTGATATTAAGCCTACTTACGGCAAGTAATTTATTCGGTTGGGAGTCATTTGGGAGTTTTGTTTTGTTTATTTTTTTACTTGTAAATAGTTGATCTGTTATTAAATTTATTTGTTATAACCCTGGTATTCACTTCTTCCTGCATGTTATTTTGTTATGTGTTACCCTGCATGTTAATGAAGCGCTTTAACAACAACTTACGAAATGGACTGTTACACCCCCCGAAACTGAGTCTCATAAGCTTCTTTGCAAGGGTTCATATATAAAAAATGGCTGCCCAAGTGGGACTGTTGTTGTAGTTGCTTTGCTGATCTCATACTTATTTCGCTGAGAAATAATGCCAGGTCAGGCGGGCAAGTGTAAATTCAGTAAATTGAGGCGATGTTGTACCGCCATGTGCATTAGTAAAATCACTGAGTTCTTAAAGTTAGAAATATTGAACAAGGTTAGAAGTTGATATTGCATTTGTTGTTAACTTGTTCTGGCACCCGGCATGAAATTAGAAATTTTGCATATTATTGAACTCAGTCAAAGCAGGAAGGTGTTGCCTTATTTTTACATTTAATTAACATCGGTTAATTGGTGTTTTTCGTAAATTCTGTTGGTTAGGAATTTAAAAGCAGATCGCAAGGGAGTTATGTTGTTGTTTGGAAATAAGAGTCTTGATTCAGTAAAATTTTGATTACTGAAAATTTCATTAAATTAGAATCAGTAGTATTTAAATATCAAGACATGAGTACGTGTGTATGACTGAAATCCCAGGTGCATGACCTTGTTTTTCTTTGAGTATATGTTTGTGTGTTGTGCGATGGCTAGCATCGAAGAAATCAAGGTATTAATGGAGCAGATGTCCGTGCAGTTGACTGCGCAATTGTCTGCGAAAACGGAAGAACAGTTAAAAATTCAGAGTGAACAAAGTAACAAACAATTACAGGACATGAACAGTAACATTACGGCGCAATTACAAACCCAGAAAGTAGATAGTGACAAACAATTACAGGTTGTGAACAGTAGCATTACGGTCCAATTGCAGGTCCAGAAATTGGATACCGATAAACAGTTACACGAGTTGCGGGAGAATAATAATAAACAGTTGAATGAATTAAACCATAAACTATCAGAGCAGGCAACAGTACAAACAGTACAGTTAGAAAAGATCACCCATGACATAAACCAAAGTACTAGAGAATTAGAGAAACTGGCAGGTGAGGTAGCGGAAAATAACTCAAAGCAATTAGGAGAAATTAAGAAGTTGGAATCTAAATTCGACAATAAACTTGTACAATTAGATGAAATGGTAGCCGAAAAATTAAAACAGATTGAGACAGCATGCGTAAACAACACGGCTGGAATAAAAAGCACGCAGGATGAACTACAGGGGCAATTCGAGAGACTAGAGGCCAAGAACGAAAACATACAGGAGCAGATTAATTCGGTCGATAATAATGTACTCGAGATAAAAAAGGAACTCGACAAGCTTGAAGTAAAAACGGAAAAAGAACGGATGCACTTGCGCGAAAACTTGGAAGACCAATTAATTAAAACCCAAGAGCAAATACGAGAAGAAATAGGAGAACAGCTAAGTAAGAATCAGGAAGAGGTAGGAGAACAATTAATCAAAACCCAGCAGCTGATACAAGAGCAAATACGAGAAGAGTTAGAGAAGAATCAGTAAAGGAGCGAAGAAAAAATTAGTAGTTTGAGGAACAGGATCCGGAAAGATTGGGAACAGCAGGTGAACGAAACTAAAGGAGATAGGCTGACGATCTTAAAGCGGATAGGCGAGTAAAATTCTAGAGTGCAGGCTTTGGAGGAAAATAGATAGATAGATAGATAGATTTTTATTAATTCCATTTGATCAAATACATGCATTCAATACATTTTTGATATAGGACACGTCAGAATTTACATGCATAAAATAAAAGAACTAACAGGTATATATTACTAAGATTATAACTATTTATAACTTATTATAATAGCAAATCTTAATAGATACAATCTTATTGCACAACTATTTACACCTCACTCTATTATCATAATATGAAAACTTAATTCTATAAATACAACAACATACAGCTAGGTATTAAAATTAAATTAAAAAAGTAAAATATAGTTATAGATTCCATCACTCCTATATGCTAAAATATTCAACTACTGAGTAGAAACAATGGCACTGCAGATAAGCTTTCAACATTCTATCAAAGGTTTTTATTTGTGGGGCCAGTTTTATATACTGGGGTAGTTTATTGTATAATTTAACTCCAGTGTGAAAAG
This sequence comes from Meconema thalassinum, assembly GCA_946902985.2. NCBI lineage: Eukaryota > Metazoa > Arthropoda > Insecta > Orthoptera > Tettigoniidae > Meconema > Meconema thalassinum. The sequence goes on along the minus strand of OX336389.2, from coordinate 1,434,927,148 downwards.
TTCCTTTTTGATATATGCTTGTGTGTGTGTGAAATATGAATGTTTTGATTTTGTCTTGTGTTATGCCTATGAACATCATTGTTTGTTTTAAGAAAAACATCTTTATTCATTAAATTCTTTTTAAAAAACATAATACTTTCAAAGATATATATGCAGGGCAGTGGGAGAATGTTTAAATCTTTAAACAGAGGTCTACATGATTCTCTAGAGTTTACATTTGCCATGATTCTAATCGCCCTCTTTTGTATCCTAAACGTGCTTAGTACATCTGGCGACATACCCCAAAATATGATCCCATATCTTAAGTATGAATGGAAATAAGCAAAATAAGTATTTCTTAATGTGTGCATGCTAGTGCAGGTTTTCAAAATACGTAACGCAAAGCACATCGAGTTCAGTTTAGTATTCAGATATTGTGTATGTTTATTCCATTTCAAGTCTTGTTGTATCCATAGTCCTAAAAACTTTGTTTCTGATTTATTTTCTATTTGATGACCATTTAATGTTATAATGGGCATCACAGGATTCCTATTCTGTATAGTGTGGAAATTTAGACATACTGTCTTTTTATAGTTCATTATGAGGCGATTATCTTGTGACCATTTGGTTAACTCTCTTGTAACGGAGTCAGCAGACTGCTGTATGACCTGTTTAGTTTCACCTTTTATTACGAGTGTTGTATCGTCCGCAAACAAAATTTCCTTATGTGAAAATATGAAGTCCAAACTCCAAGAACACACAGATCTCATAATTAAGAACGAAATAAGGTCCTTAGAAAACGCTACTTTATTCTCTGCAGAAAACACAGTAGGCAAACAGGGAAGTATTGGAAGTCCGGTGGGATCGAAGCTGGCTGAGGATACAGGCCGAGGTCAGAGTCCAAAGATAACGTGCGACACATTCCAACACTACAGAGGGGAGACATCAACTCCACAACCCGGCTTGGCACCTGCCCAAGTGATACAAGTAATTAGGGGGAACGACTTTAAACCCGACAAATTCAGGGAGAACTCAGGATCCACTCCTAAAGCAATTTTACGTCAGCTGGATGACTACTTTAACGATCAACACGTCAGTCCCGCAAAACAGCTGCGGATGGTTGAGAAATGTTTGGAGGGCCCAAGTTTAATTTGGTTCCAGAGTTTCAAATACACATTTAATGACATGACCCAGTTTATAGAGGCATTCTTGAGAAAGTTCTGGAGTCCTTCTTTGCAGCAGGGGTTGAGGATGGATTTATACACCAGGAAATATCACAGTACACATCCCACCAGGTTTTCCGAGTTCTTTAGCCAACAGCTGGTTAAATTCCGTGATTTTGACGACACGCCTACAGAGGAAAACATGGTTTTAACCATCAGTAAGCAGCTTCCAATGAATATTCAGCAGTTTTTAGTGGCCGGTAATATCAAGACTGCAGTTCAGGCCGAGGAGATACTCCGCCATTTGGATGAGACGAGTATCGTTAGTCCGCAGACAGGGAGACGGAACATGGAGTGTGTAAACACAGCTGAAGTTGTTCAAGGGTATCAAACTAATCACAACCAAAATAATCAAACCAAGACACAGTCTACCAGAACGCAATTTACGCCCAGACGGCAGGAGTTCGATGGCCGAAACCAATACCATAACAACAATAGGAACTTCCAGAATCGCCGTGATAATTATAATAATAATAATCAGAACAATCACAATAAATGGAAGTACCAGCGAGAGTATACCAACTGGAGGGGAAATCCAAGGCAGGGTAGACCTTACCAAAGGAACGGAGAAGGCAGGTGGAACAATACAAGGAATTATCGGCAAGATAATCAAGGGGACTATCGCAATGATTGGAACGAGCGGTACGCTGAATCACAGAAATATTTGGACGAGTTAAATGCCGAAGAAACAGAGAAAGAGAAGTGGGGGCGTGCGATGGCGAATAGGCAAAGCCCAGATAATCACCAAGGAGCGGGGGCGGAAAGCTTATTACGGCAGCAGGGGAGACGCGATGACAACCGGCGGAACTCAATGAATGGGTCCCAGGATTTAAAAAAATCACGATTGAACGAAAATCAGATAGCCTGAGAACGGAGGACACCAGGCAACGGGAGGAGACGATTGTTGCAAACATAGAAGAGTGGGTAGCATTCCCGGACGATTGTCTGGAGGAAGTGGTGAAGGACCGAGACAATGTAATCAGACAATTACCAATTATTTATGCACGTATTTGAGGTATTAGAGTGAGGTGCCTGATTGACACGGGTAGGCAGGTGAGCTTAGTCACGGAAGCATTGTTGAAAGAAATTGGAAATAAACCGTTCCAATTATGCCTGTACCATTAATGAAAGTCCGAGGGGTCATTCCTGACAAGACCATAGTTTGCAAGCACCAAGCATATTTAGACCTGGAGATATTAAACCACACATTTTCGCAAACTTTCATCGTGATACCAAGGATAAATTATAATGTCATTCTGGGAGCCAACTTCGTCTGTGATTTTCATGCTATAATTGACTTACATAATAACACTGTGAGTTTCAAACAAGTAGAGGGGTTGAGCCATGTGGGTCTGAACATGGAAGAGAGTCCACTAGAGAGAGAGGCGAATACTTGGGTCATTGAAGAATGCAATAATGAGGCGATCGAAGATAAGAACTTGACGGAGGGACGAGTAAGCCAGACAGCAGTGGTTGAAATTGACAGTCGAGATATTTCGCAGGAACTTTGGGTACATTTGGCGGAAGAAGAAATTAGCGGGTCCAAATTTGAAATTTTACTTCAGGAGCGACTTAAGGAGGCAATAAGTAGGGGAACCTGACAGAAGAAAATTAGAAGAAATTTTGAGACATCATAAGGGAGCTTTCGACACGATTCCTGGAAAAGTTTTAAATTTCCAGTATGCCATGCAAGTTACCGACTGGACCCCATTTAAGAGTAAATTGTACCCGATCCCAGAGAAACATTTTGCTCAGCTGAAGGCCATTATTAGTAACTTATTAGATTCCGGCATGATAAGAAAAGCAGCAACCCCATACTTAAATGCAATATTGGCTGTGGTCAAGCCAAATGGATCAATTAGATTATGCCTAGACGCGCGGGTTTTAAACAGTAAACTGCTAGTTGAGCATGACCAAGCACCAAGGATCAAGGATGTATTGAAGGGCTTCCGTGGGAAGAAGATATATTCTAGCGTCGACCTAACGAATAGTTTCCACCATCTTGAACTTGAGGAAAAATCCCAACTATTGACGGGGTTTTTATTTGATAACCAAAGCTATATCTGGTCTCGCATGCCCTTTGGTGTAAAAACAGCTGGATGTGCATTGATAAGAGCACTAGACAGGAATCTGACTGAGGAGGTCAAGAGCTTCACTACGAGGTATGTTGACGACATACTTATTGCATCAGAAACAATGGAGGAACACTTGGTAAACCTAAACAAACTATTGGATAACTTGAGAACCATGAATTTCAAAATTAATTTGAAGAAATCGCACTTTTGCCAGAGTGAGATTCTGTATTTGGGTCACATAATTTATGTTGAAGGCGTGAGACCTAATCCGGCGAAAATTGACGCAATCAAGAAATTCCCCACACCAACTAAAGTAAAACATGTGAGAGCATTTTTGGGAGTGACAGGTTTCTTTAAGGAGAATTGTCCTGGATACACGGAAACAGTAGCACCGATGCAAGAGATGCTAAAGAAATCAAATCGATGGTCATGGAATGAGGAGTGCGACAGGTCCTTTAGAGCCACGAAAGACCTACTGGAGAATTGTGTGAAGCTAGGGTATCCAGACTTCGAGAAGAAATTTATAATTCAGGCAGACGCTTCATTGATTGGAATCGGTGCCATGCTGTACAAAGAGGACGCTGATTAACCCAGGAAACGATCATATTTGGCATTTACGAGTCGTAAATTAAGGAAGCACGAGAGGAACTACACTGTGACAGAGCTTGGGTTGCTCGCGATTTTGTACTTACTTCAACAATGGCGCAAGATGATCTTCGGATATTCCATTGTTGTCAGAACTGACCACCATGCACTGACATTCTTATTCAAGACGACGATGGCAAGTGAAAGAGTTACGCGTTGGTCCATTTACATATAGCAGTTCGACATTACCATAGAACATTGCCCTGGAAGGATGAACATCATACCAGATGCTCTAAGCAGGAATCCTGAAGATGAGAACGAGATAGCAGCGGATGTTCACCACATAGCACTAACACCTAAGGATCGTGGGTTTTTGGACAAGCTGAAAGAAATTCAGAAGGAACAAGAAAAGGACCCATGGATGATGATGATGATCAAGTTTTACAAGAAGGAACTACAGCCAGATTCACATGAATATCGAGAAGCCCGTGCCAAGGAAGCGAAATTTCACTACTTGAATAACCTTTTGCACAAGTACGTGGATGAGGATCCCACCAAACTGTGAATTCTAGTTCCAGCGTCATTACAGAGAGGATTGACGTGGCATGTCCACGAAAGCCTAGCGCATATCGGCACGGACAAAACAGAAGCGACAATAGGGGAAACTTTTACTTGGCCTAAAATGCGATACACCATTGTGGAAGTAATCAGAACTTGTGACGCGTGTCAGCGCACTAAACCAAATAACTTCATGTTGAAACAACCTCCAAAACCATTATTACCTCAAAAACCAAGCGAGCTGGTCGCTATTGACTGTTTTGGCCTTCTAGTAAAGGGAAAACCAGGATGCCGACACCTTCTTGTATGTGTCGATGTGTTTTCCAAGATGGTTGTATTATGTCCAATCCAGAAGACGACATCAAAGCAAGTCCTCAGCAGAATTCAGAACAAAGTCATTCCGATGCTTGGGAAGCCGGAATTCATCTTATCGGACCATGGTACTTATTTTACGAGCAATGTTTTTAGGCAAGGTCTAGAGAGCCTAGGGATAAAGCATGTTCTGTCGAGCATTCGTCATCCTTGTGGAAATCCGAGCGAGAGAACGATTCGCTGTGTTGCCAAGTATTACCGAGTCATGATTCCTAATGATCATAATAAGTGGGTTGACAAAGTAGGAGATATTGAGATGTGCATGAACACTACAAAGCACGAGTCGATAGGTCAAGTCCCACTAGTTGTACACCACAACAGATTGCCTGAGAGATCTTGGGACAAGATTATTCCATGCCCAAGGGATCCGTTATTAGCACATGAGCTGCGAATTCAGCGAAGAGAGCACATGAGCAACCAAGCGGACCGAAGACTGAGGAGATACAGAGGAAAGAAATTTCATCGTGAATTACAGGAACAGGAACTAGTGCTTGTTCGAAGACCACCGATATCTGATCCTAAAAACAAAGTATTTGCCAAGTTCTGTCCAAAATTTATTGGCCCGCTCCGCATCATTAAGAATTTGGGTAACAATGCTTACAGACTTGAAGAATTGAGCACTGGCGCTAAATGTGTCTTCAATAGCGCTAATCTCAAGCCGTATTACAGAAGGGAACTATTTGACGAATAATCAGGACTATGAATGCAGATCATTATTGCAGAATTTTATTGAGAGCCAACACTCAAATATACGTGGCCATGTAGTGCCTGGGTAGAGCGAGCTTTGTTGTAAACAAGACAGCTGGTCCGGCAGGAGTTGTAATCGTGCGAGAGAGAGGGGAGGTCCGGCGAGACGTGTGAATGACATTGCAGCGTGGAGCGCGCACACTAATTGGGTCAGTGGAATGTACACACAGGCAGACGAGTGAGGTACTTAAGAGATGTTATCTTTACTACTGTGGATATTGTTTTTAAAATCCAAATCAATCACTTGCTTCGAATTTCAAAACCTTGCTGAGGATAAATGAACCCTTATTAATCTATCGATGAATAAGTATTCATGATTTTATTATTATTATTACTGATGCCCAGGCAGTACATGTTGAAATTGACAAAGGGGGAGCCAAGGTAGTGTGTTGCAATGAATACAACAGAAGCAAGCTTGGTAGTTATTCCTGAAGACGACCGGTTAAGCCGAGTTCAAGGACAAATTTTGTAACAGCGCGCACCTAAATTAGAGTCATTGAGGGAGTGTCATGAGTAAAGTTTCAACCGACCCAGGATTGAATCACCCAATCAGAAGAGACCACGCCAAAAGCCACGCGGTAAGTTGCGTACCCTGGAAAAACGCGCGAAAACGTGTATCTAAAGAACCGCCGATCCGAATTAATTCCGCAATAGTGCACTGAGACGTTTGGATAAAATGATGAAGATTGATACTAGTCCCAAGTTTGTGTGATGAAAACTCCAGATTATTTTTTCAAATTCTCCCCACTCTACCTCATTCTGTCAGTTTCCAATAAATTGATCGGTGAGAAGCTGTTTCGAGGACAACTTTATTGAGCTCTGGTGAGCAAGGTTCACGTCACTCTGCGTCACGATTTTCAAACGCTAATGAGCGTACTTTACTAACATTTTACTTTGTGCTCAGGTGAGCAAGGTTCACGTATAGCAGTGGAGATCTCTAGGCGAGATAAGGACTGCAAGATAGTCATGTTTAAGACTTGTTTTCAAGCCAGTGGCGATGAGTTTGAAGTGTGTAATTTTATGTAAATTTGTGTATAATATTTTTGAGTGATATTTGTGCGTGTGTTAAGCAAATGCTAAGATAGCGCAAGTCTATGATCAGTAATCGCATTAGGACATATTCGTGAGTGAAAGTAGTAGCTCACAGCGATTATAGCTAGGCAATATTATTAACATTGAACATTTCTGTCCAAGAAACTTCGCCAGGATATCCGACGTTTGGTCATGTGATGGATTGATGTGCATCGCTTCTACAACGACGTCGACGATGGAGAGCTAAATTTCCGGTAGGGAAATGCACCAGGACGTAGGTTAATGTTTTGCAAGCTGATACGGTGATGTACAAAAATTGATTTACTCAATATGTAGTTAGATAAGGCGCGGGAACATTGTAAATAGTTCATTCATTCTTTTCCTTGTGTTTAGATTTTTTTGTGCTGACACTATCTATCATCTTTAAATGTACGTTGGCGCGTGGCCAAATTTGATTGTTGTATATTTTTCTTAGTGTCATATTTAGTGTACACGGCGCGTGTATTTGATTTTATCCATGCGAATGCGAAACTCGTTACATTCGATAAGTGGCGCTTTATTAAATTTCATTTTTTGTTATAGGAAAGGGAGTTAAATATTGTAAGATGGTTTTTATGAACAGGTTATTACTCATACTAGGGTTGCCGAGCGCAACAAATTAAGATGTAACTGTAGAACACCTTAGTTCTAATTTTTAGCATTTTTTGAGTCCTTTTCAGGTTTGTTAGACACGGACTAGAACGGAAGCGCAAGCTGGTGGAAAAATATCTAGGTTATTTATTTCAGGTTTCTGTCAAACACATACGTGCGATTCTGTGTGTGTTCATGTGTCAGGTGTGTGTATTGATTCTTCGTGATGAGGGGTAGGTGGTGCTACCGCCCTCATATTGTTGTTGTTGTGGTATTCTTTTTGATGGAAAGGCAGGGCGCTCCTTGGAGGCTACTGTACCTTGTCCAGAGTTAAATTTCTTGGATTTCCTAGGGGAAATGCTGAGATATTTTATTCTGACACACACACGTATATTGTGCTTTGGGAGCACGCTTCTTCGAGACTCGATCCCGTGCCACGGGAGGTCGAGGTTATTGACACGTGGGTTGACAGATGTGCAGATTTCCACTTAGCGCCCGTCTAGGTTCGGTGACTCATTGTTAGGCAGTCCTGTTGACCGACTGGCCCCTATAAGCTATCATTAGCAAACCTGTTCTTTTGTGATGGTCAGTTGGACCGTAATTAATTGGGGAGTTCGCCATGTCTGTTACGAATTATCGCATATCGTATGAATAGAAATTTGTTTTAATGATGTAAATGTTGGCTTTGAGCCTAGTGATTTTCTATGACTCAGGTCATGTTAGTTTGTCTGTTGTGACACCCGTGTGGTGTAGTTGTATTTACTTGTAAAAATGACAGGCGGTCATATGGGTATTTCTTTTGTTGGTCACGTTCTAATTTATTTCTGTTGATTTTGAAAAGTCCTAATTTTAGGCATTAATGTTTTTGCTACGGCAGTTCTTTATTCCAATTTCAAGCGGAAATTATTTGTTGTTTATTTAGTGTAGGAAGTGTCAGATTAATTTAAGTAGTGTATAGTTGGTTCCCCGCGTCTGTTTAGCTCTAAACAATGCAGATTCGTCCTCTGAAGGTTTACCGGATGATGACGAATCTCGCATTTTTTTGTACTCATCGTTAAGCATGTAGAACAGCCACACACGTTCACAATGTCGTTGAAGTCATTTGGGACATTTGGTCCAATTTATAATCTCTCCTGAGATTAAGCCTACTTAAGGCAAGTAATTTATTCGGTTGGGAGTCATTTGGGAGTTTTGTTTTGTTTATTTTTTACTTGTAAATAGTTGATCTGTTATTAAATTCATTTGTTATAACCCTGGTATTCACTTCTTCCTGCATGTTATTTTGTTATGTGTTACCCTGCATGTTAATGAAGCTCTTTAACAACAACTTACGAAATGGACTGTTACACCCCCCGAAACTGAGTCTCATAAGCTTCTTTGCAAGGGTTCAATGATATGACGCAATATGACGTCAATGAGTCGGCCACAAACATGTCCGCCGTCGTTGAACAAGCTACAACAGGGTTGTTATAAGACCAAGATTTGCATTTTCCCTGAATTTTCCCTGACTTAAGATCTCATTTTCTGTGACTACCCTTACTTGATTCTGATCATTGTATGAACATATTTTTAAAAACATATCCGTCGAATTGATGAAACGATAGTTACTGACTTAAATCTTCCAAATCCCACGACATACGCTGATTATTAACTGTTTTTAAATACTCGTCCATGCGAACCTTTCTTCGTTTTTTTTTCAGCTACTGTATTACACGAGATTTGTAAGCTATTTCATACAAAAACGAGTTTCTTTTCTGAGATTGTAAAGAAAAGGCTTAAAGAAAGAATTTTAACAAAACCTAATTTTAAGAATTAGCCTGGTTTCAGATGTCGTCAGGACTTCAGAAGACATGAAAAAACAGGCTTCAACTGACTTTTTAAATAAATTAATCGGTTATGCTTAAAAAAACTTGGACAAATAACGAAAAAGAAATAAATAAAAAAATGGATTCAAGGAACTTTATTTTGAACTTCTTTCTTTGTCAGTACACTCAGTTCACAATGAAACTTCTCACATTCAAAAAGTTATTCCAATTGTTATAACTAATGACTGAAAACCTATGACCTAATAGTCAAATAATACGTTGGGTAAGTAACGTACATGGCACGGATTCTTTCAAAATTATTGCTAAGGTAAGAAAGGAATAACAAATTGGTAATGAAAAAATGGCACAACGAAACTATTTATTTGGCCACAACAGCTCTCGGACTTATTTACATGGATTTACTGCAAAAGCCCTTTTCATTGTTTAGGAAGCAAACAAGTATTGCACGGACCCACAGACAACACAGAAAGACATTTAACACATTGTAATCTTTTACGTCCTACGACTGCGCCATTACTGACATCAATAGATTACAAAACCCATACGCGATCTAGGTGACACTAAGTCTGGTATGGAACGCATTCATTGATTACCTTAGCTTGCCACGGCGTGTGAGTGGATAGCGTGTCGGTCTACTAACCCCAAGATTGCAGATTCGCTCTTGGCCGTAGTAAGTGATTTTTGTAAGGCAGCAAAAATACGATACGCATGTCATACGATGTTGTCATGTCAGAGAACCCATTTGAATTCAGTAGGCCGTGTTCATAATGGCAAAATTAATCTCGGGAGTTTCCGCCAACACAAAGTTCCTCATTTCTCTAGTAGAAAGCGCTATAGTGTTCAAGGAGCTCAGATATCTAACTTTCTTGACTTTCATAGTGATTCAAGGAACAACGAAATTCGATATGCAAGCTACCCTCTGGGTGTCAAATGACAAAGCTTGCACCGGGCACCCGAGGCCATGCGATATTATTGTTATTGATACCTTATCCTATTGTAGAACAAAATAGAACAATATTACTAAAGGAAAAAAGAGAAACACAGACTCAAATTAGAGCCACGTTGAATGGTTTAAAACTTAAAAGCTTTAACGGACGACTGACGTACACTAGAAAGGCCATACATTGTGACACATGTTTTGTGCCCATAAGATCTCCTTGCTATAATTACTAACACTTCAAGTACATAAACAATACTGAGAAAAAATATCAACATCGAAAACACAATATATCAACTGATAATGTCTTAAGGTATTTTAAATTTAGTGACTGATACTGGAAAATAAATCGATGGACTAAAACAGGAAATCCACGCATTTGGCTTGGAGTATACACTTTTTGCTACATTCTTAGCGAAAGTTAGTACGATCACATTTTGAAAAGCTAAAAATTGAAAAGTTCCCTAACCTTACAGAATATTTCCCTGACTTCCCTGAACGGATTTTCCCCTGACATTTCCCTGCCTTCCCTGACCTCTAACAGTCCTGTACAAATAAAAATCTTCATTGATGCAATATTAGCAATATATCCAGTTTTTAAAATTCCAAATGACTCCCAGAAAGGTATGTTAATGATGTACTGTATGTTCAATAATCTACCACGTTCTGGTTTGGTTCAGGTTCTGGTCAAGGGATCAATTAATCAAGGGACAGCCGTGAAGTGCATTATCGCAGTCTGTCGAGAGCTCAGAGAGAGCTGCGAGATATTGTTGGTTTTCTCGGAAATTTTGCATCTGTAACACTTGCACAGTGAGTGATATGTGCTCATGCACAGTTGAATATTTTATACTTGTAAAATGAGTTTGGTCGTGCGTCGGTGTTTACAATTACTAGATAGGTCCCATAAATTTTCTTCTTTCGCAGAACCGACGCACGACCAAACTCTATTTACAATAAATTTTAACCAGTGGGCAAATGTCACGTTGAGACTTTACATAATGCATTATTAAGGAACCAAACCTAGGCCGTCCCCTTGAGAAGTGAGCTATCTGTCCCATCTCACAGCCACAAAAATTGCAATGGATACATCAGCTAACAACATCTCTCAGCCCCTCCAAACTTGAAAAACTTTATGAACATTCTCAGATAAAAGAAAACACCTAGGCTAGAAAGGAACTTAAAATAACTTAATACGATTTTCGAAATCCATATGAAAATTACTTTCACCTACTTCTTGCTCTCAGATTTTTAGAATAGTAAATAAATAAGTCATGGAACTTACTGGAATCTTCATATTTGCACGACGGCCTTTCCTTTGTCTCTTCAGACATAATGAATACTAAAATGAAAAGTCTTCTTATAACAAGAAATGTCTACTGACGCATTCCCAACCAGCTGGGCTGACACCACAAAATGAAAATTTATTAAACACTCGAATACAAAAACATTCCGTAACTCTACATAAACACGGCACTTTTTACGGGTCTTCTTTCAACAGTAACACGACACTCGATAGCCACTGCCATTTAATTATGCGGTATAATTACAACCTCGATTTCACAGATACGATTCCAAACCGATAATTTCTCTCGATATATGCGCAAAACCAGCAGCAGCTACTTATACTCTCTGCGTGATTTGAAACTAAATGACGATACATTGCCCTGACACCAACTCTAAACAACCATTAGACACCCGCGCTGCTCTTCAGTAAGCACTGTTAAAAGATTACAACTTACCAAAACTTCAACTCTAATGTTGCCGTCACTAGTACAGCGGTTTTTCGATGTTGATGAGTAATATATGTTCTTCTAAACACTGATACTTAGAAAATATGACATAAACGACATGCGAGACATTTCCTGGAAATCTGAAAAATGGCACATCACGTGACACACGCATGCGCAGCAAAACCATGAGAAATTCCGCAGCAATTTTGAACGTCTTAAAAGTTTGCACCTTCTTTTAGTTGCACGCTCTAAAAGATAAATAATGAAGTGTGAAACACAAAGGCTTATAATGTTGTCATCAAAAGTCGACTCAAACAAAAGAAATTAAATGATTAGGAATACCATGGTATATACTGTAATTGTATCATGCAAACGATGGGTGCGTTCACGGTAATATTCTTCCATTCTATAGGTAAGTTACGTTAGTCTGACATAAATTAAGAATCTGTAACTAGAAGGTGTGCTAGCCCACCATTTTGGTTCTTACGGTAGCTCAACACAAGGATGTGCACTGGAATGTATTATATGCACTAGAGTAGTTCATTCCGGATCAGGAATGGGATTAATTTCAGTCATTTTCATATTTTCCTGTGTGGAATTAAACTGTGAATAAAACATTTACTTTCATTACCAGGACTGGAATTCGGAATGAACGATTTAATTACATTCCTCTTGAAAGGAATCTCTGAATGAGAAATGTATTTCTCATCCGGCGGGAGTGAAATTAAATCCTAAGAATGTTTTTTCATAACTCTCGGAATGAAATTGTGGAGAAAATTAAATTCCATTCCGACGGTAATAAAATTAAATGCACATCTTGGAATAAAATTGTTAGGGCTGTTTTCACCAACGTCACTTAATGCATCATTTAAGGTTATTGAACTTTGCACGAGCATTTCATCAAACAGAAACCCTCGATAACTTACCACAAAGAAGGAATTACGTTAAATGGTCAAATCTGACCACTCATTGGCGTAGCCAGAGGGGGGCCGGAGTCGCCCCCCCCCCCAAAAAAAAAGAAATCCAGAAATTGGGCTGGGCATAAGCCTTCATATTTTCTTACGGCTGGAACAACATTTTTATCCTACAATGAAATGTTAAATACAGTAAATGCGTTGACAAAGGATGCACTAACAATATCTGCACGGACAGTCACCATTGCTGTGTCTGCACTTCTTGGAGGAGCTGAAATAACTGGGTAGCAATTAGGATTATGACGTGGGGGATTTTCCAAGAACAGTAGGCACCTCTGTCTACCAAGAAATTAGGAGATTGCCATTTAGCAAGAGACCTCTCTGGAGGGGGGCAATTATAGCTTGTCAGTTTACACTCTCTTGTCAGCTTTTAATTTCCATTTCCTGGAAATAGCAGTGTTAAAATGTCCCGGTCTACAATAGTGGCTCATCGTGGTTGATTGTCGCCGCTGTCGGGATTTATTGCGGTTGTGTGTCTGTGCGAGAGGAGTGATACAGTTTGTATGTGGTAGTATTGGGGAAGAGTCACGAGTTGTTTGATAGTTGCTCTTTTCTTTCTTCTTGTTGTCACATTTGCGAGTGTTTAGAAAATCGACCGCTTTGTCATAAAAAAGGCAAAACTGGATACATCTTCGGTAAGTTATGGAAAGCTTTTATTTCAAGTTTAGAAAATTGAGGCCCCATTTCATTATATAGGCACAGCTTTTACAAATAATTTTCCCATCACGAGAAAGACGCATTGCTCACTCATAGAATGTAAAGTTATTCCATTTTTTTAAAGGTTCGTATTTATGTATTATTATTTAAACGGTGTTACAGTTTCCTCTGAATAATAATAGTAATAATAATAAACAAGAATGAGGTTCACGGTGACCAATAGGCTTACCTTAAACATCACTGTATAATTTAGAATAACAATAATGGACCTAAATGATTTGCAACGTACATTCTTTGTTTGATGCCTTTATGGGTGTCCCTTCTTCCTGTTATATACTCCTGATGTTTTTTTTTGGACATATTCATTCAATTGACTAAAAACATTTCTGGTAAATAAACTATTTAAAAAACACCAAGACATAGTGGGGTTTTATTGTAAAGAACTTTATTCTGATAACTGATAATTGAAAATCTGAGTGACAGAGACAAATATAGACACTGACACAGCTGTGAGCTGCCTCAAAACAAAGCAACGAAGGGCGGAATTCAGACAGACATTAACAGACTGAAGATTTTGTCCCAAGCTAAAAATGAACTCTTAAGTACTTATAATCAGAACAAGTAGTTCCGAGAAGAACTATACAGCCTATTTTCATATATCCTATTGGTCTTCTATATTAAAAAATCTCCCGCCTATGAAAAGGAACGCCATGTTGGAATGTTCTGTATTTACGCCATAGAGTTATGCATCATTAGATGAAGATTCTTGCGTAGGTTCATTATTCAAACGTTCACTTCGATCGAATGACTAGGACACAAGAAATGAAAAATCATTTTAAAAATTTCGCATGGCTGCCATCTTGGAGTTATGAAACAATTGAATTCAATTGTATGCCAGTAGATTTTGTAAAACATTTACCGTACCAAGTTTCACTGCGCTCGGATAATTAAATCACGGGTCAATTACATTTAAATGTTTTAACATCGCTTGACCGCCATGTTGGTATTGTGCTCACCAGATTGTCGAAAGTCCAGTCAGTGAACTTATATTAATAGCCTCTATCTGCATACATAATTTCAGTTTGTTTGCTGTAATAGATTCGTAGATATTGAGAACCGTCTAAACATTTCGGATGGTCGCCATGTTGGATTGTTATATACGTAGGCCATACAGTTCTGTACCATTAGATGAAAATTATTGCGTAGGTTCATTATTCAAATTTTCACTTCGATCGCATGATTAGGACACAAGGAATAAAAACTTAATTTTAAAATTTCGCACAGCCACCATCTTGAGGTTATGTAAACAATTGAACTAAATTAGATGTCAGTAGATTAGAATTTGTATAAACATTTACCGTTTCAAGTCTCACTGCACTCGTATGGTAAAATCGCGTGAAATATCAATTAAAATGTTTCAACTTCGCTTGGCCACCATGTTCGTTTTATAGTTAACAGGTTTTATTAAGTCACATTGGTAAACTTGTAGTAGTACCGTTTATCACTGTACAAAATTTCAGCGTGATATGTTACCGTTGCGGAGATATACAATGCCAGTGAAATATTTCGTGTGGGCCGCATGTTGAATTGGTGAGACGTATCAAAATTTGAAAGGCATGGTCGAGGTCAGACGAGGTAGTAGTGTGTGCGTACCGATTTTCATTGAAATCGCTCCGGTCGTTAAGATTTTATTACACGGGGGGGGGGGGGGAGGGACACACACACACACACATGGACAAAAGGTGATCTCATAAGCCTATTTTTTATAAATGAAAATAGGCTAAAATATATGAACTCCTGCAGTAATAGATGAGGACGTAATGGGCCCCCTCCAAACAAAAATCCTGGTTACGCTACTGTAGGCCACTCAACTCTCTAAAGCATCGTTAAAGCGGCGGGAAACAGCTGAACTGTGCCTCGGGCATCACACAATGGTGGTTTGTTTCCAAGTTTCACACGAACTTTCATCCGTATGAATATAAAATATGTTTATGGCAATGAAATTACAAAAGATCACAAACATTATTTTTCTTTTTCGTAGTCAGTTTACCCTCCAGGCAGGATTTTCCCACGGACTCACCCACATTACTAAGTTTTAATGCCAAGAAAGAAGAATACGGAAATTAACACAAAAAAAGCGTATCCGGACTCAGCGAGGGATCCCACCTTTACCGCCTCTACGGGCAGTGTTCTGGAGCTTGACATCGAATCGGGGATACAATTGAGGAGGTGGGACTAGCGCCTCGCCCAGGCGGCCTCGCCTGCAAAGCGAACAGGGGGCCTCATGAGCGATGGGATGGGAAGAATGGGAGGGATAGACAAGGAAGAGGGAAGGAGGCGGCCGTGGCCTGACTGTAGGTACTGTACCGTTATTTTATAGTCCTGTATTCACATTATTTTCGAGCACTGCACTACGACTCTGTAAGACGTGAGACAGCGAGGTATCTCTTACGTCTCCAGCAGCTGAGAATGCAGGCGGGGCGTACTGCCGAACATCTGCGGGAGTTTCAAGGTCCCAGCGGACGGACACGAAGGGTGCCGAAGCTTTCAACGCAGTTAACAGCCATCGATACTGAGATAATACATATCGAATCACACACCTGAGACTTTATTATACTGATTATGATGAATTAAGAGTTGTTTGTGCAGTTTATTCTATATGAGATGTTATCTTATAATAGCATGAAGTTTCTAAAATTAGAGTTTTGTTGTGATAAACGCTGTGTGTGCAGTAAGATGTATTTATCATCATTCATATGCGATTAACATCAACTTCCGATGCACGGTAGTGGGGGAAATGGTGTTTACTTGTAATCTGCAGACACGGAAGAGCAGTTAGATTTTGACGTGTCTCGGGCCGATACACATACACTTCGGGAGTGAAATGAACGTTTGTAAACGTGTGCCGGCAGTGATAATCGCCGTGAGAGTTTCATGTGACAAGGGAACTTAGCGTATCATTATACTTGTGAATATTAAGAAAGTACGGCAGATATGACTTAAAATTTTTCAATCAATCTCATGTGAAGACTGCGTGTATGAACACTTAGAACAAAGCTTCGTAAACGCACATTGATACTTACAATAAGCAAATTTAGCTAATGCTACACTACAACGAACTTGTATTTTCATACTACACGCAAATGATATCAGCTGTGATAGTGAATTTGACCACAGTTGGCGAAGAAAGAACTTTGATTATAAATACATTTCTCCAATTATACGTCATGTTCACGCTAACGACTTCGGGAAGAATAGCTTCAATGAGGAAAGAATCCGTAGCCATGTCCAGCTAATCCATAACATACAGAGCGTATGCATGGATATTTCGTGAGTGACTACTTTTACCTACAAACTTGAGAAGCGCATTTGAAGGAGCTTAAGATATTTCGAATATGAATCTTAGAATTCTTGAAACCATGAAAAAGGTGGATACAATCAACGGTAATATTCGAATACCGAGACGCTATTATAAGATGATGAACTTCATACAAGCGAGATGGGGTCTACAACCCAATGTTGGAGGCCATTACTGTCGCGTTGTTGCAATCCAGATTCGAGGTTGGAGCCAGCGGAACGTGAGAGGTTTCCCAGTTCGAATCCCGGAAGGCTGGATGGCCATACTGTACCACAGTCTGATTAAGAAATCGAGACCAGGGCATGTATTTCCATTATATGCCAACTCCAAGAATCGTCGAAAGGTAGAAGCAAATCCATCTTTTAAGTGGTAGCAGAATAAGGTATTCTTAAGTAACCATGATTGCCATTCTTTCTTTTCGTTTAGTATGATTCAGGTGAGGTTCATGTTCGATGTCTGTTTCGTGGCTGGCCTCATTTTTAATTGGCTTTTGATTCGAATAACGAATGCATCCCTTTTCAGTTTTTTATTTTTGAATTTACTTGAAGATTGATATTTCGCGTTTTTGAAATCCTATTAAATGATATGAATATTTGTAATGTTGTGAAGACAATCGATAGGATGAAGCCATACGTATTTTCCATGAGGATTAATTCAATTTGAAATTATTTGAAATACTGTCAGGATTTTGATGAACTTTTCGAGTGTTATCTCGAAACGATGGTTTTCATCGGCGTTGATGCCGAAAGTTACTTGTTGAGGAACTATTTTTGAATATCACTCTCATGAATTTAGTAGTAGGAATTCAGCTTTGATGAGAAGTTTGATCTTTCTCAATTTTTAGGACATTCTATATTCTTATGAATGACTTGTATTAGCAGTGATTTCTAATGAATCAACAGTCGTCTAACCTTAAATGTTACCTGGATTCATGGAGTAGAAATCATTGTTGGCATTTTACGAGTTCATTTGAGTGGAGGAGAGCCCCATTTAGTCTGATCATTTTTACTTCGTATGGATCCCACGTGTATTGCGTGCATGGAGGATTTCATGATATAGAGTTGATTTATCTCTACTGTTGGAACATTTTTTGAAATGAGAACTTAATTCAGATGAACATTCAGTGTTTTAAATATGATTCCCAAGGAGGAGTTCGAGAGTTGATCAGTTTTGTTTATTAACATGTGGCGAAGAGCATTCTTGTAAGGCAAAGCTATTATACTTAAATGGAATTAATAAGTAATCCATATTTACAGATTTAAGCAGTGTGAAAAGGTATTACACAGTTTTGATCGGCACGTTGATGTGTGCGATAGTTATGATACTAAATACATGTAAAAGTTTACTGGTCACCGTGAAGGTGTTAATTAATTATGTATATCAGTGGATATACATAATGCCTAGGCAAGATGGCGTCACAGTGAAAGTGTAGTGAAATAGCAGCTGGTGTAAATATTTGATAAAAGTGGTAAAATATTATAACAGAGGTTTAAAATCTATAAAGTTATTTTCCTTAGATCAAGTGTAAAACGGAATATTGATAGTATTTAGAAATTCTTATTGATAATTTAATAAACTTAAACTAAGTTGTGGGAACGTATATCCAAATATTCGGTGACTTCTTCAATCACTGTTTGAACCAAGTAGAGCAGTGGTGCTTTTACGAGACTTCACCCGATTGGAAGATATACGTATTTCACAGTCTTCTTTATTGGTAGGTAATTAGATTAATTCTATTAGGTAGCAATAATTAAAATAAATTTAGTGTAATTTGGTGTAAACATCTAGGCTAACTTAGATCTCTAGTATGACGACAATAAACAGTGTTAGTGTCTCGTTAGGTAATGTAACCGTAACGGATTTAAGCTCGTCGTGCAAAATAAAAGTAAAAAATGCAAATAAAATCATCACAAGATCTCAGGTAAAATTGAATGAGGAGAAAAGTGAAACCGATTGTCGTAATGTAGGCCTACCGCTACCGTCATGCGAATGTCATAACCTGAGAAACGAACTGTCCTCAAAAGACGAAATCATAAAGCTGCTAAAGGAAGACATTGCTAAGTTAATGGAAGAGTTGAATAAATTAAAAGGAAACAGAGAGGAAAGCAAGGAAACTTGGTCGACAGTGATTGCTGGTAAGATAAGATTGAATAAGCCTAGGCCTATAAATGGAGTACATGTAACTGAAATTCCCGTCTCAAATTCATTTGGAGTGCTTGTCGAAGAAAATGATGACTTTCCTCAAGAAGAAAAGAAGAAAGTGATAAAGAGAAAAGCCTGGAAGATGCGGATATTTGCGGATAGCCACGGGCGAGATGTAGCAGCAAGCGTATTGGAGAGAAGCGGAGAAATGGAGGTCACTTCGACAGTAAAGCCAAGAGCTCAAATTGCAGAGGTCACGAACGGGATGATAGGAGAGTGTGCGTCCCTTACTGCAAAGGACTACGCAGTGATCAGCGCAGGAGCAAACGAGGTCTATAGAAATGAGAGTAAAAAGGTAATCAATGATTTAAAGGGTACATTGCCATCCATGCAAAAAACAAATGTCATTATTGTAAACATTCCGCAGAGATACCATTTAATTCCCAAATCATGTGTAAATGTAGAAATAGAGGCTACAAATGGAACAATTCATAAAATTTGTAAGAGTTTTCCAAATGTCCAAATTGTAGATGAAAGTAAATTAGACAGGAAGTTCCAAACTCGGCATGGCCTACACTTAAATAGATTAGGAAAAGATTATCTTAGTGATGAAATCTGCAAAATTGTAAATCCAAATGGTAAGAATAATTCAACAGTAATATCATTAGAGTGGAAGCAGGGAAACTGGTAGAAGAAGCCAAACGTGAGGTTTGGCATTCAGATCTTTTGAAGTCAAATTTAACGGAGTGCAACAATGGTATTTCGGATTTGTCTAGCAATGATAATAATAACAATTATGATAATAATAATGCAAATAAATCACCAACACAAGCTTGCAAAAGTAACAAATTTAAAATTTACCACCAAAATGTCCAGTCTCTTTATAATAAAATTGATTACATAAATCTAATGCTTAAAAATGAACTTAAAAACATATCATCACTATGTATTTCAGAACATTGGCTGAAAGAGGAACAACTCGAATTAATTCAATTCCCAGGGTTTATACAAGCTAGTAAATACTCTAGATCTAATATTAGCCAAGGTGGTACTTGCATCTTCTTAAGAAATAATTTAGATGATGAACAGATAACAGCTTATGATTATCTAATTATGGAACAGGATTTTGAATTCTCTGCCGTAAAAATACAGCAGTTTATGTTAATAATTGTATGCGTATACCGTTCTCCATCAAGAAAGTTTCCTTTATTTATAGATAAATTAGAATTGTTACTCAATAACATGAGCAAAGTAAATTTCGATATAATAATTTGTGGGGATGTAAATGTGGATTTCTTAAAATTTGATAGAAATTGTGAATTATTAACAGAGTTACTAATTTCCTATGGACTGAAACCTACAGTAAATACCCCAACAAGAATAACAAAATTTAGTAAAACCACTCCTGATCAAATTTTTATAAATACAGATAAATATCACCATTCAATAGAAGTCTATTGTCCGGGTTTTAGTGATCACCATGGACAAATACTGAGTTTAGAAGTATCCGAAACAATCAGTAGTAATGATAATGGAGTAAAAACAAAGTGCAGATCATTCACTGAATCAAATGTTGCATATTTCAATTACTTATTAAATAAGGAAACATGGTCAGAAATTTATAAACTAGAAAATGTAAATGATAAATTTAATGCATTTAACAGTACCCTAAACCACTATTTTGAAATAGCATTCCCCTTTAAACGAAGAACTGTTCAAAATAACAAAACGAGCAATTGGATAACAACAGGGATTATAAATTCATGTCAAAGAAAGAAATTTCTACACAAATTATATAAACAATACCACACAACACCTGAATTCTATTTATACTACAAAAAATAAGGTAATAAGACTAGCAAAGAAAATGCATAATGATAATTTTATTTCCCATCATCTAATAAAAACAGGGCTATGTGGTCCGTGATAAAGAAAGAAACTGGAAAATCTGCTAAAATACAAAGGAACATTACACTGACCAGAAATAATAAAGTGATTAATAATCCAGAGGAAATAGCAAACACTTTTAATGACTATTTTCTGGAAATTCCACAAAAATTATTAAATAAATCACAGGTAAATACACTAAATTCTAATAATAAAATAAATATATGCAGTGATTCTTTAATTATAAATCATGTCACAAGTGAAAAGGTAAGAATAGTTATAAAAGAGCTAAAAAATAAATTCTGTGCTGGCATTGATGGCATCCCTGATGCAATTTTAAAGAAATGTGCAGAAAATATAATAAATCCACTTACGCACTTAATAAACAGTTCAATTCTCTCAGGAACTTACCCGGATATTTTGAAGTTATCAAAAGTAATTCCAGTGCACAAAAACGGTTCAAAAGATGAATTAGATAACTATCGTCCTATTACCTTACCAACTGGTATTGCAAAAATTGTGGAAAAATTATGTGTAAGTTTCATAGAAAAAATAAAATATTATCAAACTCACAACATGGATTCAGAACGGAAAAATCTGCACAGACAGCAATTAACGAATGTAGTAATTGTATACTGAAATTAATTGACAATAAGGAACATGTAACTGGCCTATTCTTGGATTTATCGAAAGCATTTGATGTTGTTGACCATAAAATCCTCCTTACCAAACTAAATCAATATGGTATTAGAGGTCTAGCTAATAAATGGATAGAGTCTTACTTAACAAGGCGTAAACAAATAGTAAGCTTGAGACACAAGGATGATGGAACCAAATTACTTAATGAAACATTGTCCAATGAGGGAATTATTGAATTTGGAGTACCCCAGGGATCGGTTTTGGGCCCACTACTCTTTCTTCTATATATCAATGATATAACACAGAACGTTCATTCACATAAGGCAATTTTGTTTGCGGACGATACAACACTCGTAATAAAAGGTGAAACTAAACAGGTCATACAGCAGTCTGCTGACTCCGTTACAGGAGAGTTAACCAAATGGTCACAAGATAATCGCCTCATAATAAACTATTAAAAAAACAGTATGTCTAAATTTCCACACTATACAGAATAGGAATCCTGCGAAGCCCAATATAACATTAAATGGTCATCAAATAGAGAATAAATCAGAAACAAAGATTTTAGGACTATGGATACAACAAGACTTGGAATGGAATGAACATATACAATATCTGAATACTAAACTGAACTCGATGTGCTTTGCGTTACGTATTTTGAAAACCTGCACTAGCATGCACACATTAAGAAATACTTATTTTGCTTATTTCCATTCATACTTAAGATATGGGGTCATATTTTGGGGTATGTCGCCAGATGTACTAAGCACGTTTAGGATACAAAAGAGGGCGATTAGAATTATGGCAAATCATGTAGACCTCTGTTTAAAAATTTAAATATTCTCCCACTGCCCTGCATATATATCTTTGAAAGTATTATATTTTTTAAAAAGAATTTAATGAATAAAGATGTTTTTCTTAAAACAAACAATGATGTTCATAGGCATAACACAAGACAAAATCAAAACATTCATATTTCACACACACACACGAGCATATATCAAAAAGGAACTTTTCACACTGGAGTTAAATTATATAATAAACTACCCCAGTATATAAAACTGGCCCCAAACATAAAAACCTTTCATAGAATGTTGAAAGCTTATCTGCAGTGCCATTGTTTTACCCCCACTCTTTTTCCCTTCCCTGGTCCCTCCGCGCTCCGTTGAGCGGATCACACATGTACGTCGGAAGTCAAACCAGTCAGTTAGAGCTTAACTAAAGCTCGCCTCCTCAACTCTAGAGGCAAACTTTTAAATTCGACGCCATGTTCGAATTTTAGAACCAACCGTCAACAGCAACATCGCCTTCTTCATGAAGCAAGGATAAGTACCGACTTCATGTTTTAACCTCATTCTCATCGCTTTTAAAAGGCTCAATGCTTTATTTGGATTTTATAGACAGTGAAAGTTGCTATGTGAAAATAACTGCTTTCTAGAGATCTTCTTGATCAAACTTAAACTATCAAGTCTAACTTTCTATATGAAAGATTTTCTGAGATGCTATCTCACATCGAGGGATATTTCTAAAATACCCACTGTCTATATAATCTAGCTTTCCGCCGAGGGATTCTCTACCCAATTTAAACAAGTCATCATTGCTCTGGAGCCTTCCAGAACCTGCACTCTATCTACCAGTTATACTGTCATGTACTTTCCACTCACATATGGGAATACTGTTTCAAACTAAGGAATCTTCCTTATGAACTGCTAATCAATATATAATTTTTCTTCCTCCGTTGGGATTTTTCTGGTGCATTCAACTATAACCTACAAGTTTCTCAAGCAATAGACTCTCGCAAATCTAGTGTAACTAGTTATTTTCCACCATTGCAATAACTTTCTTTGCCATCAACGTTTTGTGCTACTACAGTGAACTCTTCAACTATATCAACAGACTATAGTGAAAACAGTGCCTGTTCAAATTTTCATCCGCGTCGCGCTCGTCCGAGTGCAATAAATACGGCCATGAACACTTTTCCACAATCCCATTTGATCTTTCCCAAACCCTTTACTAACAAACTAAAATAATAAAATTGTTACTTTAGGTCTTTTTTCAATGAGGTGTTACTCTACACAAGTGCCCTCCCTTATTTGCTCCATGTATAACGAATTAATGTCTGTAAAACTTCGTGTCTAGTACACGCCTTAAATTATATTTTTCTCCCTTCTAATGAGGGAATCCAATTCTTTCTACTCAAAAGTGAGTTATCTCTAGGTTTCACGAAAGGGAAACTTGCCCCATTTTTCTCGTGATCCCTACTTAAACATAGGAGTTCTAGAAACTTCCTTTCAATTGTTCTCTTCAGGTTTCACAATAAGTGACCTGCCCTATTTGCATAATCTCCTATGTAAAATCATTAAACGTAGTTCAGTATCAATACAAGAAGTTCTAGAAACATCTATTTCATTTCTTCCTGTTTTTTTGTTGTTACTTTCAAAGTTGTTATTATTTCTAAGATACTTATCTAGAAATCCTTAAAGTACACGCCTTGTACTTGATTTATTGTTGAACTTTAATTACGTCAGTTATCTTTAAATTTTTCATTTATTCATCTTAGCCATTTCAAAATCTTACGAAGATTTTAAAGCATATAAAAGGTTTAAAACCAAAAGAATTTTCAAGTGCCTGGCGCAAGCTTTATATGTTTTCGGAGGTCTGCGACCCCAATTGTTTATAAAAATCAAAATTATATATTTGTTACAAAAACTACTTCCTTTTACATTGTTAAATAAATTAAAGATTTGTTTTTTGCTTTATTATTTCTCTAACATAACGGTTAGGCATGATCCTGTCTTCCTTGACTCTTCCTATTTAATAAAAATAAATCTATTGATAGGGTTTTCATCACTTGTTGCATTTGAGCAAGAACTCTTAGGTAGTAACTTAGTAAAGTCTCTCTTAGCTTTAATAGCTAATTCTAACTGGCCAGTAAGGCAAGAGCTCGCTACGCCAGCTTCCTGCTTGCGGAGATTCTCTCTAACACTTATGGTTGGTTTTTCAAAATATAAGTGTTTCTCATTGTCTAAACTTTTAGTCGGCGCCTTGCTGGGTAAAAGCTTTGTTATTTCTAAATGCAAATATTGGTACACTAACCAAATTATTCCCAAAGGTATAATTGCTTTATCCCTATCCTTCTTGGAAGCATTTGGTCGCTCTTTAGAAATTCTACAATTTCAAAAACAAAAATATCAAAGCTGATTCAAATTATTTGCACTCTTCAAATTACCTGTTTAGAAACAAACTCCTTTTTTAACAGATACACAGTAAATCTGTTACTCTTTGTGTTGCCAGACCACCACCCTTCCCCACAGTAGGCATATTTATGCTTGAGAGGGAATACGCTACAGCAACTTTCTTGCGAACAGCCCAAGTTCCAGCTTCGTTTCCTGTTAGCTTTGCCCAGGTCCCTACCCACTTTAGGTATCGGAGAGCGGATTTGCAGTGGCAGCTGCCTTTGAGTATACTTAAAGTTAAAATTATAACTTCTGTTGGACTCTCGTCCTATTTCTCCATCCTTTTTCT
Source organism: Meconema thalassinum (assembly GCA_946902985.2). Taxonomy (NCBI): domain Eukaryota; kingdom Metazoa; phylum Arthropoda; class Insecta; order Orthoptera; family Tettigoniidae; genus Meconema; species Meconema thalassinum. The sequence continues at coordinate 1,434,902,272 of OX336389.2, read as the reverse complement.
CCAGTCCGAAACCCACTTCTTTTTCTTTATCATCTTCCCTTGGGGGTTAGGTTATTTCCAAGCTAATAATCTACCCACGTTTAATTGCAGTAATGTTGGTGTGCGTGTAAGTAAGAACACCGTTTCAATATGCTGAGGCTTCAGTAACAAGTCCCATAATGTATCACTGCACTTCACTTCTCGTCTACACATGCATTTTAATAACATGAAGTGAGACAGATTCCTATAACTGAATGCTGCCCGCATACAATGTCTAGCACGCTGTATAGCCAAGCCTCCTTCGACACTGAGCTTGGTGTAATTAGGCCTCAATACGGCACAACACGAAATCTAATCATTAACCGGGATCGCCATTGACTTGTGATAACTTTGCACCCTTTTTCCTCGGAGCTACATTGCGATACGTGTCTTTTCCTATACGTACACTTGTCTGAGTTGTGAGCAATTTTTATGAGAAATATAAGTTACTCCTATGTGCCATTTTTATATGATGTGATGAGTCCACGCCTTTGTGGTGAAACTTTAGTCTGTGCATCTATTAATAGCCCTCTGATGTCTTAATACCATATATGGACATATTTGCATCTTGTCCCCTTGATTGGCCAGTGATTTATATATTGGAAGGGGTCGCGTCCAATCAAATTATACCACGCAGTTACCTTTGTGTAGCGTGATTACGTCGTCATTGCTTTGTCTCGAGGCATTTCGTTCTTGCAGCCAAGTAGGCTAGACGTATTTCCATATCCTAGGGGAAGTGCCCATGTTCAAGGTGAAACCATGGCGAGGTGTCTGTATGTCGTAAACTATAATTGCTTTACTGTAGTTCAGTTTCATATTTCAGTAATTTAAACTTTTATTCTGCGTGATTTTTCATTTCTTTCGCGTCTGCTTGCTCTCTCCCGATATTTTTCCGCCTCCCTTTGTGTGCGTGTAATTGTTGGTGAGTTTTTGTTTTGTATGGTAATATTATTTTATTTATTTTTGATAACGTAGTTTTTGTACTTTAAGGGTTGAAAGTTATGTATGTGGGCTGTCTTCGTTTTCCTCTGGAGTGCGTGACGGTGAGTTTGCCTACCTTGTAGGGGGCACCATTGAGTCTGTCATTCAGAGTGTATTTTATCGTAGAACAATATGCACGGGATTGCAGATTATTTTTTTCTTGCTTCCCGTAATGCTTTGTTCTTTATCTTAAGAGTTCACAAAAGGAGGTCTCACAATTGCTATTTTTCTGGTGACCTAACCTGTAATATTCTTGTTCCTGTGTGTGCCAATATTTTGCGCATCACATATTTTCGTCGTCTTTGTGTGCCCTTATATTCTACGCATACTTTCAACTTTTAAAGTATATTTTTGTGTTGCCGATAATTTAACGTAACTTTCCTTTTGTTTAAATTTCTATTTTTCTCGTAACTCACTTGATCTTGCATGTGCCTCCGCGTCTTTCTTCCTCACGCCTCCCCTCCCTCGCTCCCCTCTCCACCCCGTTCTGAACCATTGCACCCCCTCCTATTTCGTTCATCCTTTATGACACGCTTTGTCTAAATTATATAACGTATCTTGACTTCGTTGAGTGTAGTCGTTTCTTAGTTTTGTCTTTTTATCCAATTACGACATACCTACATTTAGTTATCGTTTTATCTTTCCTTGAACGCGTTACTTTAACTTATTTTATTTCATTTTAATATAATTTAATTCTGTATATTTTCGACCTTACTTCTGTTTTGTATTTTTCTTACGGTAACATATTGTGGTTAAGTTGTTGGACATCTGTTCTTTCTTTTAACATCTCTGGGATCGTTGTACTTTGTGATAGTTATTTTAATACATTTTATTTTGCCTAAGTATCTCTGCTTTTGCGTCACTCCTTATTTTAATTTTGGTAACCTTGCTCACCTTCTTCGGGTTTTGTCTGGTTTTTGCTATATTTTGGTTTGTCGGCCTTATTAGCGTACTTGCGACGTTAATACGACCTACACGGCCTCTGATTTAAATTTGTTCATCTTTGGATTTTGCTGTATTTTGTTTTTATTTAGCTTTCCCCCTTCCTTTTGGGATTGCTTTCTGGTTTGCCTTTTAAAATTTGGGCCCAGCGAAAGCCAAACAGGACTGCGATCTCCCCGTTTTTCTTTCTTCTATTTTTCTATTTTATATTTCTTCGGGAATATGGGAAGAGCTCCGGCTATGTTTCCAATGACGTCGGCTGCGTACGTAAGTACATGTTTATCACGATTATGTCCTTTAAGTTGCGTACAAATGGATTTCATAGCGTGGTTTTGAGACAAAATCACCTTCCTAATTTAACAATTTTTTTTCAGCTGTTAGTTCCTGAGACTTCGAGCTGTTTTGCATTGTAAAACGTTTCCATCCTTTTCGTACCTATATTATAATGTTGTCTTTCTGAGGTTTAAGGTGCTGAGAATTTCATGAAGGAAGAGAAAAGTCTGGTGTTTTTCTACCAACATTTGAAAAGCACACAGCCGCAAACCGTGTGTTCCGTGTGAGGATGACGACTTGGTGCCCGTGAGTAAATTACCACGTGGGAAAGCAACATCTTACGGTAATGTGATGTGCACTTATTTATTTTTTCTCGTAATACTGTTTAGCTACCTTTTATATTTTTGAAGTAGTTTGAAGTTAGTAGTCTTTGTAGTCCTTTTTCTTATCTCTTTGGTGTGTACGCACGGTACACACCAATTATATATATTTAATATATCTCGTCATGGATACAACTATTAAGCAGGAATTTTGTTTTCTGTCCTTTAATTTTGAGTCGTTGACTACACCTATTTCTTCAAGTAAGGCTATTCCAGAACCCCAGTCTTTTAGTGTACCGAAAGACTTACTTACGTTTGACCCGTTATCTAGTGGCTACGTTTCTAATCCTATCAGTGATGGTCATTCTGACAACGTTGCATCCATTGTGAGCAAGTAGAATCTTACTTTTTCCGGGGAAGATAACACATCTTCAGTTTTTTGGTTCATCCAGAGGATTGAGGAACTGTGTCAGTGCCATGACATAAGTCCCGATAAGATTGTCCGTTGCCTACCTATTTTACTTTCTGGTAATGCGTTGCAGTGGTACAGGTGTCACCATTCCATAACACTTCATGGAACGAATTTGTGTGCAAGATAAAAGCCCTTTTCACTCCCCAAGATTTCGCGTATGCTTTGAAACAGGAAATCTACGCTCGAACTCAAGGCCCCTCCAAGAAGATTGACGATTATGTCACGGCTGTACGCCTCCTCACAGCCAATCTGCCTCAGCCATTCCACCCACAGGAACGTTTCGAAATTATTTATAGGAATTTAAATCCTATATATAATTACTTCATACGTCGCATTTCGGTACGCTGTATTGAGGACATAATTCTACATGGAGGCGAATATGAGAACAATTCTCGGTCGAGTTTGAGTTATGTTCCACCCCCTATTTCTCACGAAGTCATGTTTCCTGAACTAGACTGTGCGGCTAGCACACAACAAGCGTATCCTTCTGTGGCCCATCCCGTTATCCCAAACAAGACTGTCGCTTTTAATCTCCTCTCCCGTCCTGCCATAAATCACGTCCAAAGTGATTGTCACTCTACCCGCCAAACGCATTCTACCCCCCGTGTCCACAATAATCCTCCCGATACCAAACGAGTCTCCGCAAATATCTTATGTTGGAATTGCAACAATCAGGGTCATAACTTTCGTGAATGTACCGCTAGATCCCGTAAGTTCTGCTACGGTTGTGGGATGTCAGATGTGACTAAATTGACCTGTCCAAATTGTAATTTCAACCAGAAAAACTGTTGAAGTGCTGTCCTGAGTTCGACCGTGGGGCAGCCCTCAAAGCAGGTATCGCAATTCTTATCTTTATTTTGCTTCTGTATCACAAACTTGGGTCACATTATCTTTTCATCATTTCACAACTCAAGCCATTTTGGATTCTGGAGCCACGGAGAGCTTTATCCTTCGCTCTGTGGCGGAACAAGTTGTTGTCCTCGCGAGGATGGACGTGAGCGATAGTTCGTGTCAGCTGGTTCGTCTACTATCAACGTTACCGGTACTGTTTTATGTCATATCAAGATCTATGGTTCTTCATGGGATCACCAGTTCCACGTAGTTGATAATTTATCCACCCCAGTAATTCCTTTAGCTTTCTGTTTCATTCCAACAAGCAATTCCCGTTCGAAGAAAGCACTTCTCGTGTTAGTGAAGTTTCTACTGTGCATGCTGTCTAGCTGCCTCTGTCGTTATTTTCGGAAGAGCGTGAAGTGCTGATTGATTTGGTGAACGAATTCTCGGATGTCCTCACAGATAAATTAGGTTCAGCGGTAGGTTACGAATGCCATATTGATCTCACTGACAATGTCCCCGTTCGATCCCCGCCATTTGCATGTTCACCTCCAAAGCTGTTGGTTATGAGAAAATATGTCAAGGAGCTACAAGATAAAGGAGTAGTCGTGCCTTCCAAGTCTGCGTATTGTACCATTTCTCTCAAGCGTTTGTTGCAGCACTGAGCTGTAGGATTGGTTTTGTATTAAAATACTGCGCATAACTGGCGAGCTTGTGGCGTGATAGCTGACGGATTCCGTGAGGCTGGCCCGAGCCGAGCAGAGCCGAAGTTTACCGAACTGGCTGACGCAATAGTAACATTCGGAACTAATGCGCCGCGCAGATCCAACTTATTGATTAAATATTGAAAGTCACCTCATCTATAATAACGAGGAAGAGAAGTTTATTTTTCATTTTCAGCATTTTACCCAAGATGTATTGACATTGTACTGGCTTTGAAGAGAAGATTTCTTTGGCAAGACTTCATGATATATGACAGCTATGTTGACCATGCGCCGACGCTTTGATTTATCGATATACGCACCGTCAGTATGCGGGCTGTTCGAGCAAGCCAAATTTTGATATATCTCTGCCCAGAGCAGTACGTCCTACGAGCGTGAATATTAAGACATATCGCGAAGTGCAAGGCTCACTTGAAACATGTGTGAGGCCATAGTTAGGATGTTGGAGTTGTGTGACGAAAAACTCTAACATAGGCATATCAGTAATGAGTGAGATTTTCACGCTGAATATGTGCCGTGTAACGTGCAAGTTTTTTTTATGCCACATTCACATTAAGGCAAGCGCTTTACAACGAGCAACGTTAACTTTGGCGAGTGTACAGTGATTCTCGCAGTAGACTTTTCACTTCAGAATCGTGCTACTTCTATGGATACAAGCGTTGTTACACTTGAGCACTAGATGAACTATTTCACTCATTCCTCTCATGTTTCTGGCAAGATAACCGACAAGGTGTCGGGAGGAAGGAATATAATGCACGTATACATTATAGCTATGGCTGAATAAACATTTGCACATGAATACTGTGATGTAGGCAACGCACTATGCATTCTACGGAATGGACACTGACTTTTTAAAAGCGTCATCGCTAGTGCTAAATTTTCTTCTACCATGTCAGTCCATTATGACATGATGACAGTAAGATGCAATTATCGCTTCGGGCGTATGCTACTACTCTGTGATGAGACTCTTACTCGGAACGATATCATCAGTACGTGTAGTGAGGTAACAACCGGTGATGTTCGTGTGGCTGTCTGGAACCCGAGCGTCTGGGATTGGCAATCCAGGGTTCGATTCCATCGACATTCCAGGAGGACCCAGGGCATTTCTACGTATAAAGGAAGACTGGATATTGGAGGCATACCATTGCTTTCGATTCCATCATCGTCTGGCGATAAGGTACATCAAATTTACACCCGTCAGTAGTGGTAATGCATGAATATTATAATGTTTTAGTAACTGCCATATTTTCTTTTTCTTAGTATAGTCGATGGGTAGGACTTAGACTTGACGCTTTACTCTTGGCTGATCCTATTCTCGGCTGGATTTTGATTCTTTTTAAAAGAATGCATCCATGGTGTAGTGTGTTTTACACAAGTCATGGTAACTCATGGTAATTTATATGGGAACATTTTTGTCGTAGTGAAGAGAGTCGACTTAGGGAAGTTTATATTATAGTGATTTTGAACCTCCATCGTGGTTTATATTTTCTTCTTGCCACGTTTATTCGTATTCGCGTTTATCAACGGATCTACTTTATGGAGATCATTCTGATTGTTAGTTGAAGAGTTGTCAATGTTCGTTTGAACATTTTTCTTCGTCGTGTTAGAGAGTTGAGACGTTTTTGAGCTCACTCTTGGCCTGATAGGATTTATTTTTGTTTTTGCTAAGAGAGATTTCCAGTTTTGGTGCATTGTGTAGACAGTAGGGTTTCCTAATCGACGATTTGGTGTTTATCGTTTCGTTCACCCTCGTTGATGGTGTAGGAACCCTATATTATTTTCCATAGTCAACTCGAGCAGGAATATTTCTTTTCATGCTTGAAAATCTTGATCATACTGAATTTATTGTTATGACACACGATTGTCATGTTAATTTTGAGCTGATAGAAATCCATTTCATATATGGTATTTTTCAGACTTTTCAATGTGGATTATAGTATAGTAAAACATTCTGAACAGCATTTACGATCTATTCTTCGACATGAGTCTCAGATAATCGAATGTGGAGGCATGTTCTTTAATAGACATGTGATCGTAATAAACTATTGTAAAAGCATTAACTATAAGCCTAATAATCAATTGGAAAAATGATAGATAACATTTTTAGACACTCTATATGAAGTATAACATCCTGTATAACTCTAGAAACGCAAATATCAAGCAAACTGTAATTATTGAAGTATATTATTGATGAAAGCATTCATATCACCAGTGAGAGTGACTTATGATACACACACACACACACACACATATATATATATATATATATATATATATATATATTGAACCCTTGCAAAGAAGCATATGAGACTCAGATTCGGGGCGTAACAGGTCATTTTCGTAAGTTGCTGTCAGGGCGCTTCATTAACTTGCAGGGTAACATATAACAAAATAACATGCAGGAAAGAGTGAAGCCAGGGTTAAAACAACTGAATTTAATAACAAATCACCATATTTACATAAACAATTAACAACAAAACTCCCACTTGACTCCCGCTTAATAAAAATGCCAAAAACTGAGGCGATATCTCTGGAGAGATTAATTACCTGGACCAAGTGTCCTTAAATAAAACGATACAAAAGTGACCATATAAGTGCGTACGCCGTTCTACATGCACCACGATGTGTACTTTGAATGCGTGATTCGTTATCATCCAGAATGACCCTTCAGACAACGAATCCGCATTTCCTAGAGCTAGACCGACACAAGGGAACACAACTACAATACATTAAATTAAACCGACACTTCCTAAATCTACTATAAACAAACACAAAATTTCCGTGTGAAATTGGACTTAAATTGCCGTAGCAACATTTACTGCCTAAAAACTTAGGACTTCTCACACAAATCAACACAAGTACATTAACACGTGACCAATAAAAAAAAAATACTCAAATGACCGCTGTCAAATTTACAAATACTCTACCACTACACCACACGGGTGTGACAAACAAAATTACATGAAATCGAGTCATCAACAAAGCAATAGGCAAACAGCCAACATTTACGTTAATCACAATATTCTTATCCATACAAGGTACAACAATCCGTTACACACATGGCGAACTCCCCAATTAATTATGGCTTAAAAATTAGCCATCACAATGAACAGGTTTGCTGCATGAAAGCTTACAGGGTTCAGTCGGACAAAAGGACTGCCTATCAAAATAAGTCACAGGCAAAACGGGCGGTTTGTGGAACTCTGCATGTCTGTCAACCCACGTGTCAATAACCTCGACCTCCCAGAACATGGGGTCGAACCTCGAAGAAATGTGCCCCAAAGCACAATAATACGTGTGTGTCAGAAAAACATATGGACAAGAATCAGCAGTCTCCCAAGAGCACTCTGTCTTTCCATCTAAAAATACAACAGCAGCAAAAATATATAAGGGCGGTAGGACAACTACCCCCTCCTCACGTAGAATCAACACACACAAGACACATCAACACACACTTAATCACACGTATGGGTTGTGACAGACCCTGAAATAAAAGACACAAATAATATCCACATGCTGGCGCCATCGTTCTATGCCGTGACTAGTCACCTGAAAAGGACTCAAGAAAAATCTATCAAAATTAGAACGAAGGTGTTCTACAATTACTTTTAAGTTGGTGCACTCGGCTACCCTAACATGAATAATAACCTGTTCAGCAAAAAGTTTTACAATCATTTCCTCCCATTCCTATTTCAAATATTAACGTTAATAAAGCACCATTTATCGAATGTAACGGGTTCCGCAATTGCAAGGATAAAATCACGCACGCACGCCGCGTACATTACACATGACTCAAGAAAAAAAATCAAAATATCAACAAACACATTGGCCACGCGCCAACGGACATTTAAACATATAGTGTCGGTACAAGAAAAACAGCTAAAAACAAGAAAGAAAAACATGACTATTTACAAAGTTCCCCGGCCAAATCTAACTACATAATTGAAATAATCCAATTTTAGTACATCACCGCTTCTGCATGTAGGACTAAGGACATCCTCCTCAACCCATTGCCCTATGGGCAATTTAGCACTCCATAGTAGTCGTCTGCGTTGATTTCTTGAAGCTCATCCCAACTTCAAACCACGTGCTGATCATCTTGGTCTCGACTCCTTGGCAGAAAGGTTCAATGTTAAATATTTGCCTATCTATAATCGCTTGCAGGCTACTCAGTTCACCCACAATTGTCCTACTGCGATTAATAGCGAAGACTGGCCCTAATTATATCGCACATACGCACTATAAAAACACATACAATACACACAATTTATACATAAAATATACATCTCGAGTCCGCGCCACTGGCTCGTTAACAAGTTCAAAATCCTGGCTGCACTCGCAGTCGCTATCTCGTCCGGTATTCCCGTCCCGTCTTGGACTTCGGTTCTGGTAAGCGCTAATGAGGGTGACACGATACTTCCCCCTTAAAGTTGAACTCGTCGTCTTTAAAAGAATGTTACAGTTTATCACGCGCTGGCGTGAAATATTTAGATCACACAACTTAGTAGATTTTAGAACAAAATGTATTATAGCTTATAAAATTCGGTACTGCCAACGCTGCGACTTTAGCTCCCCAGACCTCAGAAAATAAAATTAGCTTCACTGATTTTAGAGCGTAAAAATCACATTTTAAACTGGCGTGGACTATACCTCTGAAGGCTCCACAAGTATAGGCTTAGATAAATTCGAGCGTCAAAATCACACTTCAAACTGGCGTGGAGTATGCCTCTGAAGGCTCCACAAGATAAGTACTTCGATAAATTCGAGCGTCAAAATCACACTTCAAACTGGCGTGGAGTATGCCTCTGAAGGCTCCACAGGATAAGTACTCAGATAGGCGTCAGGCCAGACTATTTATGAGAAACTGACAAGGGCGGTGGAGTGGGGCGTAGTCGGATAAAAACTTCCAGAGTTTTTGTCTCACAAAGATGGGGCTAGTGTCATTCTTCTCCAAATAAATCCAACGTCTCAAATTACTCGAGCGGAGATTAATCCGTTCGGCGGTTCCTTAGATACACACTTCCGCGCGCTTTTTACTACTGACGCCGTCCACCTCGTGGTCACGGCTTGGTCTCTTGCGATTGGCTGATTCAATCGTATGTTCGTTGAGAGGACCTCGTGATTCTCCCTTTATGTCTCCAATTTTGGTACAGTAGTTGCACAATTTGGCCTTGAACTCGACTAATTCTGGCCGTCCCCAGGAATAGCTACCAACTCAGCTTCTGTTGCAACCATTACGAAATGCTGGCCTCCCTAATATCCAAGTCGACTTCCTTATGTGCTGCCTGGGCCGTAGTAGTAATAATAATAAATATGAATACTTATTTATCGAAGATCAATAAGGGTTCAATATATATATATATGATGATGTATAAAAGGCAATTTCGAAACAATCAATACTCAGTGGAGTAGATTTATCGTGTGGGTAAGACCATGTTCTGGCACCGTTGAATAAGAGTAATTAATTAATGTTTTAAATAATTAAGATGAAATCCATTGCTGAATGGAAGGTGAATAAGTCAGGTGTGACTTGAAACAATCATAGATTTACAGTTATCGAACTTGATTGCAGTAGTGTACTATCAGGAAACGTGTACTTCTAGACACGAGCACGTATAATTTATGTAATGATCTTTATCATCCAAGTTCTGAATTTAATTACAATGCTAATAGCTAATAGCTTTGATGAATTCTCAGATTAATGTCGAATGAATTTGATTTTTTCTTGCTTATTCTCACAAGACATTATTGGGTCCAAGGGGCACCAATCATTTATGATCTTACTACCACGAAACCACTAATGACTTATGCAAGTTACACTTATGGTGGGTGTACTATCTTAGTCTTTTGCTATAACACTCTGAGAGGTGTTAAAACCACTTGTAGATAAGTATATTCTTTTTCAGGGTTATTATCAACATGTATAGTAGGGAAATTACCCACTGGAACGAGACCGTTCTGATATTTGATTTAATATTAGTTTGTTTGGATCAATATTTTATAAATGGGATTTTGCAGCCCATTCTTGTGTGATGGATTTATCCTTGTTTTTGTGTGTTTTATTCTCGACCAATGTCGAGTTGATTAATGTTCATCAGATTTTCATTCTGAGGGCATAGCACTTTGCTATGTCATTTTTGTGAATAAAATATTTTCAATTCCTTTTAATTCGACATCGTGGTGATTTATAGAAGTGAGTGGAGGTCACGTTAAGAAAGCCATTGCTGGGTATTTCTAGGTGTTTCTACGCCTGAGATCACACTCCTGTGTAGACCTCGTGTTCTTTGAGCTGTTGCTTTTCAGCGTTTGGCCATGGTTTTTCTTAACGTTGCCTGGTTAGGTTTCCCTGTGCCCTATTATCCCCATCTCTTGTTGGTAGTATCTGGGGGTTTCATCCGGGGCTTTTCAGGTTCTACGATCCAGTGATCTTCGTGGGATTTCAGCAAGCTGATGGTAGGTAATTTTGGGTACAGTGAATTGACGCCCTTAAACGTTTGGGCTCGACTAGAGATATCGCGTCCTTTTTTGGGTTACACCGATATATTGGATTGGCGTTCAAACTATTGGAGCTCATGAAACTGGAATACCAGTCAGAGAAACAGTTATTTGACGATCTATGAATATGGAGATTTAGACCGAGATGTCGCACTCCATGTCGATCCAATAGACTGGTCGAATGACGCCATTTTATCGTAGCTTCGAACTGTGCTGTCAAACACGTGGATGGTGTCATGAGTTAGTCAACTCCGACGCCATTACAGGGATCATTGTGAATTCTCCGAATGTCTGTGGGAAAAATAACGGTGTACTGATACTTTTTAGCACAAAAGATCATAATTCACTCGTGAATAAAGCGATTATGAAGTTATTCAATCTACATGATATTCGTGTAGAATCGCAACCGTTATTAGACTTTGTTTCTTTTTTAAGAGTGGTGCTACACTTAATTTGCGATTAGTTTACGACATGAACATGATTAGGGAAAGATACTCTCCGGAAGCTTTGCAAATAAACGAATGAATGAATGAATGAATGAATGAATGAGAATCACGTTCAGTCGAATAGGGCGGTTGATACAGCTCATGTTTGAGTTACATTCAAGTTGCCTGGTTTTGGTATCCGGCTAATGAGGAGTTCTGAACTCATCATTAATTCTAGAATATTTTTGTTCACTTAACTTTTATTAAATTAGGATAGTTAATAAACCACCGATATAAATCACCACACAATCGGTATCAGAATGTTTCGGATTGATAGTTGGTATTATCCCGTTTTAGTTGTATGTTAGCAGTAAGATTAACGCTATACTATAAAAATGTTCCCATTATGACAGTGAAATTCCATTAGAATGTTTGGGTCTTGCCTTGCATTAGCAGTATTCATGTTATTTGTGTTATTTATATTATCCATAGTATAATATTGTAGGGGACCTGAGTGTGTGCCCTCTACAATGTAGTATTTTGGGGGATGAGCTATGAGAACCTGGGGGATGCTTGGAACTCGAGTGTAAGAGGTGTAGGTTATTGAGTGGTCCGGGGGCGTGGACGCAGCACGAAAGGAGAACTCCCAATTATTCAGTTTGCTTGGGTAGTTCGAGGGGATGATGGCGGAGCGAAAGACGGCTTAGTAAATAAGGATCTGAACAGCTGTGCCACCGCTCGGATTATTGCTAACGTGGGCTGACTGACAGCGCTACTGGCGAACTACGCGAAGGCAAGCACTGTGACGTATAATAAGTGGCTGGCTACTGGAGCCACGGAACAATTAAACGAGTATTATCAAGATCCTACCGGGATGAGGTTTAGAGGATAGGACCTTATCAGCTAGTGAAATAAACTAAATGACCAGTTAGCTTTGAGATGTCTAGTTTTAATGAGTACATCTAATGTGAAGTACTAGTGAACTTTGCAGAGCAGTTATTAATAATTCAGATGCTATTACATTACAATCATTAGGGGATGAAAGTGCGTGTGTTTGTGTGTGGAAATGTACTCGCTGAACACTCACCAACCTGGCAATAGTCGTGACGGCTCTCAGCAGTGGTCCGGCACCCAGGCACTAGGTATAACTGAAGAAGACTCACCCGGAGTGACCTCTCCTCTGTTGCTTTATACCTGTCGAGGTGTTGAGTGCGCATAATTGCACATTCTTTAGGAGTCGAGGCACTGGCCGGGGTCGATGCAGTTCAAGTGTGAGGTCATTTGGGGTTATTGAAGTACTGAGCGTTTAGATGTGCTGTAAATTTGTATGAGTTGGCCTGAAGACGTGTATTTGGCTATAGATGTCTGGGGGTGGAAATAGTAGGGGATGAAGGAAGTATCCCATGGATACAACAATATGGCCAGTAAGGATGGCGGTGATGTCGCTGATCTCAAGACTTCGTATGCAATGCTGCAGACTAAAATATACAGCATACATGAAACTTGGACCACACGTAGTCAATCAGTTATTCAGGAGGTGGTAGCTGACAGTCTTAAAACAGAGATAGGGTTAATCCAAGCTTCCTTAAAAGACCTCAACTCTAGTTCTAAAAGGGTTGAATCAAAGGTTAATAAATTAGAAACCTCTGTAGATGAAGTCCAATCAGATATTGGATCTGTCCAATCAGATATTGGATCAGTCCAAAAGGATATTGGTTTAGTGCAAGAAGATTTGGATTCTGTTCAAACCGGGCAGTTAAGGTTAGATTCTTTTGTTGGCAAGATTCAATCAACCATTGATGAAATTCAACTTAACATTGTTAACATAGAGACTAGTCGGGATAAAATGCAATCTGACATTAGTAAAATGGAGACTATTCAGTATAAAATGCAATCTGACTTTAGTAAAATGGAGACTAGTCAGGATAAAATGCAGACAAAAATTGTGGCATTACTATCAACCCAGAGTCATATGTATGCTACTCAAAATCAAATGCAGACTATTCAATCTAATATTCAGACCAAAATTGACATTGTTGACGCTAACCAAAAGCTGATGCAAGTTCAATTAAACGAGTCTGAACAGTCAAATAAAGATTTTCAGCTTGAAATGAGGTTAGAATTATCTAACAATAAGAAAGAAGCCAAAAGTAATTTAGACAGTTTCCAATTGCAAGTATCTCGTGACTATGGTCAGACACAAGCCACTTTGCAACAGTTAAGGTCTGAAATAAGTCTTCTTCAATCTCAAGTGAAAGATCACAATAAAACGATCAAAGACGAATTCGATGTAGATATTAAGGGTATCATTAATGATAACATTGTCATTCTTAGACAAGAAATGCTTAAAGTCAATGAGGACCATTATAAAGATTTTAAAACAGAAATCAACAACAAAATTGTAGAAGCAGAGGCTAGATCGAGTAAGGAAATAACTGATGTAAGAGAGGACGTGATTAAAAGATTAAATGTAATTCAGAATGTTCAATCGGAAAATCATAGCGATCTCGAGACTAGGATTAATTCCATAGAGAACAAGGTGGATGAAGCTAAGTTAGAGTTGATAGAAGTTAGGGAGAAAAAGACTTCTGAACTAGGGGAAATTAGAAAACAACTCGACAATTTATCATTGGGAGGTCCGATAAATGTAGATGCGTTGCGAGATCAACTTAGGCCGATTTGGAACGCGGATTTCATTGATACTCTTGATGGTGTTGTTAGTACCGGTCAAGATGGGGAAGATGGGAATCGCCAACAAAACACCATAAGCCATGAAACACCCAGATTCGATCCAACGCAATATGGAACATAGCACAGCATCGTTCTCCGACACATAATCCTCCGACTGCTAACGTGAGTATAGGTCCTTACGCGACTAGATCGTCAGATGGGGCAGGTCATATTACCATTATTCGTAACTTCGAAGATTTCGACGTTTTAACAACCTCGATGGGACCACCCCAATCGAATTTATTAGAAGTGTACGTGTTTACTTCGCGGAATCACACGTACCACGTGAAAGAGAGTTGAGAGTGGTGGAACGCTTTCTGGCGGATGCTACACTTTCCGCTACACTTTCACTGATTTCGAAGAGTTCGCGGAAGCCTTCATCAGTAGATTCTGGAGTGTGGAAATTCAGAATAATCTGCGGTCAGAAATGTACTCCAGGAAGTATGCGAATACAGGGCCAACGAGTTATTCTGTATACTTTGCTTCCCAGTTAGCGAAACTTCGTTTTCTTCAACCTCCGTTGACACAGGCCCAACTGATCGACTCTATATCTCGACAGCTTCCTGTGGAATTGCGTAAGCAAGTTATTTCATCAGGTGTAAGCGATATTACGACCATGGATGATCTACTACGACGTTTATATCACGTAAGTGCGCTCACAGCTCCCACGATCGTGAAAAACTCGCGAAATGAACCGAGAGGTGTGCATACGATCGTAATGGATCGCACGCAGCAAACGAATCAACCTCAACCAGATAATAGATACAACAATAGGTACAATAAACGTAATGGTAACAACCAAAGATATAATCGCCAAGATAATCGTTATGTGGATTATACAGAACAACCTTGGCAGCGCAAGTACGAGGAGAGGAACTATTACCGGCGTGATTATGGCAACAACAGGAATCGTTATCGTGAAACGCCATACCAGTCAAACAACAGATCTAATCAAGGTTACAGTCGCTATAAGAACTATAGAACAGAGGAGTTTCAGCGTAACCAACAGCTAGATAGGCTTAGAGGCGAGCAAGATAAGCCTAATGAGTACGCTAGGCGAAGAAATTCAAAAGAGAGAAAAAAGGAGCAAGAAATTGCAGAAGCTAATCCTAGTACTAGTCGTCA
Organism: Meconema thalassinum; assembly: GCA_946902985.2. Taxonomy (NCBI): domain Eukaryota; kingdom Metazoa; phylum Arthropoda; class Insecta; order Orthoptera; family Tettigoniidae; genus Meconema; species Meconema thalassinum. The sequence continues at coordinate 1,434,886,935 of OX336389.2, read as the reverse complement.
GGGAAATACTGAGAGACAGGGCCCTGACGAAGGGAAAAAACACCAATTTCCAAAAAGTAGAGAAGACGGACGATTTTACACCCCCATGTGTGATTACCATAAATGATACTTTCAACATAACCGATGAGGACTTGTTGTATGAAGAAGAAGGTAGAGAGTTAGGAAGACCCATTATACTGCCTGTTATACCGATTCGAGTGGGGAATCAAACATGCAGAGCTTTAGTTGATACTGGCGCGATGATTTCAATTATCAGTGAAGAATGCTTTGAAAGGCTTAAGAACGAGGATCCATTCGTAATTCTTCCCGCATCTCCAATGATGGTCAAAGGCATCTTTAAGGACAGATCCATGAAATGTAAAGTCCAGGCCTTGATGAAGTTCGAAATAAACAATAGAAAATATGAGAACATATTCGTTGTAGTAAAGGAAATAAACTTTGACTTGATTATCGGTATGGATTTCATTATAAAGGCAAGAGCCGTGATTGATATGGATCAGAGATTGATCACGTTTCAGGAAGATGCTATAGAAGAGATAGCAAAAGAAGAAATAGATAGGAAAGAAATTGATTAGGAATACCCTAGACAGGAAATCCTAGATCGCGTCGTCAACGATATCGAGCAAGAGAGGGAGCAGTATGCACTCAAAGCCGTGGGATTTGAGGACGTGGAAAAGGAATTCACAGACATATTAGAACAGTAAAAAGATATCTTTGATGATAAGCCTGGTAGAATTAAGGACATCAAATACCAGATTCGTCTTACTGATCAATCCCCATATCAAGCGAGACTTTACCCGATACCTCAGAAATACCATGAGGAAGTCAAAGTAATTATAAAGAAAATGGAACACGACGGTATCATAAAGAAGCAAGCATCCTCATTTTTGTACCCAGTGACAGTTGTGAAAAAGGCAAATGGGCAACTGCGGTTGTGTCTCGACGCCAGGAAAATTAATTCTAGGATTCTATTAGAATCAGATCGTCCGCCGAAGATCAGGGAACTGCTGAAGAAGTTTAAAGGGAAATCCTGCTTCAGCGTTTTAGATTTAACAGCCTCGTTTTATATGGTGGAGTTAGAGGAAGACAGTCGTCAGTATACTGGTTTCCTGTTCGACCAAACCTGTTATGTCTTCGCTCGCGTCCCTTTTGGTATGATAAACAGTGGACCAGCGCTGATCCGAGCGTTAAAGAGTAAGCTCTCCAACACTGTTAAAGAAAATGTAATATGTTACATTGATGACATTATTGTTTCATCCAACGACGTCCAGGAATACTTAGTTCATCTCAAACAATTGTTTGATGATCTACGTAAGGCTAATATTAAGCTGAATTTAGATAAGTGCAGGGTTTATGCACGAATGTATTAACTTCCTGGGGCACACAATAGACCAGAATGGCTATCACCCCAATATGAGGAAAGTGGAGGAAATTGCCGGTTTTCCGAAGCCTTTAAAGATCAAACAGTTGAGACAGTTTCTAGGAATGTGTCAGTTGCTAAGTAGTCACTGTCCGGGCTATTCAGTAACTATGGCTCCGCTTTATGAGGTCCTCAAGAAAAATAACAGATGGAAATGGACGGACGAGACCAATAAGGCCTTCGAAGCGCCTAAGGAGATTCTTAAAAACTGCATAAAGTTAGAATATCCTGAGTTTGATAGAATATTCTACATAGAGTCAGATGCATCCAGGATAGGCATCAGTGCAGTACTATACCAAAAGGATGAACATGGACAGAAACATTATTTAGACTTCCCTAGTAGGAAACTGAAAGTTCACGAGCAGAACTATTTGACAACTGAGCTTGAAGCTCTAGCTTTTATTTCTGCATTGCAAAAATGGAAAAAAAAATATTAATTGGGTATCAAGTGGTTATCGTGACTGACCATAGAGCGCTTCAGTTCATGCTTAAGTCTGATCTTTCCAGCGACAGGTTGACGAGATGGACATTGTTCCTTCAGCAGTTCAATGCCACCATCGTACACCAGCCTGGAAAAGACAACTTACTAGCAGACGCCCTTTCAAGGAACCCCACCAATAACATCGAGATCAATGCTGTACAGTTGGAGAGGGAACATGTGGCAACCCTTGAAAAATTAAAAAAGGATTGCTGTGTCACAGAAGAGACATACCCCAACTAGGAACATGTACATATTTTTGAAAGGGAACATGGATGATTCCGATCCGAATTACCATCTTGTGAGAAAACGTTCTGTGAGGTATCTCATCTGTGGAGATACTCTATGTAAATACATCGATCAGGAGAGAACGAAAGTCCGAATTATAGTTCCTCCTAAGCTCACGACAAGTCTGATATGGTTGGCTCATAGCACCATTGGCCATGACGGGGTAAATAAAACGTATAGGACTTTGCTGGAGACTTTTACATGGACCAGGATGCGAGCATCCACAGCAGACATTCTCAAGCCATGCCAGGAGTGCCAACGTGGGAAATACCCCTCAGCTTTGTCCAAGGAAGTACCCCATGCTATTATTCCTTCTAGACTGGGAGAGCTGATGGCGTGCGACCTGTTCGGACCTTGCCCGAAAGGTGCGAGGGGAAACCAATTCCTATTGGTCACGATCGATGTATTCTCGAAGTACGTAACCCTCGACCCAATACAAAAGGCCACATCTGCACAAGTCCTTAGCCGGCTCGAAAAGAGCGTCTTTCCTAAGGTGGGAGTACCAGAAACTATTTTGTCTGATCATGGGACACAGTTTACATCCCAGGAATTCGAAACAGCCATGGTGCGGTTGGGAGTTAAGCACGTATTTTCTAGTATACCTTATCCTGAGTCGAACGTCTCAGAACGTATAATGGGAGAAATTTCGGAATACGCACGCTTATACTGCCCTGAAGACCATGACAGCTGGGTGAAGTATGTACCGTTCATGGAAGAGTGTTTGAACTCGACCTTTCATGAAAGTATTGCTGATGTGCCAATGACGGTTCACCTTAATGAAAAAACCCGTTAGAGCATGGAAGAATGCAACGAGTTACATTCCTGAGGATATTCAACCCACCAGGCAAGAAAGAATTCACGCTGTACGTGAAAGCCTTATGAACGCAGCCGAGAAGCGGCAGAAGCGAGTAAGAAATAAGCGGTACAGTCCTCCATTTCGAAGAAATGATTTAATTTTGATTAGAAAGCCTACTAAAGCTGATGTAGCTAAGAAGTTATACACTAAGTTCTCGTTTATTTTCTACGGCCCCTATCGAATAACTCGGGTATTTGGCAACAACTGTTATGAAGTAACAAACTTGAATGGTACTGAAATCATCGGTATATACAATGCTAAAACATCCGGAGATATTATAAGAGGATTACACAGTAACGGTTTGAGGATAATGCTACATAGCATAAGAATGCATTAGAACGTGTACATAAAAGGAGTTTCTTCTTTTACGTAAGATGTCGAGAGGAAAATGTACCATTTCTCTCAAGCGTTTGTTGCAGCACTGAGCTGTAGGATTGGTTTTGTATTAAAATACAGCGCATAACCGGCGAGCTTGTGGCGTGATAGCTGACGGATTCCGTGAGGCTGACCCGAGCCAAGCAGAGCAAAATTTTTCCGAACTGGCTGACGCAATAGTAACATTCGGAACTAGTGCGCCGCGCAGATCCAACTTATTGATTAAATATTGAAAGTCACCTCATCTATAATAACGAGGAAGAGAAGATTATTTATCATTTTCAGCATTTTACCCAAGATGTATTGACATTGTATTGGCATTGAAGAGTTGATTTCTTTGGCAAGACTTCATGATATATGACAGCTATGTTGACCATTCGCCAACGCTTTGATTTATCGATATACGCACCGCAAGGGAGGGAATGATTACCCTCGTCAGAATGCGGGCTGTTCGAGCAAGCCAGATTTTGATATATCTCTGCACAGAGCAGTACGACCTACGAGCGTGTTTCTACGCCTGAGATCACACTCCTGTGTAGACCTCGTGTTTTTTGAGCTGTTGCTTTTCAGCGTTTGGTCATGGTTTTTCTTAACGTTGCCTGGTTAGGTTTCCCTGTGCCCTATTATCCCCATCTCTTGTTGGTCGTATCTGGGGGGGGGGGGGGGGGGAGGGGGGGGGGGGTTCAGCCGGGGCATTTCAGGTTCTACGATCCAGTGATCTTCGTGGGATTTCAGCAAGCTGATGGTAGGTAATTTCGGGTACAGTATGGTTCTCCAGCTTTTCTGATTCCCAAGAAAGACGGCGAATATAGATTAGTTGTCGACTACAGGGAGCTGAATAGGAAGGTTGTTTTTGACAATTCCCCATTATCTACACTCGACAGCGCTTTTCAAAATTTTCATGGAGGTAACTGTTATTCTATTATTGACCGCAATTCGGCATATTATCAAATTCCGTTGGACGCGGAGAGTCGTAATTTTTACCGCCTTTCCCACACCTTTTGGTTTATTCAACTTCAGTAGATTGCCTTTGGGTATCGCTGTCGGAGCACAAATTCTTAGTCGTGTGTTAAATGATCTCTTATGTGACTTGAAATTAAATTTGTTTTCCATTATTTAGATGACCTTGTCGTTTATAGCAAATCTTTCGAGGAGCACGTAACTCATCTCCGTGAAGTTTTCTCTCGCCTTAGAAAAGCGGGACTCGCTATCAATCCCGAAAAGACCTCTTTGGCCCTCACGTAGATCAAGCTTTTAGGACATGTTCTGACGACTAACGGTATTAGCGTCATGCCTGATAGAGATGAATATATCAAGAATCTACCGAAGCCTACCCCTGTGAAAGCTCTACGCCGTGCCATGGGCATGTTAGTATTTTATTCCAGGTTCATCAGATATTTCTCAGATATTTCGGCTCTTTGAATGCCCTCAAAAAGAAGAACGCTTAATTTATATGGGGTCCAGAGCAAGATAAAGCCTTGAACACTTTAAAAGAGAGTCTTATATCTGCTCCTGTGTTGCAAGCTCCAGATTTCGAGTCTAGGTTCTTCCTCCATTGCGACGCTAGTGATCTAGCTGTGTCTAGCATTCTACGTCAACGCGTGGACGGGAAGTTTGCGCCTGTAGCATTTGATAGTCACATGCTTAATGAACATGAACGTTGCTATTCCATATTTGAAAAAGAGTCTCTTGCTGGTGTCTTTAGCTGCGAGAAATTCGGGAGTTTCCTAGACATCGCCACTTCACTGTCTACACCGATAATGATAGATAGATAGTTTTATTAATTCCATTTGATCAAATACATGTATACAATACATTTTTGATATAGGACACGTCAGAATTTACATCTATAAAATAAAAGTACTGTGCCCAACATAGTACTCCAGTTTTAGCACAGATTGGCAACCCTGCGTAAATCACGGCCCAAAACAACACATTTTATCTTCGCAGACCCGTCCACAAGGTTGAGTGACGTCACGCGTCTGACGTCACGCACATCTGTCTACTATCTCCGGCAGAGCGCGCTGTCTCGTACCACGTGCTCAGCTCTGGTTTTTGGTAACTGGTCACATTGAGAGGCGCAGACACAAGCGTTTTGAGCGCGGACTGGACAGTACTCCGTTTTGCGGGAAGAGTGATTTTTTACATTTGATTTTGATCGTGGAGGTCCGTGTGTGCTATACCACCACAGGTCTAAGTGTTGCTGTGTATCGGGTGTGATTTTATCGGAGTCCTCAGAGACCATATAGTTACGAATCACCGCTGTTATGCCGGGCTCGATTGCTATATCAGACGGCCGAGTCCAGCGTGTATAATCCCGGTCGTGCAGGCCCATGCTTGGCTTGATAACGAGAGAACTAGCCCTTTGCGACAAGCTTTGGACGTGAGTTACAATACGGAATAGTTTGTGCAGTAAACATTCGAGAATAGACGAGGCTCTTATCATCGATGGAGGACTTGTAGATGCAACTGAACAGCTGTGAATGCTATTGAATTACTGCTTACGTAAAGCCGGTGGTAATTTGCTGAGAGGAAGAATTGTGTCTACATTGTTCGAGGCGCAGGAACAAATGATTTCCAGAATGGAACGAGGACATTTTATAACCTGTGCTGTTGAAGTGTCAATGAAGAATTTTGAAATGGAACTAGTCAGTGAAAATATGTGCCGCTAAGCTTATACGTGAGGGGACTGGACGGAGTGACATTTACATCAAGATGAGGCCATGCTGTTGCCATGACATAACCACACCGTGGGAGTCGGAGGACGCTGCCACCATGAAACGTGAAGGTCTCGGTTTCGATTCCGGGAGGAGGCGAGGAAGAAGATGGTGGAAGATGCAATCCTGCCGGTTCTGGAATGGGAAGGAGATGGTCCTGAATGAAGATTGGTTCCAGAGGTTCTGCATTCTATGAGCATGCTAGGCTTGTACCATATTTTCTTATTTCGGCCAGTTGGTGAGCTAAAACATTACTTCAATTTGTAGTTGTGAGTAGTTTGTACTACTCAGTAGTACTAGATGCCATGGAGTTGAACTAATTATTATTTATTTGTTGATCAATCATTTTATTATTATTATTAATATTAATGGCCACATTTTTTCCCTTCGTCTATTAAGTAATTATATGAGGAAGTGATTCACATTGTAGGGTTGTCACACGTGGCAAGGAACTATCCACCATGCTTGGCACCATGATCCAGTTAATATTTTCTTTTGGGAATTTTTGTAAATCCGTCACTACTTCGAATGATAAGATTTTTTTCTACGATGATAAGATTGGAAATACGGCGCGGATACTGAACTGAATCCATGATGGAATGAATGAAGGTGGTAGACTAGCTGTCGAGAGCTAGGGTGGAGATCATGTTTTGATTTCTTTTCATTCGATTTTGACTTCAGCGTTTGTTGAATCTAATTATGTCAACTCTGAAGGATTATAACTTTAAATATTCCCATTTTTTTCCTTCGTCCACAATCATTGATATAGAGAATTTAATTATTAAAAGCATGCACGTCATTATTCTTCGACACCTACCCATTTGATATTGCTACAGGTCATGCCTGCATTAGATAATTTATGCACACTAGTCATGTGATGAAATGAAAGGTCATGATAATTAAAAGATAATGAGTTGATCTACAAATAAAAAAAGATTGATTGGTGTAGTTGTTTATAAAAAAAGAGGGGAGAATTGAATGGATTGTAATAAAATAAATTTAGGATGATAGTTCACATATTCTGTGAACGTCTTATGGCAAATTTTCTGAGAATTAATCATGAAGAATCCCTTTGTGAATAAAAATAATAATAATGTAATAATAATTAGTAATGTAATATATTTCTAAATAAGCATGACCATGCAAAATGCAGACAGATGGTGGGGAATTAAATATTCACAGGAGTAGGCAGGCGATAATCTAATCACTATGTAATTGATGGAGTGAAATACACTGCAAGCATACCATCGAATTGGGAAAGATGGGAACTTTTAGTTGTGATATAATGATCAGCCATGACTTTGAACTTTGCATAAATGTTGGATAATGGGTGCACTTTTGCTTGAAATATTTTGAGTAATTAGACTCTGAAATAACGTTGTACGATAAATATAAATACTGATTGCAACTTTAATTGAGTGGTCAAGTAGGACCTATATTGTTGCAGCAATTATTTTTAATTAATAATTAATTAATAATTAGTTAGAACGGAGATCAATACTATTATTTTTAGCCCAGCTATTTATTTAACTTTCATTATAAACTCAAGTGAGTGACAATGTTACTAATCTAGGACACTACCTGATGGACATTTAGTGTGATTAGTTGATGTTGATAGTCAAATGTGACTGAATCTATTTTTTTATCTATTTTATTTAATTTTCTTCGAATATCTCCTAGTTTTATTTGTGTCTTAAGGATAGGACCAAGGAGATTCGTTGACCCTTTAAAACTTAATTATGTTTATTTTGACTCTAAATATTTTTCTTTTTCTTCGGTCCACATCAAGCTTTCATTTAGATCGAATCTCCAAGGCAAGATAGGCTTTTTGGGGGTTTCCTATATTTGTATTGGTCAATGAGTTGCCAATAAATTGATGCCTATTTTGATCTTTTTAATTGTGCTTATCTTCTGATTTCTGTTGTGCTATTGCTTTGATTTAGGTTTGGGAGTGGGTTGATTTAACCTGTTACACCTACATCCTGTTAACCACCCCTGAGACTACTTGAGTTCTCGTACCCACCGGCGTATATTTTTGATATTCGAACCCAGTCCTCAATCATTTTTTTTTTGTTCTTTATCTGATATATGTCTTGTGTTATCGGCATGAACTGCGATGTTTTCGCCGGGTCATACGATTCGATGCCGGTTAACGGGGACAGTACTAATAGGTATATACAGTAATACTAATACTATAACTATTTATAACTTATTATAGTAACAGATCTTAAAAGATGCAATCTTATTGGACAACTATTTACACCTTATTCCATTATCATAATATGAAAACTTAATTCTATAAATACAACAACTTACAGCTTGGTATTACAATTAAAATAGAAAAGTAAAATATAATTTTAGATTTCATCGTTTCTATACACTAAGATATTCAACTACAGAGTAAAAACAATGGCACTGCAGATAAGCTCTCAACATTCTATCAAAGGTTTTTATTTTTGGGGCAAGTTTTATATACTGGGGTAGTTTATTGTATAATTTAACTCCTGTGATAAGTTCCTTTTTGATATATGCTTGTGTGTGTGTGAAATATGAATGTTTTGATTTTGTCTTGTGTTATGCCTATGAACATCATTGTTTGTTTTAAGAAAAACATCCTTATTCATTAAATTCTTTTTACAAAACACAATACTTTCAAAGATATATATACAGGGAAGAGGGAGAATGTTTAAATCTTTAAACAGAGATCTACATGATTCACTAGTGTTTACATTTGCCATAATTCTAATCGCCCTCTTTTGTATCCTAAACGTGCTTAGTACATCTGGCGACATGCCCAAAATATGACCCCATATCTTAAGTATGAATGGAAATAAGCAAAATAAGTATTTCTTAATGTGTGCATGCTAGTGCTTGTTTGCAAAATACGTAACGCGAAGCACATCGAGTTCAGTTTAGTATTCAGATATTGTATATGTTTATTCCATTTCAAGTCATGTTGTATCCATAGTCCTAAAAACTTTGTTTCCGATTTATTTTCTATTTGATGACCATTTAATGTTATATTGGGCTGCGCAGGATTCCTATTCTGTATAGTGTGGAAATTTAGACATACTGTTTTTTATAGTTAATTATGAGGCGATTATCTTGTGACCAATTGGTTAACTCTCCTCTAACGGAGTCAGCAGACTGCTGTATGACCTGTTTAGTTCCACCTTTTAATACGACTGTTGTATCGTCCGCAAACAAAATTTCCTTATGTGAATGAACGTTCTGTGTTATATCAATGATATATAGAAGGAAGAGTAGTGGGCCCAAAACCGATCCCTGGGGTACTCCAAATTTAATAATTCCCTCATTGGACAATGTTTCATTAAGTAATTTGGTTCCATCATCCTTGTGTCTCATGCTTACTTTTTATTACGCCTTGTTAAGTAAGACTCTATCCATTTATTAGCTAGACCTCTAATACCATATTGATTTAGTTTTGTAAGGAGGATTTTATGGTCAACAACATCAAATGCTTTCGATAAATCAAGAATAGGCCAGTTACATGTTCCTTATTGTCAATTAATTTCAGTATACTATTAATATATTCATAAATTGCTGTCTGGGTAGATTTTTCCGTTCTGAATCCATGTTTTGAGTTTGATAATATTTTATTTTCTATAAAATTTATCAGTCTCCTATACATGATTTTTTCCACAATTTTTGCGATACCAGTTGGTAAGGTAATAGGACGAGAGTTATATAATTCATATTTTGAACCGTTTTTGTGCACTGGAATTACTTTTGATAACTTCAAAATATCCGGGTAAGTTCCTGAGAGAATTGAACTGTTTATTAAGTGTGTAAGTGGATTTATTATATTTTCTGCACATTTCTTTAAAATTGCATCTGGGATACCATCAATGCCAGCACAAAATTTATTTTTAGCTATTTTATAACTATTCTTATCTCTTCACTTGTGACATGATTTATAAATAAAGAATCACTACATATATTTATTTTATTATTAGAATTTAGTGTATTTACCTGTGATTTATTTAATAATTTTTGTGGTATTTCCAGAAAATAGTCATTAAAAGTGTTTGCTATTTCCTCTGGATTATTTATCACTTTATTATTTCTGGTCAGTGTAATGTTCCTTTGTATTTTAGCAGATTTTCCAGTTTCTTTCTTTATCACGGACCACATAGCCCTGTTTTTATTAGATGATTGGGAAATAAAATTATCATTATGCATTTTCTTTGCTAGTCTTATTACCTTATTTAATATGCTAGTGTATTTTTTGGAGTACACATTGAATTCAGGTGTTGTGTGGTATTGGTTATGTAATTTGTGTAGAAATTTCTTTCTTTGACATGAATTTATAATCCCTGTTGTTATTCAATTGTTAGTTTTGTAATTTTCAACAGTTCTTTGTCTAAAGGGGAATGCTGTTTCAAAATAGTGTTTTAGGGTACTGTTAAATGCATTAAATTTATCATTTACATTTTCTAGTTTATACATATCTGACCATGTTTCCTTATTTAATAAGTCATTGAAATATGTAACATTTGTTTCAGTGAATGACCTGCCCTTTGATTTTACTCCATTATCATTATTATTGAATGTTTCGGGTACTTCGAAACTCCGTATTTGTCCATGGTGGTCACTAAAACCCGGACAATAGACTTCTATTGAATGGTGATATTTATCTGTATTTTAAAAAAAATTGATCAGGAGAGGTTTTACTAAATTTTGTTATTCTTGTTGGGGTATTTACTGTAGGTTTCAATCCATAGGAAATTAGTAACTGTGTTAATAATTAACAATTTCTATCAAATTTTAAGGAATCCACATTTACATCCCCACAAATTATTATATCGAAATTTACTTAGTTCATGTTATTGAGTAACAATTCTAATTTATCTATAAATAAAGGAAACTTTCCTGACGGAGAACGGTATACGCATACAATTATTAACTTAAACTGCTGTATTTTTACGGCAGAGAATTCAAAATCATGTTCCGTAATTAGATAATCATAAGCTGTTAACTGTTCATGATCTAAATTATTTCTTAGGTAGATACAAGTACCACCATGGCTAATATTAGTTCTAGAGTATTTACTAGCTTGTATAAACCCTGGGAATTGAATTAATTCGAGTTGTTCCTCCTTCAGCCAATGTTCTGAAATACATAATGCTGAGATGTCTTTAAGTTCATTTTTAAACATTAGATTTATGTAATCAATTTTATTATAGAGAGACTGAACATTCTGGTGGTAAAGTTTAAATTTGTTACTTTTGCAAGCTTGTGTTGGTGATTTATTTACATTATTACTATCATAATTTTTATTATTATTGTTGCTAGACAAATCCGAAATACCATTGTTCCACTCAGTTAAATTTGACATCGAAAGATCTGAATGCCAAATCTCACGTTTGGCTTCTTTTACAAGTTTCCCTCTAAAGATATTACTGTTGAACTATTCTTACCATTTGAATTTACAATTTTGCAGATGTTATCACTAAGATACTCCTTCCCTAACCTATTTAAGTGTAGGCCATGTCGAGTGTGGAACTTCCTGTTCAATTTACTTACATCTATAATTTGGACATTTGGAAAACTCTTACAAATTTTACGAATTTTACCATTTGTAGCCTCTATTTCTACATTTACACATGATTTGGGAATTAAATCGTATCTCTGCGGAATGTTTACAATAATGACATTTGTGTTAAGCATGGATGGCAATGTACCCTTTAAATCTTTGATTATCTTTATACTCTCATTTCTATTGATGTCGTTTGCTCCAGCGATGATTACTGCATAGTCCTTTGAAGAAAGGGTTGCACACTCTCCTATCATCTCGTTCGTGACCGCTGCAATTGGTGCTCCTGGCTTTACTGTCGAAGTGACCTCCATTTCTCCGCTTCTCTCCAATACGCTTGCTGCTACATCTCGCCCGTGGCTGTCCGCAAATATCCGCATCTTCGTGGATTTTCTCTTTATCACTTTCTTCTTTTCTTCTTGAAGAAAGTCATCATTTTCTTCGACGAGCGCTCCAAATGAATTTGAGACGGGATTTTCAGTTACATGTACCGGTACTCCATTTATCTACTCCATATTCAATCTTACCTTACCAGCAACCACTTTGGACCAAGTTTTCTTGCTTTGCTCTCTGTTTCCTTTTAATTTATTCAACTCTTCCATTAACTTAGTAATATATTCCTTTAGCAGCTTTATAATTTCGTCTTTTGAGGACAGTTCGTTTCTCAGGTTATGACATTCGCATGACGGTACCGGCAGGCCTACATTACGACAATCGGTTTCACTGTTCTCCTCACTCAATTTTACCTGAGATCTTGTGATGATTTTATTTGCATTTTTTACTTTTATTTTCCACGACGAGCATAAATCCGTAACGGTTACATTACCTGACGAGACACTAACACTATTTACTGCCGACATACTAGAGATCTAATTTAGCCTTGATATTTACACCAAATTACACTAAATTTATGTTAATTATTACTACCTAAATGAATTAATCTAATTATCTACCAATAAAGAAGAATGTGAATTACGTATATCTTCCAATCGGGTGAAAACTCGTAAAAGCACCACTGCTCTACTTGGTTCAAACAGTGATTGAAGAAGTCCCCGAATCTTTGGATACACGTTCCCACAACTTAGTTTAAATTTATTAAATTATCAATAAGAATTTCTAAATACTATCAATATTCCATATTTCACTTGACGTAAGGAAAGTAACTTTATAGATTTTAAACCTCTGTTATGATATTTTACCACTTTTATCAAATATTTACACCAGCTGCTATTTCACTACACTCTCACTGTGACGCCATCTTGCCGCAGGCCCAATGAAGCTCTGAAATGGAGCATGTAGCATATAAAGAAACTTGGTCGTATCAATCGGTCGATTTTGAGACTATCGTCGTTCAAGTTCGACATTGTGCACGCGAAAGGCCACGAAAACTCTGTGGCTGATTGTCTCTCGCGCATGTTCGAGGATTCCACTATTTCCGCTCCTAGTCAGATTGTTCCTCCTTCTGTCGAAACTTCACCTCAGGAAATGCCTGAAAATGTGTTTTTATTACAGTATGGTCCATGCTCCTTCGTAGATATACGTAAGTTTCAGGCAGATGATCTTTATTGTCATGAACTCCATGAGAAGATTACCAACAAGGACCCCACTGTGAGTGAATTCTGTGTCCGTAATGGTGTAATTGGCCGCCTCCTCCCTGGTTCAAACTCCTTCAGAATTTTCGCCCCTGAGAATGTTCGTAATATGCTCTTAACATACTATCATTCTTCAGCTATAGGCTTACCATTTGGAATGTACCGTACTTTACGAAAAATTGACTCTGAATTCTATTGGCTACGATCAAACCTGACGTGTTTGATTTTGTAAAAAGAATGTCACACCTGTCAGCGCTCTAAGCCAGCGCAAAATATGCAGATAGGTTGGCATAGTGTCCATGTTGTTACTCGTCCTGGAGAACGGTTATTTATTGACATATTCGGCCTATGGCACGTTCTAGGTCTGGGCATCAGGCGATTTTGACAGTGATCGACGGTTTTTCAAAGTTTGTCTGGCTCTTTCCTGTTAAGGAAATTTCTGCTAAAGGGACGGTCCATTTATTAAGTAGGCATATTTTTGCTGTATTTGAGCCGCCTAAGTTCCTTGTTTCCGATAATGCTATCATTTTCAAGTCCAAAACATTCAAAGCTATGACTTTCAGTTGGGGAATTAATCACGTGCTATTGGCGCCATTCAGACCACAAGGCAATGAGGTAGAGAGGCCTCATCGTAATCTGAAAGCTTGTCTAACCGCCTTCCATGATGTGGAACAATCCAATTGGGATGTTTACTTGCATTATTTTACCTTAGGTTTTAATACCTCGTTTCATTCATCTATTCAAACCACACCACCGGAATTGTTTATAGGCCGTAAACTTGTTGATCCCCTGATGCTCCGTTGGAATATCGAGTATTTGTCTCTCCCTTCTCGAACCATCTCTATTCAAGAGAAATGGGATTCCGCCGTCGCTAGCCTTAAGCGGGCCAGACAGAAAGTCTCAGCACGGTACAACCACCGTAGAAAACCTGTTCATTTTCAGATAGGAGATAGAGTTTTGGTGCGACTACAACCTATCAGTAATGCAGCTTCCGTCATCTCTTGTAAACTGTGTTTGCGGTGGTCCGAACCTAGGACCATAACCAGGTTCCTGAACAACGTGACTGTGGAAATAATCTCTGATGACGATCCTCAACTAATTTCAGTTTCTCATGTAGCAAATCTTAAGAAATATCATGAATGATGTGGTGTCTGTGTAATTATGTATTTCTTTCAGTGTTTTGACGCGGCGATCCCAGTGTTGATGTTCTTACAGGATCCTTGCCTGTTGATTTAGTTTAGTGTGTCCATGATTGTTTTCAGTATCTCTTAACCGTCCGCCAGTGTTATCGTGCGCTGTTTTTTTCTCTCTCCCTTACCCCACACCGTATCCAAGTAGTGTGATATCATTTTATCAATGGTTGTGACGACAGAACATTCCATTTGAAATACAGGGTGCTCAACAGATTAAGTTTTATTAACCATTTATACCACAATGTAACTCTTTTGTTTTTTTTCTATATTATGAATATTGGGAGGAAGGAAAATCTCTGCAGCCTTGACGTCAACGGCAATGGTCCTGAGTTCCTTCTTGTTCATCTTCAGGCCCTTTGGATTACAACTTCTCGTTCTACTTCGGAAATTTCGAAAACAGAAAAATGTTATTCTTTTTGAGATAACTCGTAATGTAAATGTTGTTTTTTTTTCTTCCTTGTCAAAATTTGCTACTAACGTGTTTAGTGAATTGAGTTTTTTGTGTGATAAAGTCGGTACCACTTTCTCTCTTGGGGCACTGGTTCGCTGGCATTTTAGGCAGCGGATTTTGTATTCGTTGTGTTTTTGCACCTAAATTTCATTTTTCATAGTTCACTTAGCCAAAATTCCCTCACTCACTTATCTGCTTGTGTATTTGATGTATACTTCAAAGAGATGGACTTGTGCTAGTGCAAGCATCTGTGAAAGGCAATGTGTTTGGAACTCTTATGTGAGCTACTCCGTGTGTTTGTGTGATATGAGACCCTCTTCTTGCGAGCCATGTAATGAATGAAACAAAAGGACATCATATACCATATATATATTTAAAAAATGTTTTGTGTTTGAATTTTGTAAACTTTTTTTCCCAAGGAAGTGGGGGAATTTTGAGCCATTTTTACGAGAAACATAAGTTACTCCTTTGTGCCATTTTTATATGATATGATGGGTCCACGCCTTTGTGGTGAAACTTTAGTCTGTGCATCTATTAATAGCCCTCTGATGTCTTAATACCATATAAGGACATATCTGCATCTTGTCCCCTTGATTGGCCAGTGATATATATATTGAAAGGGGTCGCGTCCAATCAAATTATACCACGCAGTTACCTTTGTGTAGCGTGATTTCGTCGTCATTGCTTTGTATCTAGGCATTTCGATCTTGCAGCCAAGTAGGCTAGACGTATTCCCATATCCTGGGGGAAGTGCCCGTGTTCAAGGTGAAACCATGGCGAGGTGTCTGTATGTCGTAAACTATAATTGCTTTCCTGTAGTTCAGTTTAATATTTCGGTAATTTAAAACTTTTATACTGCGTGATTTTCATTTCTTTCGCGTCTGCTTGCTCTCTCCCGATATTTTTTCGCCTCCCTTTGTGTGCGTGTAATTGATGGTGAGTTTTTGTTTTGTATGGTAGTATTATTTCATTTATTTTTGATAACGTATTTTTTGTACTTTAAGGGTTGAAAGTTATGTATGTGGGCTGGTGTATTCTTTGGAATACACGGTAAGACAGAGTAAGCGTTTGCTTCTCTTTGCTTTAGTTCATCCCCTCCCTTTTTCGCAAACACCAGCAGTGATCTCCTGGTTTCTCTTTGTTGGTATATTTTCTTACACCACCTGTGA
Source organism: Meconema thalassinum (assembly GCA_946902985.2). Taxonomy (NCBI): domain Eukaryota; kingdom Metazoa; phylum Arthropoda; class Insecta; order Orthoptera; family Tettigoniidae; genus Meconema; species Meconema thalassinum. The sequence goes on along the minus strand of OX336389.2, from coordinate 1,434,870,839 downwards.
GTCTGTTCTAGATATATATATATCTTCCATGACCCACCTAGCGTCATCTAGCAGCGAACCTCTGAAGTTCCTCAATTTTTCCCTGTACAAGAGGACTTCCTTACCAATCCGGCCACCAGATCTCGTCGCTATCGCCAGCTATCATCTCCGTGATCAAGAGGACTTCGTCTACTTTTTCACCCCCCCCCCCCCATGCTTCGCTAGTGACGCCTGCTATCAACTCTTTGAAGACCAATTCATCAAGAAAATGTATTGCTGTTAAGTTGGTTATTCTTATGTGTATTCCTTTTGTCTCCTACCCCCACTTTTTTCCCTTCCCTGGTCCCTCCGCGCTTCGTTGAGCTGGCCTCACTTGTGCGTCTGAAGTCAAACCAGTCAGTCGGAGCTTAACTAAAGCTCGTCTCCTCACCTCGAGAGACAAACTTTCAAATCTTCGCCATGTTGTGAATTCCTGACTAACGGTCACCAAGGAATCGCCGTTCATCAGAAATGAGCTAAGTACTATTTCTACGTTCTTCAACTTATTTTAATTGATTTTAAATAGCTACATGCTTTTTAATGATCATTTTATAGGCAGTGTGAGATTTCTAAATGTGGGGCAATAATCATCCTTCGCGGGATTTTCTATGTTGGGCTTTTGTCTATCTAAGCTAATCTTAACATGAAGCAGCATTTCTTATGCTTATTAAATGAGAGATTTTCTCACAACGTGGGACACCATTGAATTACCCACTGTCTAGAGAATACTTCGCTCGTTCCACCACTGGACTAATTTTTGCCCTATTCTTCAGTCATGATTGTTCTGGAATTTTCCATGCCGAACAATTCATCTACAAGTTAAACCTTCTAGTACTTTCCACTCACATATGGGAATACTTTTTCAAACTAAGGATTCTTCCTTATGAACTGCTGATCAATATCTAATTTTTTTTCCTCCGTTGGAATTTTTCTGGTGCATTCAACTATAACCTACAAGTTTTTCAAGCAATAGACTCTCGCAAATCTAGTGTAACTAGTTATTTTCCACCATCGCAATAACTTTCTTTGCCATAAACTTTTTGTGCTACTACAGTGAACTTTTCAACTATATCAACAGACTATAGTGAAAACAGTGCCTGTTCAACTTTTTCATCCGCGTCGCGCTCGTCCGAGTACAATAAATACGGTCATGAACACTCTTCCACAATCCCATTTGATCTTTCCCAAACCCTTTACTAACAAACTAAAATAATAAAATTGTTACTTTAGGTCTTTTTTCAATGAGGTGTTCCTCTACATAAGTGCCCTCCCTTACTTGCTCCACGTATAACGAATTAGTGTCTGTAAAACTTCGTGTCTAGTACATGCCTTAAAGTATATTGTTTCTCCCTTCTAATTAGGGAATCCAATTCTTTCTACTCAAAAGTGAGTTATCTCTAGGTTTCACGAAAGGGAAATTTGCCCTATTTTTCTCGTGATCCCTACTTAAACATAGGAGTTCTAGAAACTTCCTTTCAATTTTTCTCTTCATGTTTCACAGTAAGTGACCTGCCCTATTTGTATAATCTCTAAACGTAGTTCTGTATTAATACAAGAAGTTATAGAAACTTCTATTTCATTTCTTCCTGATTTGTTGTTGTTACTTTCGATGTTGTTATTTGTTCATATTTCTAAGATACCTATCTAGAAATCCTTAAAAAGGAGTCAAAAAAGGAGTCATCCAGGATATTGTTCCTTGGCGAAAATCTCGGTGTGTACTTTTTTGGAGGCTGAAACGGTTGCTATTGGAAAATCAAATCAAGACTCATCTTCTAGCCATTCAGCCTAACTTAAGTGTGGGTCAGGCTGAAGCTATGCTGGGGCGCTGGTTTGTAGAAGATAAAGGCGCTACTGTGGTAAGTAATTCATTTTAGAAGCCAGTTTTAAGTCTGTAAATTTCTGTGTCTGTGTAGTGCTAAGAGGTTTGTCACTAGTGTAGTCGGTATAACAAATCCCATCTTTCCACCGCTGTGTAGGCTACTGTGGATTAATTGGGCTGTTAAAGGACTTATGATTAAAAGTATGTGTGCTCTGCCTCAGCTGACTTGAAAACATCTGAAAAGCCCTGACTGTCTCTAAATTAAAATTAATAATGGCCAGAAAAATGTTAAAGATGTCTCTAAATTGTTTAAATGACATTATTGTAGACATTTTTAAGGATTCCCTAAAAATACTTCTATCATTTATACTTCACATGAGAGGACATCAAAGTTGTTCCAAAATACTTTAATTGTATTGGTGCAAGAAATTGTCTTGGTTTTTGTACTTTGAGTGCTATGCACCTGTTTGTTTCAAATGGCTGCACTGGACAGTCTTCACCAAGTTTGAATACAGTTCTGTGTTGCTGTACTATGTCCAAGTACAGTAGAGTCTCTCAAACTTGGCACTCGGTAACACGGCACTCCGGATTTCACGGCCGCCCTGACAGGAGAAAATAATCATGATTTTTGTTTGTTTTTGTGTTTCCGCACAGAGCGTAATTATGTTTTCTTTCGTCTTCTCCGTCAATGAAATTATCGACAGTTAAATACGACGCGAAACAAGTTGACCTACAGTACATAGTAAGAAGAGTAACGACGACCTGATAAATACAGGTAGTTGTACAGTACAGTACTCTAAATGCACAAACTGTTGGCAGTAAGAAATAAACAAACGGTTCTCCCGCAGAGCGTTGTATTTATTTGATTGTGCATTCTCCGTGACACGCAGCAAGACATTCTGTTGGATGCAGATATGTAGCGGCTGTCACAAGAAATGATGAAATCGACGATCAAGATGAAGTTGAAGATTGCGGAGTAGTGGAACCAAAAATCACTCATACCGAGGGACTTAATGCCACTGAAACTACCCTTTAGCACTTTGAACAACAAAGTGCATCCGCTATGGACATTCTGTTTCTTCGCCGTCTTCGTGACGAGGTTTCAAGAAACAGGTTTCAAAGCGAAAGGCAAAAGAACATTACTTTTTTTTGCAAAAAGTAAATGGTAATTTTCATTAAGTGAAAAAACTATTTGCCTACAGGAATTCTTTTTTACATATACTCTACAGTGTACATATTATAAAAATAATTCGTATGCCTAGTTATTCTTAAGTTTTCTTCTATAATTTACAGTAATTGTTTTCCTAGATCTTTATGCAGTACAGTGGTACAGTACTGAACTATATATTCAAGTACTGTAATTGTAGTGGCTTAATCGTTTTAAAACTTGTGTGTTCTGTTTAAAAAAATGTACTGCATTGCATTACTTTTAAACCCAAACAAACAGCTTATTTCTTCTTTTTAACACAATTCCCGATAACCCGGCATTTTCGCGAACTCGGCGACTCTTCGGTCCACATTAGGCCGAGTTTGCGAGACTCTACTGTACTTTTCAGGATTCACTGTCCCACTTTCTTTTGCAATCTTCTTCCAATGTTACCAGAAACTCAATCAGGTGGGATAAAACAGTGCCCTCTTACCGGAGAGTTTCAAGATTGCAGTTCTTATTTTGACCACCACAACCATCATGTACCTTCTGCCATATCAGTCATAATTAGTCTCCCAGAGAGAGCAGAAACAACTTCATTGGAACCTTTTGCAAATCTGTCCTCGGTTCAGCAGTGGCAGAACATCTATCATATAATACACTAAGTTCATCCGACAAAAAACTCTATCTCCTGAACTAGAAGGAGTTATAAGGTGCGTTTGCTATCAACATCTTCCAAATCATCTCAATAGTACAGGAAAAATCTTGCATTTCTTGAATAGTCGACGGAAATATATTTGTTCAAAAAAAGATGTTTAAACAAATAAGACGATAGCCCCTGGCAGAACTGTGTCGCGTCCAGTCCACATAACACTAGAGACGGGCGGGTAGTCTGTACACATGGAGGTGATGTTTAATGTGTCCATAAACAATGCGCAAATCCCAGATGACTGGAAAAGAGCTACGGTAGTCCCAATATTTAAGGGAGGGAGCAGACTTGAATTGGGCAACTACAGGCCGGTTAGCCTTACGTCCATCGTTTGTAAACAGATGGAGCTTCTCATTTGCGACTACTTGAGGGAACAGTGGGAAACATTATCATGGTTTAATGATAGGCAACATGGATTTCGGAAAGGTTACTCACGCGAGAGTCAGATGCTATCACTTTTTCAAGACATTAGCGAATCGTTAGACCATGGAGTTTCAGTCGACGCCGTGGTTATAGATTTTGCGAAGGCATTTGATGTCGTGCCGCATGACATGCTACTCCATAAATTAGCTTCGACGAAGATTGATAGAAGAGTAATTTTATGGATCCAAGAATTTTTGACGGGTCGTTCACAGAAAGTGAAAGTCGAAGGCATATTCTCGGATGAAATTACCGTAACGTCGGGTATCCCTCAGGGCAGCGTAATCGGGACTTTGTTATTTTTGGCGTTTATAAATGACTTACCAAATGGGATTCGCAGTGACTCGATTGTTTGCGGATGATTGTGTAATATATCGAAAGATACATGACTCACAAGACAATGCAGTGCTTCAAGAGGACCGGAACCTGGTCTATAAGTGGGCGATTGAAAATAAAATGAAAATAAACACAAGAAAATATAGTCTCTTAAAAATAGGGAAAGTGCGGAGGCAGGATTTTCAATATAACATTGGCTCGGAAATACTTGTAGAAGAAGATTCTTGCAAATATTTGGGCGTTCACGTAAGGAATGATATGAAATGGAGTAGTCATGTAGGATGTGTAGTTTCAAAAGCTTACAAATCCCTGCACTTTGTAATGAGGGTATTAAAAGGAAGTAGTACCTCTGCTAAAGAATTAGGCTATTTGTCACTTGTAAGACCTATTCTGGAATATGCCTCGGTGGTTTGGGATCCATATCAAGTAGGGCTCATCAATGAGTTGGAATGGTACAAAGAAAGGCCGCTAGATTTGTGCTCAGTGACTTTAATACCAGGAGCAGTGTGAGCCGTATGTTAAAGAAACTTGGGTGGGAATCACTGGAGGCTAGGAGGATGAAATCTAGACTCTGCGCTATGTACAACACGTATACAAATCAACCAACATGGGGTGAGCTTAGCAAACGATTGGGAAAGCCTACTTACATGGGTAGGAGCGATCATCCTTTCAAAGTTAAGGGCCGACCACAGCGAACAAATTATGGTAAATATTCTTTTGTAAACCGTGCCATTGATAACTGGAACTCTCTACCTGACGCAGTCTTAGAGCCTTTTCCCAAACATATAGGTGTGTTTAAGAAAAGACTGACTATTTGTGTAAATACTCCAGTTTAATTGTTATATAATTGTTATTGAATTGCTATGTATAATTATTTATTTGTTATGTGTATCCAATTTGCCACCGGGGGACACTCCCCCCATTGCAAATAAATGAATGAATGAATGAATGGGCGCACACAACCCATTGTATATTGAAAAGAATATTCAAACGGAATCACCCGCAACAGTGACGAATTACACTCTTGGTGCATTCTTGGAATACACGGTACGAGAGATTAAAATTTTGAATGCTTTTGCATGTTCTTTCCTTCCTCTTTGTCAAACACCAACAGTGATCTATTTTCTCTTAGGTGTTCCGGTTGCTTATATCTTTTATGAGTCTGTTCCAGATATATATTCTATGACCCACCTGGCGTCATATAGCAGCGAATCTCTGAAGCTCTTCAACTCTTCCTCGTGCAAGAGGAATTCCTTCTCCATCTGGCTACCAGATCCTGTTACCATCGCCAGCTATTTTCTCCTTGAGCAAGAGGACTACGTCTACCTCTTTACTCACCATGCTGCGCTAGTATCATCTGTTGTCAACTCTTTGAAAACCAGCTCAGCAAGAGATTAATTTTTTGTTTTAAAGTTGGCAATGTTTATATGTTCTCCTTTTGTCTCCTACCCCCCACTCCTTTCCCCTTCCTTGGACCCTCCGTGCTCCGTTGAGCAGGTCTCACTTCTCAGTCGGCAGTTGACTCGATCAGTCAGGGCTCTACTAGGGCCAGTCTCCTCTAACCAAGAGACATTATCTACGTTCTACGCCATGTTGGCGCATTAAGTATCGGTTAAGGGAACCTCACCTTCGCCATGCAACAAAGATAAGTACCTGCTTCAAGTTTTAACCTCATCTTCATGTTTTTACCGACCACATGCTTTTAACTATCTTTTTTAGGCAGTGTGAAATTACTTATTTTGGGGTAAAATCATCCTCCGCGGGATCTTCCATGTTGAGCTTTTGTTTAATGAAGCTAATCTTAGTGAAAAGCAGCATTTCTTATGCTTGCTAAATGAGAAATCTTCTCACTACGTGGGATATTATCTAATACCCGCTGTCTATAATTCATAAAGCTAGTTCCTCCGCTGGATTAACTTTGACTCCATTCTTCTATAGATCGTTCTGGAACTTTCCAGATCTGGTACTCTATCTGCGAGGCTTGCCATCAGGCATTTTTCACTCACATGTGAAAATAATATTCAAAATGAGGAATCTTCCTTAAATTACTGCAATAGCGAACTTTCTTCCTCCGTTGGAACATTCTATGGCGCATTTAATTGTAAATCACAACTTTTTCAAGAAATAGACTCTCACCTATATAGTGCATCAGTTATTTCCATAATTGCAATAACTTTCTTTTTCATAAACTTTAGTGTTTCTATAGTGAACTTTACATTCATCTTTACAGACTATAGTGATAACCAGTGCTTGCTCCACGTTTCTACCGCGTCGCGCTCGTCCGTTTACATTAAATACGGCCATGAACATTGATCCTATATCCCAATGATCTTTCCTCAACCTTCTACTAACCACCAACATTAATTCTGTATAAATATAAGAAGTTGTAGGAACTTCTATCTTATTTTTCATGTTTTTATTATTGTTATTTTCGAAGTTGTCACTTTCTCTAGAACATTCTCTCAAGAATTTCTTAAGGTACACTCTTTGTACTCCAATTCACGTTCAAACTTTAATTACTTCATTGTTTATTTGTTTAAATCTTATAAAGATTTTAGAAACATGTAAGGTTTGAAACCTTGTAAATTGTCAATTGCCCGGAGCAAACGTTTAATGTTGAGAGGTCTGCGACCCCATTTGTTAAAAAGTTCAAATGAACTATGTTTGTCAAAATTATATTACACGCTTGTTAATTTTCTCAAACTTCTTTGAATTGTTAAATAAATTAAATATTTGTTTTTGGATTCATCATTTCTCTGATACTACAGTTAGGCAAGATCCTGGCTTTCCTAGCTCTTCCTAGGTTTATGCCCTCGTTCATACTCAATAAAGCTTTTTCTATCTGTTTGGCCAGACCATCACCCTTCCCTATAGTACTTTTATGCATGCTTGGGAGGAAATACACTAAAGCCTTTCTCTGGCAAACCGCCAAAGTCTTAGCTGCGGTTCCCGTCAGCTTCGACCAAGCTCGTACCCACTTTAGGTATCCGAGCACGGGTTTTCGGTGGCAACCGCTTCTAAGTGTATTGAAAGCTAAACTTATAAATTTTGTAGGACTCTCCTCCTATCTTTCTATCCTTTTTCTACAATCCAAAATCTACTTCCTTCTCTTAATCATCTTCCCTTGGTGGGTGGGTTATTCCTCAGCCAATAAACTACCCAACTCTGATTTCATAGATATCGATAATTTGTTTAAAAAGTGCCCATGTAACAGTAAATCCGGGGAGGTTACTGAACATGTGTGATTTCTCGCACAGGTCCCCTAGTAATCTCTTATGTTAGCTTGCTTCTTGAGGTTCTTCGAACAGCACCAAAGACAGCTGACAGCTAAGATATGCTTGTTGGTCAGAGGTGCGAGGAAGACACTGGTTTTTCTGAATATTGAACAACAATTCTGATTCTCGTAGAATGGTTTTACTCTCATCATGTGAACTCAATTCTGTATGAATAATTCTTTCAGTTTCTCATATTCCCTTTCGGTAGTCTTACGCACTTTGAGTTGTGAACGCAATGAGCAAGTATCCTTGCTGGGAGTTTTAGAGCCAAGATTGAAGCACATTATGAAGATATAAGCCATAAAGTAAACCATGTTGGTTTCTTATGTTGATTTTCCATATATATATTTATATAAATAAACAAGACTTACCTATCCGAAGAACTGTCTAATGCAACCATTTACTTGAATAATCAGCCTCTACAAATTGTTGATCAATTTAAATATCTTGGTAGCACACTGTGTAAGGATAACAACAACAACAGTGAAGAAACAAATATAACTAGTAATGCAGCCACCTTCTATGCACAAGTTAGAGCACTACTGTGGGATAATAAAGTGCCCATGAAGTGTAAACATAATATACTGTTTAAGACATACTACACCCTAGTTCTAACTTACGGAGTAGAAACATGCACCCTGCCCAGAAGGATTCAGGCATCCTAAATTCAGTTTATAAGAACAATGCTTCAAAGGACAAGGAGAGACAAATTAAGGAATGAAACAAACAGGACAGAGGCTGGCATAGATATCAGTGCTACAAAATATTTGCAGAAGCAACGAATAGGATGGCGGGGGCATCTTCAATGGAAGATGAGAGGACACCAAAAGCTTATTTCAACAAGATTATACCAGGAAAAAGACCAGTAGGAAGACCAAAGAAGAAATGGTTGGACCAAATCAAGGATGATCTAAAAGACCAAGGGCTAGAATTGAGAAGGTCTCCTGAAGACCAACTATTCATGGACAGGAAAGGGTGGTGAGGGCTCGTTCACAGCACCCGGGCGACTGGAGCTCGAATTTGATGATGATGATAGTCGATACTCCATTGACTAGGCGGATAGTTAACCAAGTCTTGTTTATAAGTACCCGTGCTTCGCTACTGGTCATAAATAAATTGAAATGTGAAGGTGACAGTTGAAACAGGGGATAGGCGAGGTACTGCGCGGAGGGAGAGTGAGGATGGAATGTTTTGTCCAACTACACCACTCGGCGTTGACCGTGTTTTATAGGACAAATTTAGGTTTTACTCGCTAACCGTTGGAGATTTACGAAAAGTGATAAGGACCTTTCGGATAGAAAATTAAATTTTAAACCTCGTATATGCCATCACAAGTTTGCTATTTCTTAGCGTTCTCTTTTTATTTGAAATGGAAATATGAAAGTTTGAAACCAAAGGGTGTAGTGGCGTCACTAAAATGGTCGCCATCTTTAAATAGTGCAAAGTATCGAAATCAAAAGTAGCCTATATGTTAAGCAGGTAAATCAGCTACTTCCATGAAAAATTTCATGTAAATCGGACCAGTGGTTCTTGCGTGATGAGTAATACACAGACACACAGAGACACCATCTCATTTTTATATATTACACTCACTGGCAAGAAAGACTCAACACTTGATTTTTAAAATTAAAACTTGCGTATTAGCTGCATTCTGTCTCATTTATGTCACTTTATACTATTATCAGACCTTTCTCTGTTCAGAGTGTTTGTTTATCATCCATTTCCTTTAAATTATCGATATAAAGTTTTATTTATGTCACCCCAGTTCGCTATATACCCCAGGCAGACAGTACGCCTACATTTCCATTAGTTCATTTCCTGCAATAAACTTAAAGTGCTTGGGTGATAAGTCTCATCCATACAAACCAAATTTGCTTTGTTTTATAAAATGTATTTTTCAAATGATTTCTCATCAGTTTTTAAGTTCTTCTTGCAAAGGAAACATGGTTCTTACACGCGAAGAAGCTGCAAGAGCTGTAGCCTTGATTGAAGATGGAAGAAGCATGCGATACGTTGCAAGACAGTTAAATGTCAATGTTTCGACCATCCAAAGGACATAGCAACGGTATAGGGATCTTGGAACATACTCCAGGAGGCGTGGATCAGGCCGCAGAAGGGCAACATGACCAGTATCTGCGACTCCAAGTTCTGAGGGACCGACACACCACAGCTGTAGAAGTAAGAAATCGGCTTCAGCAGGCGACAGGTGTGAATGTCAGTGAGAGGACAGTAAGGAGAAGATTAAGAGATGTAGAAATCTTCTCCAGAAGACCTGCTACCGGTCCCAGATTGGAACCTCAACATCGCAGGGCACGTCTTCACTTCGCTCGCCTCCATCAGCAATGGACACAACAGCAATGGCAAGCCGTTCTCTTCACAGGCGAGAAGAGATTCGGTCTCGGATCGCCTGACGGAAGAGAAAGAGTGTGGAGGAGGGTTGGAGAAAGGTTTTCTCCTGTAACGTTTTCCTCCAGGACTGCATTCGACGGGGGTTCTGTCATGGCCTGGGCCGGGGTCAGTATGGATGCCAGGACTGAACTTTACGTAATTGAGAATGGGACTCTCACAGCTCACCGGTACATCATGAAAGTCCTTGAAAACCATGTTGTACCATTTATTCCTTTTGTCGGGGATGAATTTCGCTTGATGCACGACTACGCACGAGTACACACTGCCCGATGTATCCAGAAGTACCTGCATGTGGTTGGAATCTACGCACTGGACTGGCCAGCTAGGAGCCCTGACCTCAATCCAATTGAACATGTTTGGGATATGTTGGCCAGAAATGTTCGGCAATGTGCTCCTGAGACTTGGTTGGTTGGTTCCTCAGTTTTGGGGCTGCGACAACGCGGTCATGTAGCCCCGTGTACTTTGGGTGTGTATAGAATCTGTCCGATAACCGGTGTTAATTGTGATGGCTGTATTAGTGTGTGTATCTGTTTTTTAATTCAAGTAAGGACTGCAACTTTGAATTTTTCAAATAGTTCCTACTTTTGCCGCCAAACGCCACCGTCAACGACTACTAGGCCTAGTTCAGAACTTAGCTACTAGACGCCACCGCAGTCAGCTCTTGGCAACGAACGTAGAAACCTAAGAGCGTTGTTTACATTCCTAACCTATACAATTTAGCTTCACACAGGTGTAATTAGTGGAACATGGTGTCCACAGGCAGGAAAAGTCAGGAAAAGTCAGGAATTTTGTTTCTGGTCAGGGAAAAGTGTGAAAAAATGGCGTGAGTCAGGAAAAAGTGGCGAAAAGTATTAGAAAGTCAGGAATTTTATATTAACCGTACAATATTTTGTGTTTTACAATAATATTTTGATGTTACTAGTTCAACTAATCTCTGAAGATAAAAAGCAATAACTCGCTGGATATTATGATAAGTTTCTATTTTTACAGTACATCATAGTAAAAGCCTCTTTTACCTATTTTTTGTACGCTTTATTGGTGTTGGTATAGGGATGTGGCAACCCCATCACTATAGTTTAGGTTATTAAGTACTTTGATTTATGTATTATTGCATTATAATTTACTTCATTTTGTATATTAAATGAATAAAGAGGCGAGCGTTGGGCAGCTATGGGGATGGTGGAGGCTGCAAATAAGATATATATATATATGTTCAATAAACCTTTTTTCCAATGTTACGATGACTTCGCAAGTCAGGAATTTTGTTGAAAAATGGTCAGGAAAAGTCAGGAAAATTGACATTGAAAATTTTGGGGACACCATGTGGAAGGTTCTTTAACATGCCATAAATCTATAACATGGGACCGTTGGCTTTACTTCCCCTCCGAAGGAAGGCATACTGAGGGATTTTTAACGCTCTTAAAAATCCGACGGCTTCGGCCGGGCTTGAACCCGCTATCTTGGGCATAGAAGCTCAGCCTGCTACCAACTACGCCATCAAAGCCACCCTCCTGAGACTGTCCAGCAACTTCGGGTGATTCGCATGAGGAGTGGGAACGCATCCCACAGGAAAGCATTTCACATATCATTGCAAGTATGGCAGAGAGGTTACGCGAGGTGATTCGTGCTAGGGTTGGAAATAACGTTTTTAAGTGTTCAGTTCTTGTGTTAGTACCCAAAGAAATGAATTAATTCTGCAATGGTAAATTTTGGAACTCGGATTAACATTTCTAAACGACTTTGTAATTTACTAAAAATTTAAGACATATTCACTTTTTTTTAATTCTTCTAGAAAATTGAACAGATTTTTTATTTGAAGCATTTTTTTGTATGTGAAGTGGTTTTCAAATGTTTAGAAAACAATTATGAATAATTTTTACATAAGAATAAATTCAATGCATTAAATTATGAGAATAATTAAAGAATACAAGTGTTGCGTTTTTGTTTTGCCGGTGAGTGTAGTATAGGTTACGAAGATATGGTGAAAATAAGATGGTACCTTGAGGTTAATATTTTCCTGGCTAACTGTCTTGTCTTAGATAGTGTGTAGCCTATTTATGGTTGTGCTTGAGGGCAAGTGCCTTATTTCTTGATTGTGATCTGCAGTAGTGTGATTCTCCACAGTTTTTCAGAATGCCTCTCAATTCTTTCCATGGCGGTATTTCCAGTTTTTGCAAAACTTTTGGCTACGCAGTCTACCCTTTTCCGAGAAATGGCAAGGATCTCAGTGAAGGCTTTCCCACGGGGACTTTGTTACCATTTTTGTTGACAACACAGAACTTCGACTGAAACAGTTTTTCAGAATGCCTTTCTCTTTTTGGTTTTCGGTGCTTAACTGGTATTGTGTCAATATATTAGAAGAGAAATGCATTATGTGAAGTGTAGTCCTTGTGAGAGTAGAATGCATTGTACAGAGGTGCCAACTATTGCGGACTGTCCGTAATTGTTACAGATTTCACCTCAAGATTACGGCATTACGGTCAGAGGGGAAATTATTACGGAACAGTGACATGATCATGAAAAAAGAAAAAAAAAAGAAAAAGAAAAAACATTCCCATGGGAAAAGAAAAAAGAGAATTACAGGTTGTCTACCGATAACAAAAAGGTAGCTAATTTTACAAACAGGTAACGAAAGTAACGAAAAGTAGCTAATTTTGGTGTCTGGATAGTTGGAGGTAACGAAAATTCACCGAGGTCAGTTTAAATCATTTGAACTCGTGCAGCTAGACTCCAAGATTTTGATGGAGCAAGTTTCACTCAAGCGGCGCTGTTTGGGTAAGCTATATTTCCCCGTGCCCGACCTCAAGGAAATGCTTACTGAGGATACTTTGGGTGGTATACATCGATTCAACGTATATTTTCGGCATCAAGAAGAGATTTAGTTTTGTGTGAAATATTTTTCTGTATTATTAGGAATCCTAACTTTCCGCGAGACGTTTATTTGTGAAAACTTCCGAAACTCAACAGAAACCTTTCATTTCTGTTATTGACCTCTAAATTTGGAAACTATCTCAAATTGAAATCCAGAAATAACGCGAAATAATTTAATGTTGCAATCTTGCAAAATGATACAGTTTTGAAAAAGAATCGCGACAAAGCTTCAAAATGCATATTATTTATTATTATTTACATGTTTTTACGCCCACATTGGAGCACTTAAATCAATACATTTGAGTAAATTTCTTCTTTTTCTCCTCCCAGAACTTTCTCAACCTCTCCGACCTGGAGGCCCTTTGTGTGTCCGATAAAGTATAGTGTTTCCGTTCAACTGTTATTAGTTTGAGACTTATGCTTTTGTTCTTCAAAATCCTCTTCTCTTCTCTGTCTTTGATTTGTTGCCGAGTTATACCCAATTCTTCCAAATCATCCTGAACTTCTTTGAACCAATCATTATTGATTTTATTTTTCAAAAAGTAATCAAATTGTTGTTTCAATATCCTGGTTTCTGGCAGTCTTGATATGTGACAGAAAAAGGAAATTCTTCTTTTACGCATTGTATTTATTATTGATTCACATTCACGATAGATGATGCTGTCCAGCAACTTGGTGTTTTTTGTTAATAATTGTTCTAATAATTCTTCTATCAGTTTTCTGTAATTTGTCTGTTGTAGATTCTACATTCAATTTGAATATAGTTTCACTATTATAAGTTGCCTCTGGTTTAACTATGGAATTATAGTGTTTCAGCTTAGCGTTTATCGAAAGAGATTTCTTTTTATAGGTCGGCCAGGTAAGTCTTTGTGCTTGTTTAAATTTAGTTGTTCTGTATTCTATTGCTTCTTTTTAATTTGAGTTCCATGTTATTATTTTCCCAAGATATTTGAATTTCTGAACAATTTAGATTAACTTTAAAAGTTGGCATCATTTCTGTTTTTTTTTTTCAAATGAAATTTGTAATCCCATTTTTTTTGTGCTATAATTTCTAGTTGTTCAATTTGAAATTTAGCCTCTTCTATGATATTTGCAAGTAATGCTAAATCGTCCGCAAAAGCAAGACAGTCGAGTTTAATATTTCTACCGATCTTGATAGTTGGTTAACATTTCTTGTTCCATTCACGCATAACCTTCTCCAATGCACAATTAAACAACAATGGTGAAAGTCTGTCTCCTTGTCGGAGTCCAGTTCTTATAGTGAATGATTCTGATAATTCACCTCTAAATTTAACTTTTGCCTTCGTATTTTTGAAAGTCGTACTAATGAGGTTAACGAGTTTTTGGTGTAAGCCAAATTCTTTAAGGCTTTTCAGTAATGATTCACGATGGATACTGTCGTATGCTTTCTTAAAATCTACAAACGTGATGACTAGTCCCTTATTTCGAACTCTTTGGTGCTTCATTATCCATTTTAAACTAATGATTTGATCCGGACAGCCTCTACGTGGTCGAAATCCTCCCTGTTATTCTCCAAGTTATTGGTCGAGTTGTTCTTGGATTCTTGTGTATATAATCTTAGATAAAATCTTGTATGTAATATCAAGCAAGGATATCCCCCGATAATTATTTGGATCGGAGCGATCACCTATCTTATGCAGCGGGTGAATTATCGCTGTATTCCATTCCTCGGGAAGCTTCTCCGTGTTCCAAATATCAATGATGTATTTATGTAGGTTTTGAATAGTCTGATCATTAGCATTCTTCCATATTTCTGCTACTATTTGATTCTCTCCTGCATATATTTTAAAAATATAACAGTCTCAGAAATTTGTGACATCCAGTATGATTAATTCGAAATTCCATTATGTCGATTTTTCCTTCGAACTTTGGTTCCATCGGATAATCTAACCGGTTATCTCAAACACTTGTATCAGCTGTATAATTCGTGATTCGAATTCAAAAGAAAATGTGCTCTCTTGTCGTATTATTCGTGCAATCCTCTCAGTATAATTCTAAATATTCGATACCTACTTCGAACGTTCATCCTCCGAACTCACATGCTCAAGACGGCCGGCTGACCGCAAGTCTTGCCTGTGGGAATCTCGTTAAACGGACCGAGATCGACGCCAGATACGTAAAATCATAAATACCGTACCCAATCGCGAACTTGTGACCACGAGACCTGCGGGAATCCTATCAAAGGTCATTGGTCACCCGTCACGAAACATCCCGAAACCTACTAGCCACTTTTCCCATGACTTAAAAGCGTACGGGGAGCGAGAAGTGCGTCATCCCACTTAGAAATAACAGTCTACGTAGCATCGCGATACTCATTTCTCCTCGTGATCCACCGTGTACTCCCAACCACAGCATAGGGACAGCGGCCCCCCAGGGGCTCACATCTAGTGGGACGTGGGTTAGCGACCACGGGACCACAGCTGAGTCCGGCATTGCTTCCACTTACTTATGCCATGCTCCTCGCCTTCTTCTTTCCTGTCGACCTCCCTTGGTCAACTCTTGTTCTTTTCCGACCCCGACGGTATTAGGGTATCCGAGGCCTAGGGAGTCTTTCACTTCCCCGCTTTAGTTGGCCCTTGTCTCATCTTTCCTGATACCCTAATTTTTCGAGGGTCCAGCCTTCTTTTTCTTTTCATTATATTTCCTTTTCTCTTTAAGATTCCCGCACTTTTTTTTTGTTTGTTTGTTTTTTGGCTCCCCGTGTATCTATCTAAATTCCCTTTAGCGATGAATTATTATTATTTTCTTAATCTACACTTTATTTTGTAGGTATTTTCAATCTACGTTGCATCTTGTAAGTTTTTTCGATCTAAGTTGCATTTTGCGAGTGTTTTCAACCTCAATTGCATTTTGTAAGGATTCATCATCATCATCATCATCATCTTGTACAGTTTCCAGCCCCAGGCTGGGTCTGTTTGGAACATAAGCCTCGCCACTTAGTCCTTTCTTCCCACCACCTCTCCGCTGTCACTCTAGTCCAGTCCTCGCCTCTCTTCTTGACACATTCCTCCACTCCTTTCAGCCATCTATCTCTTGGTCTTCCCCTTGGTCGTTTCTTCTGCATCTGCATCTCATGTATCCTCTTGTGAATCATCTTCTCTACCATTCTCTTCAAGTGTCCACACCACCTCAGTCTTGATGTCTCAATCCTACCTTGCAAGGGCTCCTCTTTCACTATTTCCCTGACCTTTTCATTCCTCACCCTGTCTCTTCTTGTTACTCCGATCCTACTTCGTAGGAACTTCATTTCACTTGCCTGTATTCTGATTATGTCTCTTTTCTTCATTATCCACGTTTCTGATGCATAGGTCAGTATCGGGATATATTAGCTTCTGTATAACACTTCCTTGCTTTTTTGTGGGACATCTTTATTCCACACTAAGCTCCTAATGCTTCTCAGAAATGCTTCTGCCTGTCTGCCACGTTCCATAATCTCTTTGTCATTTCTCCCATTTTCCTCCACTAAACTTCCCAAGTACTTGAGACCCACTAAACTTCCCAAGTACTTGAGACTTACCACCTTCTTCAGCTGTCCACCTCCAAGTGTTATCCCACTCATTGGTCTGTCGCTTTTTCTGGTCGTTAACAGGATCTCTCATTTACTGATGTTGAACTTCCAACCGTACTCTCCCACTGTTTCTTCCCAAGCCTTCAGTTGCTCCTGAATTTCCTTCTCCTTGTTTCCCCAGACCATGAGATCAACTGAAAACACCATTGCTTTCATCTTATCTTCTCCTATCTTTCCTGCTACCCGTGTCATTACCTCGTCCATAACCACAATAAAGAGAAGGGGGTGACAATGCACTACCCTGTTTCAGGCCACTCATTTGTCTGAACAAGTCTGTTCTTTCCCCTCCGACTTCCACACAACTCACACTTCCACAATACATCTCCTTCACTCTGTCTACAGTCCCTTTTTCCACTCCCATGTTTTCCATTGCTTTCCAAACCTTCTCCCTACACACACTATCATAGGCCTTTTCGATGTCCAGGAAGGCCATCAACAGATCCTCTCCAAATTCGTAGTGGTGTTCCTGGAGCTGCCTCACTGAAAATATGAGATCCACTGTTGATCTCCCAGGTCTGAATCCATACTGCTCCTCTCTCAATTCTCTCTCCACTTTGGCTCGTATTCTACTTTCTAATAACTTTTCATATATCTTGGCACAGTGTGGTATGAGTGTGACTCCCCTGTAATTTCTGCACTCCTTTCTGCTTCCTTTCTTAAATATTGGGACAATTAATCTTTTCTTCCAAACTTCTGGGGTCTTTTTCTCCTTCCATACCACCCTCATCACACGGTACAGCCACTGTTTCCCAACCTCCCCTGCTGCCTTCACAATTTCAACACTCAATTCGTCCACACCTGGTTCCCTTTCTCCTTTCATCTTGTCTATAACCATTTCCAGTTCTCTCCAAGTCAGGTCCTTTTCGATTCCTGTGTTGTCTTCTCCATCTTTCAATACGTTGTCTTCCTCCATATGACCATTTGGATTCAGCAAATCCTCAAAGTACTCTTTCCACACGGTCTTGAGGGCCTCTTTGTTGTGTACCTCATTTCCGTTTTTGTCCACCATTACCACATCCTCTTGCAGACCTCTTCTCTTACTTTTGACCATCCCATAATGTACTTTCTTATTTCCTCTGCTGTCTTCCTCCTTCATCTCTGTCCACTTTACCATCCACTTCTTCCTCTCCTCTGCGACAATCTTCTTTGCTTCTTTCTTCTTTATCTTATAAGCTTCCCTTGCTAGATCAGTTCTTTCCTGGAACCACACTCTGAAAGCCTTGTTCTTCCTTCCCACAGCTTCTTTTACTCTCTCATTCCACCATGGTGTCCCTTTACACTGCTTTCTGTTGCTTGTTCTTCCACATACTGCCACTGCAGCTTCCACCATTGTATTTTTGTATTGCTTCCATTCCTCTTCCCCTGTTTTAGGATTGTCTGTTGGCATCCTTTCCCTTATTATCTTCTGAAATTCTTCCTCCACTTCCTTTTCCTTCAGTTTCCATACTTTGATTCTCCTTTCCTGGTACTCTGTCCTCTTGCAATCCTCAACAACTCCCAGGTTCATTACTAGTATTCTGTGATCGCTATCTAATGCCTCTGATGGTATTACCTTTATATCTCTCACACTTCTCTTCATTTCCCAATCGTACCGCATTTAATTTACCAAAGATTTCTTTGTTAAATCACTGCTGTACCACATTACCTTATGGCTTTCTTTCTTCCGGAACCAGGAGTTGCCTACAACTAATCCATTCCTCTTGCAAAAATCCAGCAACTTTCTCCCGTCTTCATTCCTGCTGCCCCATCTTTCTGCTCCCATTACATTTTCATATCCTTGCCTTTCACTTCCTACATGTGCATTCAAATCGCCCATGACAATGATGCTCTGACCATTCAACTGCTGTTGTAGCTCCTCCTCAAAGTCTTCCTTCTCTTGAGCTGTACATCCAACTTGAGGTGCATATACCTGGGCTATCTCCAGGCTTCTTCCCTTTACAGTTATTCTGATCTTCATGATCCTGTCACTTATTCCCTTTAACTCTTCCTTCATTCCATCTCTCACAACTACTCCTACTCCGCTGCTCCTTCCTTCACTGTTCCCACTCCAGTACAACCGGTACCCTTTCCTCAGTTCTCTGTGACCTTCTCTTTTCCATCTTGTTTCTGCCAAGCCCAGTACATCCAGCTTTCTTCTCTCCATCACATCTACAATCTCCTCCACCTTTCCTGTCAGTGTTTGAATGTTTAACGTGCCAACTCGTAGTCCATTAACATATCCGGGTCGTCGTCGTTTGCATCCGTCCTTTCCGAGGCCTGTTCCTGTTTTGAAAGCAAATATAATATCCACTACTGGCTTGCTAGGCCTATCGTAGCTTCACCAGAGCCCCGACAGCCGTCACTTTTCAGGGTTGCAATAGGGCCTTCACAGCTACCGTAGCGGTCACGGGGCACACGAAGTCCCCGCTGTACTTCACCCCTACAGGCAATCCCCTACTTCATGCCGTTGCCCGTCTCCCATCACGTGGAGGAGGGGTTGGACTTGTGGGGATTGACAGTCTAAATTGCTTTTTAGTAAGTCTTTCAATAATGGCGAATGGTCTTGAGATCCGATTGTGACTATTTTGAATTTCAATTGCAATTTGTAAGTATTTTCAACCTAAACCGCTTTTCGCAGGTATTTTCAATTTAAATTGCAGTTTGTAGGGAGCATTTTGCAAGTATTTTGATTCTCAATTGCATTTTGTGGGTATCTTGAATCTAAATTACATTTTGTAAGTATTTTCAATCTAAATTGCATTTTGTAAGTATTGTCCATCCAAATGAGTAGTTTGAATCTACCGCACATTTTGAAATAGACCAGTTGATCACGCACTGAACCAGGTAAAGCGTTTAGATTAGGACGGTGGTGGTCTCGGATCACAGTCGACGGTTTTTCCGGGCTGCTGAACAGACCACAAGGTGGTCTCGAATCCTGCCAACGGTTTGCCAGGCAGCTAATGATCGTGCCACTGAAGGGTAATCGATCGCAGTCAACGATTTTTCCGGGCTGCTGAACGGACCCGAAGGTGGTCTCGGATCCTGCCAACGGTTCGTCGGGCAGCTAATGATCGTGTCACTGAGGGGTGATCGATCGCAGTCAACGGACTTTCCGGGCTGCTGAATGGACCCCAAGGTGATCTCGGATCCTGCCAACGGTTCGCCGGGCAGCTAATGATCGTGCCACTGAGGGGTGATCGATCGCAGTCAACCGTTTTTCCGGGCTGCCTGATCGTTTCCACCACTCACGTACCAATTCTATATGCCATTAGGCTGAACATTGGACATACTGTGAGCTGCCCAGTGCATCGAAGCTTTCCTTCTGCTTGGGTACGTGCCGTTGAACCCGGTGGTGATTTCAATTGCATTTTGTAAGTATTTTGAATATCAATTGCATTTTGTAAGTATTTCGACTCTACATTGCATTTTGTACGTATTTTGAACCTAACCTACATTTAGTGCGTATCTTTCAATCGATTCCTTTTGTGAGCATTTTCGTTTTAAATTCCCGGTCTCAATTTTGTATTCTTTAATCTGTGTTAAGAGGGGCTCCTAGTTCCACCCCTTAAAACAACAATAACTAACTAACTAACTAGGGACAGCGGGACTCACGACGCCGACTATACAACATATTCATAACTGCCCGTGAATTTTAACCATGCCCAACCTCGAGCTTGCCTCCACCATTCTTCCAGGACAGATAGTCAGACAATCGTTGAACGGTCGGGTGCAGCGCGAATTTCATATTATCGCGTTCTCAGTGACCAACCGCGAGGACATTTTGATTCTCGTATAACGGCCAGAAGGGGCTGTTATTGCGTTACATCGTGATATTTCACCGCATTCGATGACTAGAACAACTGGATTCTTGTCAAATGTACAGCAAGTAATATAATTATGCTATATTTTCCCGTGCCCACCTCAAGGACACTGGAAATTTCGTCGATCGACTAAAAATGACACCAATTATGTAAATCGCTATTTTTCTCCATGTTCAATCGGGAACCTCCTCTTACAATGAAGGTTTCCTATTCATCTCTTGATTATTTTGTTCAAAGATTCCCAAGTTTGGTCAAGGAAAGTGAACATGACAAACTTGAAGAGGAATTTGCTGTTTATCAGTGTGATATTACCCTGAATATATTTTACAAGGACCTAGAATTGATGTAAACTGGGGCAACATTGCTGAGCTTAAAAAGGAAATTACACAGTTCAAGTACAAAACCTTAAGTAATGTGGTATTTGCAATATTACGTGTACCTCACAGTAACTCTCCCCCAGAAGGAATTTTTAGTGTTGTTAGGAAAAATCAGACAGAATTCAGACCTACATTAAGCACATCTACACCGGACTTGCTTATAATTCAGAATACGAAAATGTCATCACAGGGGAAAGTATGTTACAAGAAAACTTTCATGGAAGAGCAGCTACTGGGTGCAAAACAAGCTACAAGGAATTTTTTACCACAGAACTAGCAGGTAATGTGCAAATAATATTGTGTAATATGATATTCTTTACTATAGGTTACTTCAGGGTATGTGTCATTATCGAGAAGGGAGGAGCATGCTTTGGGTTTGACGTGAAAATTTTTGATTTGGTGGGTAGGGGGGCAATTTAAGGGATTACTGATGACCCGCTTCAAAGGTTGGCACCTCTTCATTGTGAAATACTAGTAGATCAAAATAGCAGCCATGGACAGAGTACCACATCTGTAAGGAGGGTGATCTTCAATCCATACAGAAACCAGATGGCAGTTATTTGAGCCGGAGGACATGGGAGAGAAGCTGGTATTCAGAAATATGACGTCGAATACTCCTAATTCAGAAAGGTGTAAAGCAAGGTTGCAACTTATCACCCATACTTTTCAATGAACAAGCAATGGGGGGGAAATTAGAGAAAAACATTAAGGAGAAGTAAAGATTCAAGGAGAAATAATCTTATATCTGAGATTTGCTGAAGACTTTGTCATAATAGCCGATTCACCAAAGGACTATGCTATGGACTCCTTCTTGAGGAAAGAATTTATGATGAAACCCAATAAATGTAAAACCAAAATAGTGGAATGCAGCCGAAATAAATCAGGACCCCTATTGACGTCAAATTGGCTGGTGAAAAGCCAAACGGAGTAGGAGGCTTCTGCTTCTTAGGAAGCAAAATAACCAGTGATGGGCAAAGCAAAGAGGCTATAAAAAGTAGATTTGGCTCAGGCAAGGAAAGCATTTCTACAGAATTAAATCTGTTGATATCAAATATAGATTTAGGTATAAAAGTCATTTTTGAAAGCCTTTGTCTGGAGCGTGGTACATTATGGGCGTGAAACTTGGACTGTTGGTGCAGCAGAATAGAGGAGATTAGAAGCGTTTGATTGTGGTGTTACAGGAGAATGATGATCAGATGGGTAGATAGAGTAACAAATTAAGAAGTATTAAGATGAGTGAGGGAGGAGATATGTTTCTGGAGACAGATAGGTTGGTAGGACACACTCTTAAGATACCCAGGAATAGCAAACTTAGTTATGGAAGGAAGGGTCCTGGATAAGAACTGTAGGGGCAGACCAGAGTTAGAATATGTTAAAGAGATTGCCCCGGATGTAGGATGTGGTAACTATGTACAGGTGAAACAATTATCCCAGGGCAGGGAGGAATGGAGATCTGCATCAAACCAGTCAAAAGACTGAAGTTTTAAACAAAACAAGAGTTATATGCTTCTCTCTGCATGTTGGAGCTGAGGGCAGTTTCTTTGACATACATCTGATGAAAGTGGGAATAATGCAAAATTGTAATCATATAAACATACAGTGAAATGCAGTGGGCAAGAAATTAAACTACTCTAATATATAGGTTATGACTGAGTTACTTCCTGATGTAATAATCTTGATTTTAATTTTAGTAAGTTTGAACAAAGAAATATTCTTACCTCAGTTTTTTTTGGGAAAGTTTTTCTTCCATCTGTTAGGTTGCCTAGGCAGTTTTCTAGCTTTTGATGGAGAAACTTCTTGCAACAAAATGCTCTGCTATGTGCAGCACTACCAATTGCTTAGGGGAAAATTAAACAAAAAAGTATGTGAATAAATGCAGATAATATGGTCTGTTACAATAACATATGTAGAATAATCACTGCAGCACATCAGACACTGGTAAATGAAACCCAAGACTTTATTATAATCACAGTTACTTGACTTCACCATCGTGAATCTCATTGGCTGCTTTGGCTCATTTGTCTACTTCTTAGATTGGAGATTGTCTCATTTGATTCCACGTGTGTTTTTAAAATACCATTTCTGATGTTATTTGGACTCTTTTGAACTCGCACATCCATATACGGAACGATGGGCAGCAAAAAGATCAATGACATATACATCTCATTTTCGACCAAAGTTGGAGATTGCTCCTTTCGAAATTAGTGGTCTCAATTATGGCGTTCTACAATTATCCAGTTTTTTTCAAACAGTTGAAACCTTTGCCCCTGTAAGTAGGTAGACTATGGGTGCAATGAAGGAGTATCTCTGACAAGACAAAGACATGTTTCTAAGCACAGACCTGTAGCAATATGAATATCCTGTGAAGCATGGGCATCTTGAAAATGCTTTAATTAACTAAGTCATTTGTTTGTTAAGTCTTTAAAGAACTATTTGGACACAGAACAGTGTTAAATTTATTGAATAAGCACTTCTATCAAAATTGAGAACTGCTTAGTCAATAAATTTAACACAGAATGTACCTCTTCTCTGCTCTATTATTTC
Organism: Meconema thalassinum; assembly: GCA_946902985.2. Taxonomy (NCBI): domain Eukaryota; kingdom Metazoa; phylum Arthropoda; class Insecta; order Orthoptera; family Tettigoniidae; genus Meconema; species Meconema thalassinum. The sequence continues at coordinate 1,434,847,525 of OX336389.2, read as the reverse complement.
ATTCAGCCTCTACTAATAGAGAGCCTCCGTGGCTTAGGCGGCAGCACGCCGGCCTCTCACCGCTGGGTCCGTGGTTCAAATCCCGGTCACTCCATGTGAGATCTGTGCTGGACAAAACGGAGGCAGACAGGTTTTTCTCCGGGTACTCCGGTTTTCCCTGTCAAAATTTCATTCCAGCAACACTCTCCACACATTGCATAATACACAGGGAGGCATTGGCTTCAAAAGTACTACAACCGGAAGTCAATAAAGTGCTGAACGATGTAATTAGTGTTGTAAATTTTGTGAAAGCAAGAGCTTTAAACAGTCAGCTAATTTCCATTCTTTGCGAGGAGATGGGATCTACACTTGATTCGCTTCTATTGCACACGGAGCTACGTTGGTTGTCTCGAGGTCGAGTCCTTCTTCGCGTTGTGGAGTTGAAGAATGAACTTCGTATTTTCCTATTGGATCGCAGTCCTAACCTGTTTTCTGATGAGAACTGGCTTCTAATACTGTGCTACTTGGCTGACGTATTTAAAAAACTGAATGAACTTAACGTGTCACTTCAAGGACGAAATAGTAATATTTTCATTCTAAGCGACAAAGAGAAAACTTGAACTTTGGAAAGCCCAGATGGACAAAGGTAACTGTGAGATGTTTCATTGTCTGAATGAATTCCTGGAAGAAAATGAGTTAGACATTTGTCAAATTAGTGGAATTGTCGTAGAACACCTCCAAAACCTTCGTGAAAAATTCGAGGGCAGATTTCCACAACCATCAACTGAGAATGACTGGATTCGCAGTCCGTTTGAAACGAACGTAACAGCCCACCTGTCAACGGCAGAACAGGAGAACTAATAGAACTCTCAAGTGACAGAATACTTCGAAATTATTTTAAGTCGAAGTCTCTTGAAAAATTTGGGTGCAGATTCGGAATGAATATCCCATTATATCAAGAAAGGCAGTGGACGTGTTATTACCCTTCGCTTCAACTTACTTGTGTGAATCAACATTTTCCGCATCCGTCAAGACGAAACATCGGTTTCGGCTGCAGCTGGAAGGAGATCTGCGGGTTGCTGTTTCAAACATCCAACCAAGACTGGATTTACTTTCATCTCAAATTCAAGCTCACACATCGTACTAACTCCGCAAGTGTCTGAGAATTACCGAATTCTGATCCATGTACACTTTCTCCTGTTTTACTTTTTCTTGGGTGAAGAGTTTTAACATAACATTTTTCAAATCCACAGTGAAATGTTGAAAATTGTATATATTATTTCTATTGTCATTTATAAGTCACGAGCTTTCAAATATGAAAAGCATTACTGAGCACAGGTGTCACAGCTAAAGAGCTAATTAGTGAAACAAACAAAATTTGCTAAATTCCAATAACTGCATGTACAGCAGGTATTTTTATTTTTATAAGCAAAAGTAATACATATGCATGACATTTTTTGTACAAAACGTTGTACTTTGATGTGCTCTAAGAATAATGAATTGTGTTGTTATTATTATTATTATTAATGTAACTGGTAGTTGAAATCCTAATTAGGCAGTAGCATAACACAGTAGATCTTGTGTGATCATTTTTTTTTTTTGGGTGGGAAGTAGAAGTAGCCTATCAGAAGTGTTAAGAAAGGAAATGAGATAGGGGTGATGGCTAAATATTTCATGTTTCAGAAGGGGGGCGCGACATAAAAAGTTTGAGAACCCCTGGTATAGCCTATGGTTCTGGATCAAGTGCTGAGGCAATTAAGTGGGTTGTGAGAGAATGGGAAACCTGCCCTATTTCATAGTTTGGAAGCCCTTCGTGTGAATGAATGGACTTGTTGGAACTGTGTTGAGGGAAGTTTAATTCAGGCGTTCAGTTCTAGTCCGGCATTGCTTCCACTTACTTGTGCCGGGCTCCTCTCCGTCTTCTTTCCTGTCGACCTCACTTGGTCAACTCTTGTTCTCTTCCGACCCCGACGGTATTAGGGTATCCGAGGCCTAGGGAGTCTCTTCCTTTCCTGCCTTAATTGGCCCTTGTCTCATCTTTCCTGACACCCTCCTTCTGTGAGGGGTCAGTCTTCTTTTTCTTTTCCTTTTACCTCCTGCCTTGTGCTCAAGGCCCTTAAGGAGGCAGGGTGTATGTAGCCCCACCACTTCTGGTGCACCCTAGATAATGCTACACCCTCAGGGGCTCACGGCTGGTGAGTTCGGGAGTTGGCGACCACGAGGGATTCCTGAGCTGGGTCCGTTTTCCCCTTCTGCCCCTTCCGTTTGGGGCAGACCCTCTCCTCCCACCCCCCCCCCTTTCCTCTCTCCCCTCCCCTCTCCTCCCTCCCCTCCCCTCTCCTCTCCAATCCTCTTCTCTTTTCCTTATATTTCCTCCATAGTGTTATGAATAAGATTTGACATTATATGTTTCCCACTTTTCAATATGTCTTTGAAGGTTACAATGATAACCAGTATATTCCAGTATATTTCCATCCACATAAGCTTTTATTATCAATTGCATTTTGTGACTATTTTGAATCTAAATTACATTTTGTAAGTATTTTCTATCTAAATTGCACTTTGTAAATATTGTCAACTCAAATTACAGTACAGTAAGTATGTAGTTGGTTTTAGTTGTAAGTATGTAGTTAGTTTGTTTATTAGATATAGGTCATTGTTCTATTAGACTGTGGTGTGTGAGTGTGTCTGGTAGCAGTTGCATTGTTTGTTAGTTATAGTTCATTGTTTCAGTAGACTGTGATGTGTGAGGGTGCATGTGAGTGTGCCTGGTGACGGACTGTTTTAGTGGTAGTATTTGTTGTTGGTGGAACTTAAGTATTTTTTTCGTTAGTAGAACTTTGGTATTTAATTGTTAGTAGAAGGTTAGTATTTTTGTTAGTAGAATTGCTCTTTACTTATTCTGAAAGGGAGTAGAAGCCTTACAGAATAAATCAATTCTTTACTGGTCTTATAGACGGTTAAGATATTGATAATATAAGCCAAATAATGGCTACACTGCGTCCTGCTGCACGGCTGAAAGCAACGGGAAACAACAGCCGTAATCCTATTCCCGAGGATATGCACCATTCTATGCATAATTACATGTGATGATGGCCTCCTCCCTTGTAAAATTTCAATCCGGAGGTAAACTAGTCCCCCGTTCGGATCTCCGGGTGGGGACTACTCGAGAGGGGGTTAACATCACAGAAGTGACAAAGAGGAAATCTGACATTCTACGGATCGGAGCGTGGAATGTTAGAAGTCTGCTAGGAATTGGAAGGTTAGAAAACTTAGAAAGGGAAATGGATAGGTTGAGGTTGGATTTGGTTGGGATTAGTGAAATGCGCTGGCAGGAAGAACAGGACTTTTGGTCAGGAGACTATAGGGTCATTAGCACTAAATCAAACAATGGTCAAGCAGGGGTAGGTCTCATATTGATTAGGAAACTTGGACAGCGGGTGGAATATTATGAACAATATAGTGAACGGATTATTGTAGCAAAAATCATTACTAAACCTACCTGCACCACAGTGGTACAAGTCTATATGCCTACCAGTCAAGCTGATGAGGAGGAGGTTGAAAAGGTCTACGAAGAAATAGATGAAATTCTGAGGTATATCAAGGGTGATGAAAATGTTATAGTAATGGAAGATTGGAATGCTGTGGTAGGAAAAGGGAGAGAAGGGAAGATAGTAGGAGATTTCGGATTAGGTGAAATGAATGATCGAGGAAGCAGGCTGATGGAATTCTGCACCGAGCATGAGTCGGTCATAGCTAACACCTTATTCAATAACCACAATAGAAGAATATACACATGGATGAGACCGGGAGATACAGGGCGTTACCAAATCGACTTCATTATGGTCAAGCAGAGGTTTCGAAACCAGATTTTGGATTGTAAAACATATCCTGGTGCTGACATAAACACTGACCACAATCTGGTTGTAATGAAATGCAGATTAAAGTTGAAGAAACTGAAGAAAAGTCAAAAGCCAAAAAGGTGGGCAATAGACAGACTGAAAGTAAAGGATGTAAACGAAAGATTCAAGAAGAGTATAAAGGAAGGACTAATGAAAAACCGTAAACAAACTTCAATTGCAGACGAATGGGCACTTTTGAAGAATGAAATAACAAAATCCGCAGAAGAAAACATTGGTAGGAAAGAAAGAATAGGTAGGAAACCGTGGATCACTCAGGATATACTAGAATTGATGGATGAAAGGCGGAAACACAAGAATGTAAGAGATGAAAAGGGGAAAGCAGAATACAGACGTCTGAGAAATGAGGTTAACAAGAAGTGCAAGGAAGCGAAAGAAGAATGGTTGAAAGAAAAATGTGCAGGTATAGAAAATTGTCTGAAATTAGGAAAAGTAGACACAGCTTATCGAAGGATTAAGAATACTTTTGGGGAAAAAAGACTAAGTGCTATAATATTAAAGACACAATTGAAAGCCTCTAACAGATAGGGAAGAAAAAGTTGAGAGATGGAAAGCTTATATAGAGAGTTTGTATAAGGGAAAGGGGATTGAGAATCATGTATTGGAAAGGGACGAGGAAATTGATGAGGATGCGAGAGGAGATTTAATATTGAGATCAGAATTTGATAGAGCTTTGGAAGACTTAAACAGGAACAAAGCACCAGGCATAAATGATAAATCGATTGAGTTGCTACGCTGCATAGGAGATGAAGGTCTGATCAGGTTATTTCACTTGGTGTGTAGGATTTATGAGACAGGTGAGGTACCCCCTGATTTCAAGAAGAATGTAATCATCCCTATACCAAAGAAAGTGGGAGCTGACAGATGTGAAGATTACCGTACAATCAGCTTGATTACTCATGCCTCAAAGATCCTGTCTAGAATAATTTACAAGAGGATTGAAAGCCAGATAGAAAGGGAGTTGGGTGAAGACCAGTTTGGTTTCAGGAGAAATGTAGGAGCAAGGGAAGCTGTACTAAGTCTTAGGCTGATTTTGGAAGGTAGAAAAAGAAAAGATAAGAGAGCGTTCATGGCATTTGTGAACTTAGAAAAGGCTTTTGATAACGTTGATTGGACTAAATTGTTTGACATATTGAAATCTATTGGAATAAAGTACAGGGATAGGAGGGTAATCTACAATCTATACAGAAACCAGACAGCAGTCATTCGAGCGTAAGGACATGAGAGAGAAGCTGATATTCAGAAAGGTGTTACGCAAGGCTGCAACTTATCACCCATACTTTTCAATCTTTACATTGAACAAGCAATGAAGGAAATTAGAGAAAAATGTAAAGTGGGAGTGAAGATTCAAGGAGAAATAATTTCAACTCTGAGATTTGCTGATGACATCGTCATCTTGGCCGATAAGCCTGAGGATTTGAATGAGTTTTTGAATGGTATGGACTCCGTCTTACGGAAAGAATACATGATGAAAATTAATAATTGTAAAACAAAAAGATTAGAATGCAGCCGAAATAAATCAGAAACCTCTATGGACATCAAATTGGCAGTGAAAAGCCGAAGGAAGTAGGAGACTTCTGTTACTTAGGAAGCAAAATAACCTGTGATGGACGAAGCAAAGAGGATATAAAAAGTAGGTTGGCTCAGGCAAGGAAAGCTTTTTTACAAAAAAGGAATCTGTTGACATCGAATATAGATTTAGGTATTAGGAAGTCATTTTTGAAAGCCTTTGTCTGGAGCGTGGCGCTCTATGGAAGTGAAAATTGGACTATTGGTGCAGCAGAAAAGAGGAGAATTGAAGCATTTGGAATGTGGTGTTACAGGAGAATGATTAAGATCAGATGGGTAGATAGGGTTACAAACGAAGAGGTATTAAGACGAGTGGGAGAGGAGAGATGTTTCTGGCGACTGCTAATGAAGAGAAGAGATAGGTTAGTAGGACACATACTAAGACACCCAGGAATAGCAAGCTTAGTTATGGAAGGAAGGGTCGAGGACAAGAACTGTAGGGGTAGACCAAGGTTAGAATATGTTAAAGAGATGGCCTCGGATTTAGGGTGTGGTAGCTATGTAGAGATGAAACGATTAGCTCAGGACAGGGAGGCATGGAGAGCTGCATCAAACCAGTCAAAAGACTGAAGTCTCAAACAACAACACACCTTGTACTTGATTTATTGTTTAACCTTAATACCGTTAATTATCTAAAAATTTTCTATTTATTAATCTTAGCACCATTTCAAATTCTTACGAAGATTTTAGCTCATATAAAAGGTTTAAAACCAAAAAATTATCAATTGCCTGACGCAAGATTTAAATGATTTCGGAGGTCTGCGACCCCAATTGTTTGTAAACTCAAATTATATATGTCTTAAATTCATTACACCTTTTTGAATTGTTAAATAAATTTGAACTTTTCCTTTTGCTTTATCATTTCTCTGAAATAATGGTTAGCCAAAATCCTGTCTTCCCTGACTCTTCCTAGGTTTATGCCCTCTTTAATAAAAATAAATCCATTGATAAGTTTTGCAGTACTCGTTGCATTTGAGCAAGAACTCTTAGTTATTACCTTATTAAAGTCTCTCTTAGCTTTGATAGCTAATACTAACTGGCCAGTAAGGCAAGCATAGCTCGCTACGCCAGCTTCCTGCTTGTTGAGATTATCTCTACAGCTTATGGTTGGTTTTCAATATTTAAGTTTTTTCTCATTGTCTAAACTTTTAGTCGGCTCCTTGCTGGGTAAAAGCTTAGCCATTCCTAAATGCAACTATTGGTGCTCTTACCAAAATTATTCTCAAGGGTATAATTGCTTCATCCCTATCCTTCTTGGAAACATTCTGTCACTTTTTAGAAATTCTACAATTTCAAGAATTAAAACATCACGGCTTATTCAAATTATTTGCATTCTTCAAAATATTTGTTTAAAACAAACTCCTTTAAAAAGGTACATAGGAAACTTATCACTTCTTTCTTTGCCAGACCACTACCCTTCCCCATAGTTGCCGAATCTTGGCTTGGAAGGGAAGGTACTGTACCGTATATTTTCATAAGGTTATGCCCAGATACCGTAGTGGAGATGGCGAGAGACGCGATGCTGTTGAGCTCGTGAGTCAAGTCATGATCTATCACGCCGTTAATATAAGAAGTGTCATTCGGTTCGAGATCGGAAAGTAACGAGCATTCCCGAGTGAGTGGACTCAGCTAGATCGATCAATAAATCTATATGTGACGTCATGTCATATATCGACCCAGGCTACAGGATTATCTTTATTGTTTTAAAGCGAATCAGAGTATTAGAAGACTTTTCAAAGAACGTATAACGCAGATTACCATAGCAGAAAGCTATTTTATATGAGGAATATAATATAACAATCGACGTGCAAGAATAACATCTATAAAGATCAAGCCATAAGCGAGTTATTGACACATCTAGATATCGATGAAGGAAGGTAGTAGTGGGGGTTGATTTCTGTGGCGTTTGGCAGCCAGCAAGGCGACTTCACTTGGACTTGTACTATTGTATTCGGAGTGTCATATGTGTGGTTACGCAACTCGGCTAGTGAGCGAGATCGCAGGTGCAAGGCAGGCTGTGATAACTCCGTGTGGAGACGGCTCGCGTTTATACTCAGCTAAGCCGAACAGTCTTTTTCAAAGTGCGTTATAAACGTGCAGAGTATTTTGTGTCTCGACAAGCGGACGTGTACCGTGTACAAGTACTTATCGAAGCTACCATTTTATAATGGATCTGAGATATTTTCAGAACAGTTTTAAATGTATACTGCCATCTTGGTCAAGAAGAATTGTGTCGAAACGGGGCGCGGACTGACTGTATGTCTCTGTCCAGCGGTGTCCATTATCAAGGCAGCTATTTCGAAACCTTGTGAGGTCTTCATCACGAGCTATAGTAACGTGTATGATTGTGCTGATACATGCTAACATCAGGACTTGTTAAGCTGTACATTATGCAGACACTAGAACGCATGTTATCGTCTGAGATGTCAGTGGGGAAGTTCAACGTTATAGTTATGACTTCCAGAATGGCAGGTTCGATTAAATGGGGTAGCTTCATGAGAAATGCTTAAGCGAAATGACTGCCACCCACAACTGCATTCTCCTTTTTGGAGAGGAGTATATTTTCCCCGCACTCCAGTGGTTGTTTGCGAGTGCTTTCATGAGCTGCGACATGCAGGACAGTGCTATTTCTCAGGCGGATTATAGTATTTCTGGCATGATGAGAGAAGGCTCGTATGGTCGTCTGACCAGTATGCGTGTGCGCTGCAGGCTCGGGTTCGATTCCCAGATCCAGAGAAAAAGAAGAGTGTATTATCTGGTGATACCCTGGATATTCATCAGATCTTTATATATCCCGCTTAAGACGCTTCGAGATGCAAAAAAAGGTACTGGACCAGCAGACTCTTTAACTTAGCTTAGTTGAGGCACTTGTTAGCAACTGCAATTGTCATTTCATTTTTGTAGATTAAATGGGTATTCACAAGTTTAGGTTCGATGTTTCTGTCGAATCTGACTTGCTGTGTTCCCGGGATTTTGTATTCGCTTAACGAATTCATCCCTTGTGTATTATTAGTTTGGATCATTTAATCAGTAGAATCAGTAATTTCTTAGTAGTGCGTATTTTTATTTGCCGAGAAGAGGATTTAGGGGAAGATCTCCAATATTTTGTCTAAGCATAGTATTAATCGCGTTTGTTTCTCAGTGTTTGGAACACTGATTTCTTTGAGGCCAGTACATGTTTTTCGTGTAGGAACTTCGTTTTCTCGCAGCGATTTGAATCTTGGAAAGTGTATCTTGGTGTTCGTTGCATTTATAGTTTCAATCCACCTGTTGGATTATCTTTATGGAAAGCACTTCGCTTTTGTGAGTGCAGATTTGTTAGTGGATTTACTTAATGATTGTCATTGGATTAACCTGATTAGTTAACTTGCTTTCATGGTGTAAGTTTTATCCACTGATACTTCGAAGCCCACCGAAGTTGGAGGCTATCCTGGTTCAGGAAAAGATCAGTTTTACCTTCTATTAGGTATTGATTTGAGATTAACTTAATTTAGGATGTCATTTTGAGACATGTATTTTCCACAGTATTAACGTAAATAATTGCATTTAATGCAATTGTGTGAGTGTGATATAGTATAGCAGTTTTGAACACCATTCACAAGGTTGATTAAATTATTCCAGGCAAGCTTGACTTGGAGTCAAGAAAAATGAACAAGTATTATTAATATACATTATCTGGAGGCAAGATAGGTTAATTTGCTAGTGGAATGTTTTAGTATCTCGACTTTGAACAACGTGCTTAAGGTTAGTGTGTGAGTTAAGCATGTTTGTAGGTCTTGTGTGAGTATTGAGATTAAATAATAGTAGTGTTTTGAAGGTTCATATGACCTTGTTGTGTTGTGTTTTGGATGCACATCTGGGATGATGCATATTTGTGAGATTTTGTGCTTGTTGAAGCATTAGGCCAGTTTTAGATTGAGCCGGTACGTGCTTTTCAGCCAGTAAGTGCCAATCTGTTTGTGACTTCGAGTAGTCAACACCCGTGTTTGGTGTTACGTTAATATAGATGAGTTTTTCTGGTATTTTAATGTCTGTTGGAGACATTAGTAGTAGGGAAAAGTATGTTTTGAATATTGCGTAATCGCGAGGACATATTGCATCATCATGACGTCATCTGATAGCCATGCGGATGTGAGCACGTGCACTTGCACATGTTAGCGTGGGAAGAGGTTGACCTTTAATCGCTTGAAGCAGATAACCCTTGGGTAACCGCTTGAAGCAGATAACCTTTGGCTTATATATGCGATGGAGATAAAAATTAATGGGTGTTGATGTCATCTGATACCCATGCAAGTGTGCAGCTGTGCGAGCGACCACGTGATATGTCTGCAGTGTTCGCGTGAGATGTGGTTGACGCTTTAGTAAGAGAGCGGAACTTTTAAATGATTATTTATAGATTAGTTTTTTTAAATATTTATTAAAAAACAAAAAACTAATAGGTCATTCACTTTTTAGTATTTCGCTAACCAATAATGCGATTTAAACATATGGGGAGTCGTAGGACTCGTAGTGAATTCTCCTTTTGTATGAACGAGGTATGTCAACCCCCAAAATAAAAACTAGCCTTACCTGGGGAGAAAGAGTAATTTTTGGTATGTATGCACGCCGGTGGCTTTTGTCAAAAGGGCCTAACTACACTTTTGTTAATATTTTCTGAACCCCTGATGGGATTTTGCCATAGGCTGTATCCTAGCACTTGGGGTGACGCCTCGTTTTTAAATATGTGATTCATTTTTTTGTCAAAAGGGCCTAACTACTCTTTTGTTAATATCTCGCGAACCAATCATGCTAGGGACTTGTATGAGGGGTCCTAGCACTTGGGGCGACGTCCCCCCTTTGGGGGTGAAACTACCCCCCAAAATTGAAAACTCAATATCTTGGAAACTAAGAGTCTTAAAATTTGGCATGATAGCTCTAAAAATAGGTGATGATATAGGCTTTTAGCTGGATTGGTCATTTCACCCCTAAAACAGTAAATAGTCATGTTATGGGGGAAAAACGTGTTAAACACTTAAAAATGACAAATGAAACTAAGATCTTTTGTTTTTGATGAAAAATAGCAGGGGGGTGAAAACTACCCCTAAATTGAAAAATCGATACCTTGGAAACTAAGATCCGTAAAATTAGGTGTAATAGCTTAAAAATTGGTTGTGGCATAGGCTTTTATCTGGATAGATGATTTCACCCCTAAAACAGTAAATAGTGATTTTACACTTGGGAAAAAGGTGTTAAAAGGGTAAAAATGATAATTGAACCTATGATCTTTTGTTTTTGATGAAAAATAGCAGGGGGTGAAAACTACCCCTAAATTGAAAAATCGATACCTTGGAAACTATGAACCGTAAAATTAGGTGTAATAGCTTAAAACATTGTTTGTGACATAGGCTTTTATCTGGATAGATGATTTCACCCCTAAAACAGTAAATAGTGATTTTACACTTGGGAAAAAGGTGTTAAAAGGGAAAAAATTATAATTGAACCTATCATCTTTTGTTTTTGATGAAAAATAGCAGGGGGGTGAAAGCTACCCCTAAATTGAAAAATCGATACTTTGGAAACTAAGAACCGTAAAATTAGGTGTAATAGCTTAAAACATTTGTTGTGATATAGGCTTTTATCTGGATAGATGATTTCACCCCTAAAACAGTAAATAGTGATTTTACACTGGGGAAAAGGTGTTAAAAGGGTAAAAATGATAATTGAACCTATGATCTTTTGTTTTTCATGAAAAATAGTAGGGGGTGAAAACTGCCCCTAAATTGAAAAATCTATACCTTGGAAACTAAGAACCGGAAAATTAGGTGTAATAGCTTAAAAAATTGGTTGTGACATAGGCTTTTATCTGGATAGATGATTTCACCCCTAAAACAGTAAATAGTGATTTTACACTGGGGAAAAGGTGTTAAAAGGGTAAAAATTATAATTGAACCTATGATCTTTTGTTTTTCATGAAAAATAGTAGGGGGGTGAAAACTACCCCCAAATTGAAAAATCGATATCTTGCAAACTAAGAACCCTAAAATTATGTGTGATAGTTGAAAAATAGGTGATGACATACGCTTTTACCTCGATAGATTATTTCACTCTTAAAACAGGGAATAGAAATGTTACGGGAGAAAAAGTTATTAAACACTTAAAAGCATAAGAGTTTTGTGAAACCATGCTTTAATGAATGTTTGTATGGAGGATGACAGCTTGCTAATTATTATTATTATTATTACTAAGTAATTATAGATTAAGGTGTTTATAGCTAACGAATAAGGCTCCAGAGTTTTATCAGTTGTTGTACAAATCAGGATGGTCAACCCGTTGCCATGCCCCATGAATTTACCCAAAAGAGCCAAAACGTTAAGGTTATCGACCTGAGATTTTATAAAACTAATTATCGGAGAGGGTGTTGTTTTGGATTGACAATGGCTAACCCTTTCCCATGATTTATGAATTGACCCAAAACGTTTTACCTGACAAGACTGAGTGTACCCTGTTGCAGCCTTTAGAAAATTGAACCCGGACCTCTGTGGTAACTGAAAACGGAATTGTTACTTTACCGTTTGGTCATTTTTCTCTGAAACAAATTTGAGATTAGAGCAATTCATCTCTCTTACTTACTTTATTTCTTTCACACACACACACTTTTATTCTGTTAATAATACTAATTTTTGTGTGTTCCTTTGCTTATGAAAAAGAAAATAAATAACAACCCAAATTTTGTGTGTATTATTTACAACTCCTCCCCCCACCATTCCCATTTTCCTGAAATATATATATATATATATATATATATATATATATATAATTACGTTATATTACTTATCATTTAGTAATGGTGCGTTGTAAGAGGAGCAACTCTGCCACTCAATATAAACGATCAGGAAGTGGATCATTCATTAGTCGTGTATTTAATAAAACTATTGATAATTTACCTGTGGAATTACACATTCCAGGATATGAATATTGTGGACCAGGAACAAAATTAGAAAAGCGATTGAGCCGTGGTGATCCCGGAATAAATATATTAGATAAAGCGTGCAAAGAGCACGACATTGCTTACGCAAATCATAATGATTCAAACAAAAGAAGAGAGGCTGATGAAATTTTAGCTTCAAAAGCTTGGTCTCGTGTAAAATCTCGTGACGCATCATTAGGAGAGAGAGCGGCTGCACTAACAGTCAGTGGCATAATGAAAGCTAAGTCTAAGCTTGGTGGAGGTAAACGAAAATTAAATATAAAAAAACAAGAAAAGATTAAAAACAAGAGAGCATCGAAAAAGCAAGGTGGTATTTTACCCCTACTTCCAATATTTGCAGCCTTGTCGGGCTTGGGGGGTCTAGCAGGCGGAGCAGCCGGGGTAGCGTCTGCTATAAACAAAGCGAAAGCTGCACAAGAAGAATTAAAAGAAATGAAGATTCACAATCGAATGATAGAAGCAATGCGAGGAAAAGCAGGTCAAGGCATTTATTTAAATTCTCCTGCATACTACTTCTTCTTCTTCTTCTCCTTCTTCCTAGCATTTGTCCCGCCTGGTGGCAGGGTCTGCTGTGGGGATTCATTGTCTCCATTTCTTTCGGTCTTGAGCCATATCTGGGTGTAGATGTGCAGTCTTCAGGTCATTATGGATCGTATCAACCCACCTCTGCCTTGGTCGTCCCTTGGGCCTCTTTCCCGTGACTTCCAGGTTATATGCTGACTTAGCTATTGTGTCTTATTCAGCACGCAGCACATGGCAAAACCAGCGTAAACGGCCTTCCCGCATTTTCTGATGGATCGGCGCCACTCCGAAACGTTTCCGTATATCAACATTGTTAACATGATCCATTCTAGTGACGCCGCCTGTCCACCTAAGCATCCTTGTCTCCATGACGCTCAGCCGACGTTCCACCTCTTTTGTAGTGGGCCTACACTCGGTACCATAGAGTGCGACTGGTCGGATAACAGTGCGGTAGATCTTGGATTTAAGGTGGTCTTTCATCCGGCGGTCACAGGTGACACCTGTCGTCGTACGCCATTTCAACCAAGACGCCTGCGTTCTTGCGTTGACCTCGCCAATGATTCTTCCATTGTCAGAGACAGTAGATCCAAGATATTTGAATTTTGTTACACGAGGGAGATCTTCTCCGTCAACGCTGATGGTCCCAACTTCTTGGGGATCTAAAGTCATATACTCCGTCTTCCTCTTATTCAGTCGCAGGCCATATTCAGCTAATCGGTCACTCCACATTTGTATTTGGTGCTGGAGTTCAAGTTTGCTGTTTGCAGCTAACATGACATCATCAGCATACAGAAGCGTCCATGGGATGGGCTTTTGCAGGTCTGATTTGACAGTATCCATGACAAGGATGAACAGCAGAGGCGACAAGGCAGAGCCCTGGTGGACCCCTACCATGATGTTGAAATCATTGGATGCTCCTGCAGTAGCTTGAACATAACTCGTCGGTTCTTTGTAGAGAAGCTGCACCCAGTTAACAAGATATTCTGGAATTCCGTGCTCTCGGAGCGCCAACCAGATTACATCATGAGGCACCCGATCGAAGGCCTTCTCCAGGTCTAGAAAAGCGAGATGAAGTGGCTTATTCTTTTCACGATGCTTCTCGACCAGCTTCTCCTCCTGCATACAAAAGATAATTAACCAAATACCAAATAAAGCATTAAGTAATTTCGATTTAGCTAAATACGCACATCAATTAAAGATTCCAAATTTTAGAGGAGTCTTTATGCGAGATACGTTACCAAGACATCCCCTAAAAATGAAAACTGTATTGTTAACCTTGAACCGATGGTTAAATCTGGTTCACATTGGGTGGCTTTCAGTAAACGAGGTAAATACGTGCATTATTTTGATAGTATCGGTAATTTAAGACCACCATTAGAAATTTTAACATATCTAAAAAATTGTTATCTACAATATAATTTTCATTCATATCAATCGATTACTTCTTCGATTTGTGGACATTTATGTTTAGTCTTCTTGTATTGTATAAATAAGGGAAACACAGACTGTCTTTAAACATTTCAAAGTTGGCTTTCGAAAGACGGACAACTCTTGAAGGTAAAGGCTCAAAGATTGATGTTACATTGGAGAATCCGCTTCCTCTTGTAGGAGCAGAGTTTTTCGAAATAGGACTTGCAGGATTGTATACATCTAATTCTATTCGAAATGTTACCAACCGAAATAATAAATTTCGCATTCATTTTACTAATTTTTTGTTATCAATTGATTTAGTGGTACCACCAGGTATTTATGAATTTGAAGATCTAGCCTCAACATTTGATGATTTACTTAGTTATCACTCATTGTCGAAACTTATAACAAATCATATACAAAAAACAAATCTTTATTTGGAAGAGGATATAAATGGAAAAGGACGCAACTGTCTTGTTTGTCTTCTCCGTTTAATATTGATTTCAGTGTACCCAACAGTGTAGCAGAGGCTTTAGGTATTGAAAAGAAAGTTTAACCTAAGAGAATAAAAAAGAAATTGAGATTGATCGAAATAGAATCGAAAGTGAAGTAAAAATTAACGAAAATAATAACGTTTTAGCCATAAAGATGAACGATGTGGATACAACAATTTTAATAATACCTGATGCTAGCTATACGTTTCAACAATTAAGTGCAAAGATTAATGAATTATTACTAGCACATTTATTATAAGTTTTATTAGGTGAAAAAGACAAATTTCCTTCATATATTTATATTAATTATGATAAAGTGTTCTCTAATTGTAAACTATATTCGAAAAACTTTGCTATAGATTTTGGTGTTGCAGATTCTATTGCAGATTTGTTAGGATTTTCTCATAAAAAGTTCGAGGCAAACATAACTCATCATTCTGAATATATGATTAAAATTAACACTGTTAATAGTATTCGAGTATGTTGCAACCTTGTGCTTGGTACGAGTTCTTATTTGAACCATAAACCAACACACTCTTTATATAATTTTAAAGCTCATGTTCCTGCTGGTTATCCGATTGTTGCACAACCAACAACAATTAATTTTTTGCCTATGAACAGCAAGGTTATTCAACATGTATCTGTGCAACTTGAAGATCATCTTCAACAGCTCATTGATTTGCAAGATGAAGATTTAACTGTAGAATTAATTATTCGTCCAGCACGTTATCTTGCTATATAAAGTAATGAAATTCTGTTATATTTTCATTCTAGTTGAGTAAGCTTACTAGAAAACATTCACAAATATGGTTATACTATATAATACTCAAAGTTTGAAAAAAAAGAAGTCGACTCTGATTCGAAAAAGAAATATAAATCAATCAGCTAAAATTTCTAAAAACAAAAAAAAAAACAACGCCATCACACCTTAAAATCTAAGAAACAGTTATCGAGTGACAACAAACATTTCTTACAGTCTTTAGGCTATCGCGTACTTTAATTTCAATATAAATATATATGCAATTGTTAATCTTATTTAGTTTCTATCTATATTTGAAGCTGTTAACATGTTTAACATGTTTAATATAACAGATAAAAGAGAGGTTGACAACAGAGTTGTGCGACGAGAAGAAAGAGTTTACCAACCTTATTCAGCTAATAAATTTGAAAATAATGATGAAATTCGAATACCAATTCAAAATGAAGAAAACATAGTTTTATTATCAGAAGGTGTTCTTCACTTAGAAGGACAAATTATTACTTCTAACGTAAATCCGGCTGCTTCTACTACAGCACATCCTGACCAAAATTTTGGGGCTAATCTTTTTAGCGAAATTCGCGTTACGTTAAATGGTAAAGAAATTGATCGTACACGCCATCTAGGTATAACAAGTTCTATAAAAACGTTTGCATCATATTCAAAAAACGAATATACAGCTTTACAAAATGCTGGTTATTTTCCCTCTTTAACAACACCAGCAAGTGAAGCAAATATTGTTGATTGTATCACAAAACGTTTCCATGTAATACTTCCTTTAAGCAACCTGTTAGGTTTAGCAGAGGATTGTAGAAAGCCGATTTTAAACTGCAAGCATGAGCTAATACTTCTCAGATCGTCGAGTGACGCACGTGCGTTGCAATCTGCAACCGAAAATGATCTTTCTAAGGTCAAGTTATTTAAAGTTTATCTAAAAATTCCCGTTTTATTATTATCGGACGAAGAACAAATTAAAAGATTAAAACTAATGCAGAAAAATATTCCCATTCAGGTTGGTTTTCGATCATGGGATGTTCACGTCTTGCCATCTATTCCTAGAACAACTAAATATAGTTGGACTGTAATGACAACTTCTGAAACTCAAAAATCACGCCAATTTTTATTAGGTTTTCAAACTAAAAGAAATGTACTAAATACGTGCTCTTCCTATTTTGACCATTGTAACATTAAATCTATAAGAGTTTTTTAAATTCAATTTTTTATCCCTATGAAATGCCAACTTCTGAAATTGCTATAAATGACTACAGCGAATTGTATGACATGTTTGTTAAATTTCGTAATGTATATTATCAGATCGATGATTTTCGTTCTGAGACTCTAGTTTCACGAGATGAATTTAAGTCTCATTGTCCGATTATTGTAATTAATTGCCTTGAGCAAGTGGAGGCAGTGAAGACATCTTCAGTTGACGTGCGAATTGAAATCGAGACAAGTGAGAATATACCTGAAGATACAACTCTTTATTGTGTTCTTATTCATGATCGTCAAATATCTTGCAGACCATTAACTAATGAAGTAATTATCTAAACCAATATTTGCTAAGTTATAAGCAATCAAGTAAAGAAGTATTCTCACTTTAGTTGCAATCATGGAATTGACAACAACAAACTCTCCTTCTACTGATGCTGACACGTGGAATAAGAAGCAGCCAATAGTTGCAGACATTCGCAAGCTACCAAACGGCAGTTTGGAACTTGCTTACTGTATGTTAAATAACAGCAATATACCTTCATTCAGTCCTGTGTTAACATGGGTCGCAGCGTATTGTGAAAAAACTCTTTCTTCTTTTTTTTGACTCTATTAAAAATAAATATGAATATTTAGTTGTGTATAATTTGCCACAAGAATTTTCTTTGTTTGCACTAAAACACTTTCCCCTGGGTCATTAATCGATCTTAATACGATTGATGGAATGTCTGATCTAATGTTGAAGCATAGCCAACGTTTACCTACAGATTGTCCAAAACATTTACCATCTCTTGCATTGGGAAGCAATAGTTGTGCTAAATTTAATGTCAATGCTGTTCAACATTGGTTAAATTCTTCTGATGGCATCATGAAAATCGTGTGTTCGATAATAAACAAGTTTCGAAACAATGGACTTCAAGGTTTTAATAAGTTTGATTGGAACTACTTTCCTATAAACATACTGACTATATATGAGCCACAACGAATTCGACTGGAGTGGGAATATCTACCAGATCATCTAAAAAGAAAATTTCAACTGTTTCATCTTCGCTGGAAATGTGATAACTGTAATCGCTATCTATAAAAGGTAATTCATTAAATCTACTAGTGCTGTTGACACCTATACATATTTTGTTTTTGTTTGCTTTTTTAACACAGTGTATATTTTTGTCTACAGAAAATAAACATCTGGACAACTAAAAGAACAAGATCATCTCAACACACACTCATCAGGACAACTAAAAGAATGAGATTACTTCAACACTCATACAAGAGAAATAAAATTGTATTAATTGTAATTCTAAATGAATAAAGAAGAAAAGGTCTTTGTACCACTTCATATTAAAGTTTCTTTAATGATCAAGCACCTCCTCACTCCACATGTATATAAAATAATATTTTTTCAGGTGAGGGATTCGAACCCTCGCTTTCAATTTCTGAAAATTAGATTTTAAGTCTAACGCCTTAGACCGCTCGGCCAACCCAACACACGCAAATCTTGCATATTAGCCAGCGTGTTTTGTTGATTCATATCAGTTCACATTTAGCTTCGTGTGGGGAACATCTTTTTTTGTGAAGTAAAGCATCATCATGAAGTATTTTAATTGTGTAAAGTATTCCAAGAAACAGTTAATGCAAATGATATTGAGTCAAAAAGGAATGAATTTAAAATCTGAAAGAGATCGGCTAAAACATTTAAGAACTGGTCTTCAGACAGTTTTACGAACACTGCATGGTTAGCAGCTGCAGGATTTTACTATTATGGATATAAGGATATGGTCAGGTGTGCTTTCTGTAATCTGCAACTTAGTTATTGGGAAGAAGATGATGATCCGTTTGAAGAGCATAAGAAATGGGCTTTTTCTTGCCCTCACTTAAACAATATTTCTCCTAGCATAGAATTAAAATCTGAATATGAAAGACTTAAAACTTTTCAAAATTGGACTCTTCCCTCTCCAAACGAATTTTGTTTAGCATCAGCAGGATTTTATTATACCGGTCATGGTGATGAGGTGAAATGTATATTCTGTAAGATTGAAATTGAAAATTGGAGAGAAAACGACATTCCTTTAAGTGATCATAAAAAATGGGCACCATATTGTCCATATTTAAGAGGGTTTTACGTTGGCAACGTTGATTTAAATCCTGAAAATCCTACTATTATTCCATATAATACAAGTTATGATACGTGTGGAAACAATATATGTTGATGTGATGTGATTTTTTGTGCAGTGTGCATTCTCAGACGTAAACGTAGACATGCTGAAGTTTGTTAAGCAGTCAAACACTCTACCAGTAATTTCATTTACTAATGGTGAAAACCAGAGTAAAAGTGAAAAAAGAAAGCATAGTGTTTTACTACCGAACACTATTCGATGTATCATTTGCGGTCCATCGAACTGTGGCAAAACAAACGTAATGCTAAATTTATTATGTCACAAAAATGGAGTTCGTTTTGAAAACGTTTATATTTATTCTAAATCACTTGCTCAAAGTAAGTATGTTGAATTAAAAAAGTTTTTGGACTCTATAAAAGAAATAAAAAGTGATTTTTTCCGATAAGGATGAAGTTATGCCTCCAGAAATGGCTAGAAAAAACTCTATATTTGTTTTTGATGATGTAGCCAGCAATAAACAACAACACATGAAAGATTATTTCAGTAGAGGTCGTCATCACGAAGTTGATGTATTTTATCTTTGTCAAACATATTCTTGTATACCTAAACATCTAATTAGAGATAACGCTAATTTTTTAATTCTTTTTAAACAAGACGGAACAAACTTGTGTCATGTATATAACGATCATGTAAATACAGATATGAGCTATGATCAGTTCTTCGATATTTGTTCTTATTGTTGACAAAACTCTAAGTTTGGCTTTTTGGTTATCGATAAAGATAGCGATTTACAAAATGGTCGATATCGCAATGGATTTGATGTTTATTTTCAGTTATAAATAATAGTTCAAAAGAGCTAAATGCTCATTCGCGTTATACACTTTGTGTGGTTAACAACCTAACTATGGCATCGTTTAACAAAATCAATAACGTGTCTATCAGACCACCAACTTCACGCCATGATATTGCAACTAAATCGTATGTTGATGATAAGCTACTGCAATATGGAAATCAAGTAACAACAACAACAACAAGCGATGGACATCTAAGTATTAACGGCAAACGGTTAAAAGATATTGGAACGAGTCTAAAGAAGACATACAACGAAACATTAACGACCTTAAATGTTTAATTTTTTCAATTTGTAAAATAGAGAAACAACAACTTGACTTTGAAAACAAACGTCTCGCAGGCTTAGCTTTACCATCATCTGCAAATGATGCAGTAAACCTTATTGCAATGCAGCAACATACAGGGAATATAAAAAAATATCTGGAAAACCGAATAACCGAAGTGTTACAACGAGTAGAATTCATTCATGGTTTAGTGAGTGAATTTTCAGAAGATCACTTTCCGTTTGATGATGATAGTCTCGACTTGGGTAACAAAAGAATAAGAAATGTTAAAGATCCAATTCAAAATCAAGATGCGATATCGTATTCTTTTCTTAAAACTCATGTAACAAAAGAACTCGATGAAATTAAAAAATCTCTTTTGAATATAAACAAAGATGATGAAACTGTAGATATGTTAAATAGAAGAATAACAAACATATCTCAACCAATCGATTCGTTAGATGCAATAAACAAATATTATTTAGAAAACTTTGCTGCTTCTCGAAAAGATCTAGAAGACTTAATCACTAAATTTAATAAACAAAACTTCTTAAACGTAGACGATGGTGGGACTTTAAATATGATGAGTAGACGAATTACTCACGTAAACAATCCCATATACGATAACGATGTTGCAAATAAGACGTTTGTTGAACAATATGCCGCTTCACGAGATGAATTTGAAAAAATGAAACAGACTGTAAACAATCTACAACATCAAAAACAAACAAATGTTGAGTTTCCTGTCAACGACCAAGATGTGACAAATAAACGGTTTGTAGAACACTATGCTGCTTCACGAACTGAAGTTAATCAACTAAAAGAAATTTTAAGCAATTTACAAACTCGTATTGAGGGTGTTGCTAACAATCTAAATATTGCTAAAAAAGAAGAACTTGAAAGTTACGCTGCTGCATCCAAAGAGGAATATAACAAGTTAAAAACTGAACTAGAAAATATTGAGCAATTGGTTATCAAAGAACCACTCGAAAGTTTTACCGCATCCAAAGAAGAATATGGTATATTACAAGATGAAGTAAAGAAAAAGAACTTATCGAAATTTATTCTGAAATTCTCCAACACACCATCAATCCATTCACCGGTGTACACGCTTCATAATCATAATATACAATACCAACTTCCCTATAAAGTTATATTAAAACCAATTTTTGTTTCACCAAGATCTCCAATTGTGTATGCAATTTTAAATATACGTCAAGAGATTGAACTGGATGGCAGTGACATTGTAGTTGAAGAACAAGATGAAATACAGTTTCGACTTAGAGATCCCGAGAAACATAAAACCAATGATCTTCCTCTTCAAATTGATTTTGAATATACTATAAATAAATAAAACAACTACAATTTTAGTTTAGTCATGGAGAAGAGCTTGAAGATTAAAGCTGAAAGTCGAGTAAAAGATAAACTTTCTCGCTTAAAAAGGATGTTAAGTATCTTTCACTTCAAAATGATGTTAGACGTCAAGAATTAGATATAGAGACTAAGTTTAATCCAGTAACAAATTCATTAAATCAGCTTGTATCTATTGCTAATACAACGTCAACTAAGAAAAAAGAAAATCAAAAAAGAAAAAAAAATGATGATTCTGAATCAACTGCTACATCAGACGAAGAAGATGGAGATAGCATCAAAATAATTACACTAATTAACCGCTACTTTGATCCGTTCATTAAACAAAACGTGGATAGAACATTTGAAATAACGATAAGAAATGATAAACAATACTTGGGACGTGAACGAGTTTTCTTTGATAAAACGTGGATAAAAGTTGGTGGTGAAAAATTTCCTATAACAGAAGGTCTACTTGAATTGATTCAAAGGAAAGTGTGCCAGATCACTCTCTAATCGATAGGAGTGATTTAAGTTCTTATTTGAAATTATTAAATGTTTCAAACGTGCAGGAAAGAAATTATGCAATCAATGCAGCTCCGAGAGGAACACAATCTCATAAGTATAAAAATATAATCGAACCCCATCTTACTGAAGACATAGATAGAATTATAAAAACAACAGATGAGAATGAAGAAGCAAATACTACGATGCAAACTGGATATGGCCAAAAGAAACACATCACACCACAAGCCATTTGGAATTTCGAAGGAGGAAACGATATTGAATTTGTCCATTGGAATGAACCAAACAAATTAGTATCAAGACTTAAAAAATTAATTGCATCGAAAGCTGCAGGTCACACAGGACTTGACAGCGAAATCTTTGCAATTGAAGAAGAACTAAGAAATGCAGGATATATTGAATAAAAATTCATACATTTGTAAAACAATGCACAGTATGTTATAAATCTTTGTTTAGAAATTAACTATGAACGAAATCAGACGAGAAATTGCAAAAGAACTTCATGCACCTCTTAGGAAAAAGTTTAAAAGACGACATGTTATTAGCAAAGGAATCGATGACCTCCATGAAGTTGATCTTGTGGACATGTCAAAACTTGCAAAATGGAATAATGGATTTAAATATTTATTAACCATTATTGACGTTTACTCAAAATATGCATGGGCAATTCCTCTTAAAACCAAAAAAGGAAGTGAGATTGTAAAAAGTTTAAAATTTGTTTATTCTCAAAGTAAAAGATTGCCCAATTATTTTCACACTGATCGAGGAACGGAATTTTATAACCGTGAATTCAAAACATGGTCTCAGAAACAAAGTCTAAAGCATTATTCCACTGGGAGCTCCATAAAAGCAAGTGTAGTAGAAAGATTTAAACGAACTCTTAAGGAATCGATGTGGAAAGAGTTCACAACACGTGGTTCATACCGATGGGTACATATTTTGCCTGAGTTATTAGTAAAGTATAATCACAAAATACATTGCAGCATTGGCATGAAACCTATTGATGTAAAAAGAAACAATCCACCCCGCTTGCCAACACAATAAAATGAAACTTTAAGAAAACCAAAATATAAATTCGGTGACATTGTAAGAATATCAATAATCAAGAAACATTTCAGCAAAGGCTACGAAGCTAATTGGTGTACGGAATTATTTACAATTTATAAAGTTCAAAATACTAATCCACGAACATATCTTTTAAAAGATAATAAAAATTTGCCGATATGTGGGGCGTTTTATGAAGCAGAGTTACAACGAACCAAACATCCTAATATTTACTTAGTTGACAGAGTACTACGTAGAAAAGGAACCCAAGCCTTCGTATCTTGGCTAGGATTCGATTCAACTCACAACTCTTGGATTTCGAACAAAAACATATTCTAATTAAAACAATGTAAGTTTTTTTTAATTCATCGCAAAAAATATTATTATTATTATTATTATTATTATTATTATTATTATTATTATTATTATTATTATTATTAATGTGTCTCTATATATTTTTCAGCTCACGAAAACCAACACACTCAAGAAAGAAAAGAATGATTGTACTTACCTTCCACAGAAGATAACCAGCATATTCAACTCTGCAGACAGCATCTTCAATTCTCAGCATCTTGGCGGGAAAAAAGAACTACTTACCACTTTAAGAACGAAGATCATACCATTTTGTTTTCACTATTTCTTATTATATAATTAATGTAAACCACAATGATTAAAATAAATATATTTTTTAAAAAAATATACACTTCAATGTGAAACAGCACCGTTCACTGTCCATTTAGTCAAGTATTATTTGCACTTCGTCTTCTTCTTCTTCTTCTCCTTCCTCTTCCATATGCTCTCCATCTTCTTCTTCTCTTTCTTCTCTTTGCACAAGATCTTGGTATACTCCATTGGGAGAGGGAGTCGCCCTAAATGCTTCCACTCTGGATAGGATAATATCCAGAATGGTTAACGTTAACCCGTTAAGCACAAATTCTGTGCGGTAGCGTTCGTCTCTTAGGATGCCTAGAATCTCCACGTCGAAGAGATCCCTCTCTAGCGCAGTGAGAGATCTGACAATAATTTCCTCCTCCATTTTGGAGGAGGAAACCATAAAATTACACCCCAATATCCTGGCTTTCTCCGCTAGCGTCTTAACCTCTCTCAGATGTTGCATCTTCGCAATAAAAGAGTAGCAGAGAGACATGTTGAATAGTAACTACTGCATCATAATAATCTTGCTCTTATATACTCTGATGTTAAAGAAACAAAAGATCATTAAACATATCACATGAATGAAACTTTGTGAACTGATATCCAAACTTGTTCTCTCATTAAAATAATATCCGAGTTCAATATTGATGGTTAAGAATTTAAAACAAAACAAGCCAATATTCATTTCATGCCGTCAATAATATATATTTGTCTTATAAAACAGTCTTTGCAGAAAGAGACCACAGAGCATGCAAGCCCGCAAAAAATGTTAACTAACAGCTGCACAACCTATATGGAGCAGCAAGCAGGACCTCCCACGTTCAGCATGCTAGCGCTAGCCAAAGAACGATAACAGCCGCGCGCGGGGCAAAAGGTTATCCGATTCAAGCGGTCAAGGGTCAATCTCTTCTTAGTGCTAACACATGCAGACCAATTAGCAAACGCATGTGAATAACCATCTGGCTCTCCATGGGCGCGTCGCGCCCAGACAGTCTCATTCAAATGTTAGTACACCTAAAATATTTCCGCTAACAAAGACGCCATTTGAACATTTTCTTTTCATTTTTGTTCTATACACATGAGAGTTGGTTTACTGGTAGAGGAGATAGAGAGCTTTCATTTATGTCAAACAAACTTTTCTATAGATTTCCTAAATTTGGAAATATAGCCTATTTTCAAAATTCAATTTATTTTGTCCTAGAGAGTTGAAATTTGGTGTGGGGCTAGAGCAGGTCAAGGCCATTCATTTATGTCAAACAAACTTTTTTGTCGCGAACACTGCAGACATATCACGTGATCGCTCGCATGATGATGCAATATGTCCTCGCGATTACGCAATATTCAAAACATACTTTTCCCTACTACTGACATTGGCGTCGTCATTCTTATAGAGCGATCCTACATGCTTTTCTTCACCTAATCAAAAGCAACGCTTAGATAATCTGTTCGAGCAACTTAAGACATTTCCACAGCATATAATCATTAAAACCTCTACAATTTTGTACAAGTTTACTTGAAATTTGAATCATGAACGTAGTCGATAGATACACTACTTAGCTTAATTGCTTGATGAAAATTGGTAACCCGATGTATTGAATGATAATTACACATCACGATGCGAATGTTATGGCCAAGATCAGCTGTTTAGGCTGAATCATGTGAATGTCTGTGGACATTTCTGTATATATTGTTATACATACTTGTATATAATCTTGATATTGCTACACTTTTGGAATATCGTTTAAGACAATACACGTGTAAAATTTTTGATAATTCTTCTTTATTCATCGTCTAATATTTCATCCAGTCCTCCTAATATCATTAGGAGATTGATGCCTAATATCCTTGTTTCATAATGTGAGATATTATATTTAGAATCACCCCAGCGTGTAGGGGATGATCGTAATCCATTTTTGGAATTATTTAGGATTTTCTTAATACAGTTGTGTTTAGCTGTGATTTAGTTTTCTTGACGACAGGGTATTAATATTTTATTTTCTTGTCTGTTACCTTGTTTTCTTGGAATAAATTGTTTTCCCAATTTTAAATCATGGCGTGATATTTTAACGAAGAGATTAGAGGTCGTTTTAAGTTGGCCATCGCTTGGATTTTCTTTTTCCAGTGTTTTCCACCCTTGAGATAGTTCTTTTTAGAGTTGTTTTATGTGTTCTTGAGCTAGTTTCTTATTTGTTCGTTCGTTGTAGCCATGGTCATTCTTAAAACAGCCTGATAGGATGACTAGTACCCCATTCATTCCTCTACTTGGTGGTAGGACCTGGGAGGGATTTTCGCCGGGCATTTTTCAGGTTCTACGATCCAGTGACCATCGAGGGATTTCACCATGTATTGGTAAGTGTTTCGGGTACAGTACCTCCTACTCTCGCCTGCAAATAGCCCAAGCTCTAGCTGCGTTTCCCGTTAGTTGTGTTCAGGTCCCCACTCACTTTAGTGATCTCACGGGCTTTGCGGTGACACTCTTCTTTAAAATTGTTTGTATTTAGTGTTGGACTTTCTTCCTATTATCCACACTTGTTCCTCTGTCCGAAACCCACTTCCCTTTACTTCTTTATTCATCTTCCCTTGTGGGTAAGGTTAATTTTAAGCAAAAACCTACCCAAAATTTGGTCCCAGAAACCCGGGAAAGTCCATTTGTCAATATTTTGCAAATCATTAATATTTGCTTTGAATTTTTCAGCTATAACTTCGCAGTGCAAAGCTGGTGAGGTGGAAAGGGATTGCATCTGTCTCCTTTGGTGCATTTCTCCCTTTCAATTCGTTTGCTGCTGCCAGTCTGACAGCATTTCCAAGGTTCCACAGTCGCGTTAGTTATACTTGAATTTCCCTATTTCGTCATGGCTCCTCCAGATAAAGACAAGGATGGCAAGGATGAAAAACTTACTTCCAAACGAGCTTCTTATAAAAGGCAACTTACCCGATTCCGAAAATACATCAAGGAATTAGATCCCTCAGAAGCGCAATTAGACTTGTTAAAACATCGTGTAAAGGACTATGAACGTTCTTATGAAAACTATTGTACTATCCAAACCGAAATCGAAACCTGCATGCTCAATCAAACTGATGATCGAGTAGAGGTAGAAAATCAATATTATGACGGTATAGCCTCCGCCTTTAAAATAATTCGCCAACTTGAGGAAGAGCAGAAAAGGGATGGTTCTGTTCTTGGTTCCCTTCACGAACAACAAACCTCTTCTCATGAGGGCACTCACAAGCCCAAACCAATTCTACCTAAGATTAATTTGCCCCACTTCTCAGGAGACGAATCTACTTGGGATTCTTTCTACGAACTATTTTGTTCTCTTGTTCATGAAAATGAAGATATTCAAATCATTTACAAGTTTCATTATTTGCGATCTATTCTACAAGGTCAAACCCTGCAGTTAGTTGAAGCACTCCCATTAAGTACCGAAAACTACCCCATTGCCTTTAACTTGTTAAAAGAAAGATACGGTAATTTACGGCTACGTATTCAACGCCACATGAAAGCTTTATTCAATTTGCCTGCGTACAGCACAATGACATCACTAGACTGCGTACCCTCATTGATACAACACAACTTCACGTTAAAGCTCTATCCCAATTAGATCAACCCACTGATCACTGGGACACTTTCCTCATACATTTAGTGGTTTCCAAAGTCGATGTCGCTACCCTCAAAGCTTGGGAAATGGAACTTTCCAAAGGCGATAATTACTCATATGAGCATTTAGTCACCTTCATAAATGCTAGATGCCAACTCTTAACTGCTTTAGCTAATCAAAGTGAACCCTCTTCTCCTAGCTCTAAACTTGAATTACTGTCTCTTAAATCTAAAACCGAACACGTAGTGTCTAGTACCTAAAAACCTGGGTCCAGTTCGTCTAAACTAAAGTCAAACGCCACTGGTTACTCAACTAGGTCTAGTGAACGCCGTATTGCTAGTTCTCTCACTTTAAACACTCAGAGCGAACCCCGTAAAAGTTTTAATGAGCCATTAAAGTGCATACTTTTCGAGGATTCCCACGCCTTGTATCTGTGTGAATCTTTCAAAGAACTGTCAGTCGACGACAGAAGAAAATTAGTTTCCCAGAATAGACATTGCTTTAACTGCCTAGCAGCCAATCATTCTGCTTCTAATTGTAAGTCTTCAAGACTTTGTTACCATTGTGAAAAACCGCACCACACTTTACTGCATCGTCATGATCAATCGAGGTCATCAGCAGCATCTACTTCTCAGAAAAATGATAATACTAGCAATCCTAGTGCGTTTTCTTACATTAAAAACGCTAAGTCTAAGCGTAGTGCTCAAGTATTGTTATCCACTGTTCAAGTCGAAGTCCAAGACAAATTCGGCAACTGTGTAAGTGCTCACGGTCTTCTTGATTCAGCGGCAACTCATGATTTTGTGTCTAATTCTTTGATTAGAAAATTAGGCCTACCTGTAAACCCCACTTCTATCAATGTATCAGGCATTAACAGCTCAAAATCGCAAGCTGTACAGTTTTCAAAGCTAACCCTAGGAGACACTTGTCACAGAAATAATTTTCTGAAACTTAATTGCCTCATCCTCAACAGTATCGGAGAGGACACTCCAAGTCACTCTGTCGATATTTCAGGTTTAAACATTCCCTCGCATTTAAGGTTAGCCGACCCTCTGTTCAATGTACAAAGCCCCATTGACATACTCTTCAGTGCCAATGCTTTCTGGAATTGCCTTCGTAAACAGGTTCGTAAGTTATCCTCAAACGTGGTTGCCAGAGACACTAATTTTGGATGGATCGTTACCGGTCAACTTCCTCATTATTCTCCCCAACCCGTATCTCAATGTTATTTTGCTAATACTGATTTGGAGCAGTTCTGGAGGCTCGAAAGCGTTGATTCTCCCAACGTAACCTCTTCAAAAAACGAATTCTGTGAGCAACTTTTCTTGAACACTACCACTCGTTCTCCTGAAGGTCGGTTCATTGTTCAGATGCCAAGATTACTTAATCCCCCCCAAACTTATTAATTCTCAACCCAAAGCTCGAAAAGCTCTCTTTGCCATCGAGAGCAAATTCAAGAAAGAACCTCTTGTTAAACAACAGTACACTGATTTCATGGATGAGTATGAAAGCTTGGATCATATGGAAGTTGTCAGCAAATCTGATGACGAATTGCACCCCCCCCCCCCAATTGAAACGGTTTTCTTAAATCATCATCCCGTGTGGAAAAACCCTCTTGTAAAGGATAAAATCCGAGTCATTTTCAATGGTTCATCCCCTGACGTTAATGGCAACAGTCTTAACGATACTCTTTACTCTGGTCCCGCTATTCAGTCAGATACTCTTAAACTTTCGATTATTTCCCATAGCTGTTATAGCGGACATAGAACAGATGTACCGTCAAGTTTCAATTCAGCCCGAACAACAAGATCTCCAAAGAATCTTGTGGCGCGATGAAATCAGCAAGCCCATTAAGATATTTCGCTTAACGACGGTCACGTATGGCTTAAAACCATCCGCTTTCCTTGCTATTCGCTCCTTACACATGTTAGCATCTCTAGATGGTCACTTATTTGACTCTAAAGCTTCCGAAGCCCTAACTACATCATTCTATGTTGACGATTACTTGCAGTCCTTCCCCACTCTGGAGGAAGCTTCTTTCGTGCACTAGAACTTCAGGCATTGCTAAAGAATGGAGGATTCCCACTTCATAAGTGGAATTCCAAATCCCATGAGTTTCTCACCCAGTTTCCTATTGAAGATGTAGACCCCTCCCCCGTCGAAATTTGTGGAAATTCCGAATCCATAAAAACTCTCGGAGTTCATTGGTGCACTAGCACTGACACTCTCATCTATAAAGTTTCGCCTGCCGAAGAGCTCTCTAACACAAAAAGGCAAATTCTCTCTGAAATTGCAAACATTTTTGATCCGCTTCAATTCCTTGCTCCGGTTATTGTTATAGCCACACTTTTCATGCAAGAGCTATGGTCTCTCAAATGTGAATGGAACGAAACTGTTCCCCTTTCTTTTCTTAACAGATGGCTCTCTTTTCGCAGCAATTTACTTGATCTTTCCCTTATTGAAATTCCTAGGAATTTAATTAACGCTCATCCTAATACATCTTTTTTTCTTCATGTGTTTGCAGACAGTTCCGAAAAAGCTTACGGTTGCTGTGCATATTTGGTTTATCGTGGTTCATTAAATGGAATTTCAGTTTCCAATCTTGTTTGTGCCAAATCGAAGGTGGCTCCTCTTAAAACTATCACTTTGCCTAGGTTTGAATTGTGTGCTGCACTCATGGCCGCAAAACTTGTTAAGAAATTACGGGAAGTCTTAAAAGTCGAACTCTCGCAAATCTATCTCTGGAGCGATTCCATGATCACCCTTTCTTGGATTGCCAAAAACCCCGCTCATTGGCAAACTTTTGTTGCAAACAGGGTTTCCAAAATTCAAACCCTCTCTTCGGGAAGTCAATGGAGGCATGTGCCCAGCGCTGACTACCCGCTGACATCATCTCACGTGGTTGATTACCCTCTCAATTGGCAACTTCTCAGTTGTACTGGCATGGGCCCTCGTGGTTAATCGAAGACTGTTCTTGCTGGCCTTCTAAACCTCCAGTTACAAATTCCAACTTGCCTGACGCTAAACTATCTAAACCTACTGCTTCGTGTCTTGTTTCCAACGTTTCTCATCCCTAATTGTCACGCTATTCTTCCTTTCACAAATTAATTCGAATTGTTGCCTATCTTCTCAGATGGAAATATCTTGAGGTTGACCAACCTCTTCTCCCCAAACCACACCTTACCAATCATGAATTGAATCTCGCTACCATCAAGGTTTTGCAACTAATCCAGCAAGAAGCCTTTTCTTCTGAATTGTCTTTGCTTTCTGCTAAAAGGATTTCCCGAATTCTAGTCGTCTTCGAGCCTTAGCCCCGTTCCTTGATGACAATAAGTTACTCAGGGTAGGTGGTAGGCTTTCGCAATCTTTGGTTTCCGAGGACTAAAAGCATCCTGTTATTTTGCCCTCTAAGAATCACGTAACTTCTTTAATTATACGTGACTTTCATTATCGCAATCTGCACGTTGGTACACGCACACTGCTTTGCTTCTTAAGGGAAAAGTACTGGATCATAAATGGAATTCATGAAGTTTCTTCTGTAATTCACAAATGCATTCCTTGCTTCAAAGCGAAACCTAAAGTCAATACTCAATTAAAGAGCGATCTGCCCTCTTTCCGCTCTTTTCCTATACGTCCCTTTGCTTTAACTGGAGTGGACTATATGGGTCCGTTCCAATATCAACGCAATTCCCCTGAAGCTAAACGCAAATTGTTTGGTAAGCTCTATGTTTCTCTCTTTGTTTGCATGGTTACTGGCGCGATCCATTTGGAACTAGTAACGAATGCCTCCACTTCTTACTTTTTGTCAGCCGTCTCTCGCTTCGCTGCTAGGCGTGGTGTTCCTTCTGAGATGTTCTCTGATAACGCTTCCACTTTTCAAGGCGCAGCTTCCTTGTGGAAGAAAGCTCTCACATCTTCTCCTGCCATGGAACAGATTTCTAATTTTTCCTACTCAAAGGGTTTCAAATGGCGTTTTATACCTCCCTACGCCCCTCATCACGGTGGTAGGTGGGAATCCTGCGTAAAGCTCACTAAACGACATCTAAGAAAGGTTTTAGGTAATCGCATTCTGACTTATGAAGAATTCAATTCGCTGTCTATTCTGATTGAAGGTGTTGTTAATTCTCGCCCTTTAACTCCGCTTTCCAATGACCCTGATGACCTGCTTCCACTCACACCTGGGCACTTCCTTATAGGTACTTCTCATTCTGTCCCTCCTCCCCTTCCCAACTCTTACAGTGATTCTAATTTACCTATTGTTCGGCGTAAACTTGAAGCCCTCCGTAATTCATTCTGGAAGAGGTGGAATTTGGAATACTTAACTTCCTTGCAACGGAGGCAGAAGTGGTTTCTTTCAAATCCCGATATTAAAGTGGGGGACTTGGTCCTGGTTAGGGATGCTTCTCCTCCCTTGGACTGGATCTCTGGTAGAGTGACCGAGTGTTATCCTGGAAGGGATGGGAGAGTTAGGGTAGCCAAGATCTTGACCACTAATGGGCATATCATAAGACAGTAGTGGGGTAAGGACAGAGCTGCGCCACTTCTTTTTGAACCCTCCTCGTATCGGCCCCGAACCTGATATCTCGCTAACCAAACATGGGATTAGAACATACAGGGTGTCCTAGCACTCGTAGTGACGCCCCCTTCCTATAGCCTCTTTATTTAATGAAAAGACCAAAACTAAAAGGTCATTCGCGAGTAGTGGGGTAGTGTTGGTTTCCTCAAGTCGCGGTCGTGCTTGAATATGTATGGCTATGTTGGGAAAGGGTTAGGAGGTGGGGGAGGAGTAGGGTCGAGTGAGGGGTCGTTTAGATGGTATTTTTTCCGCTCTAGGTGATGGCGAGGTTCATTTTTAAAATGGATGGAATTGGGAAACGCCATTTGGGGTAAACATGTTGTTTTTGGACATTTTGGCGATGAATGTTTTTTTATACGCATGCGCACTTGAGGAGTTTTGTAAGAGGGCGGGCTTTTTAAATGATGATTTATAAATGAATGTTTTTAATATGTATTGAAATAAACCCCAAAAACTAATAGGTCATGGGATTTTACTATCTCGCTAACCAATAATCGGATTTAAACCTATGAGGTGACGTAGGACTCGTGGTAAACTCTCGTTTTCTATGGACGGGGTATATTCACTCTAAAATAAAAACGTGGTAAGGGGGGAGCTGCACTACTTAGGAAGTTGTGAACCCCCGCGACCTTGGAATGGAAGATCCATGCTAGGAGGGCGTGCTAGCATTCGTTTTTTTCGTCTCGTTGTGCTCTTTACGGGAATGTAGGTGTCGAAAAGGTGAACTTAGGGTTTTGGGTCAAAAAATGCGTTTTTCACATTTTTGCCGATTTTTGGAAAACGGACCATGCTAGGAGGGCGTGCTTGGATTCGTTTTTTTCGTCTCGTCGTGCTCTTTACGGGAATGTAGGTGTCGAAAAGGTGAACTTAGGGTTTTGGGTCTAAACATGCGTTTTTCACATTTTGCCGATTTTTGGAAAACGGACCATGCTAGGAGGGCGTGCTTGGATTCGTTTTTTTCGTCTCGTCGTGCTCTTTACGGGAATGTAGGTGTCGAAAAGGTGAACTTAGGGTTTTGGGTCTAAACATGCGTTTTTCACATTTTTGCCGATTTTTGGAAAACGGAAAACGTGATGATGACGTGTGTGAATGTTTTTTTATACGCATGCGCACTTGAGGGGTTTTGTAAGAGGGCGGGCTTTTTACATAATGATTTATAAATGAGTTTTTTAATATGTATTGAAATAAGCCCCAAAAAATCTAATAGGTCATCGGCTTTTTAATATCTCGCTAACCAATAATCGGATTTAAACCTATGAGGTGTGGTAGGACTCGTGGTGAAATCCCCTTTTCTATGGACGGGGTATATTCACTCCAAAATAAAAACTACCCTTACCCGGGGGATGAAATAGTACTTTTTTGTATGCCTACGAACTTGACGGCTTTTGTAAGAGGGCGGGCTTTTTAAATGATGATTTATAGATGAGTGTTTTTTTTAATATTTATTGAAATAAACCATAAAAACTAATAGGTCATCGGCTTTTTAGTATCTCGCTAACTAATAATCGGATTTAAACCTATGAGGTGTCGTAGGACTCGTGGTGAAATCCCCTTTTCTATGGACGGGGTATATCCACCCGAAAATAAAAACTACCCTTACCTGGGGGATGAAATAGTAATTTATTTTTTGTACGCCTGCGCATTTGGGGATTTTGTAAAAGAGCGGGCTTTTTAAATAATGATTTATAAATGAGTGTTTTAATATGTATTTAAAGAAAAGCCAAAAAACTAATAGGTCATCAGCTTTTTAGTATCTCGCTAACCAATAATCGGATTTAAACCTATAGGGTGTCGTAGGACTCGTGGTGAACTCCCCTTTTCTATAGACGGGGTATATTCACTCCAAAATAAAAACTACCCTTACCCGGGGGATGAAATAGTACTTTTTTTGTATGCCTACGAACTTGACGGCTTTTGTAAGAGGGCGGGCTTTTTAAATGATGATTTATAGATGAGTGTTTTTTTTAATATTTATTGAAATAAACCATAAAAACTAATAGGTCATCGGCTTTTTAGTATCTCGCTAACCAATAATCGGATTTAAACCTATGAGGTGTCGTAGGACTCGTGGTGAACTCCCCTTTTCTATGGACGGGGTATATTCACTCCAAAATAAAAACTACCCTTACTCGGGGGGGTGAAATAGTATTTTTTATGTGCGCACACGGACGGCTTTTGTCAAAAGGACCTAACTACACGTTTTTTAATATTTTCTGAACCCCTCATGGGATTTTGCCATAGGCAGTATCCTAGCCCTGGGGGTGACACCCCGTTTTTGAATGTATGATTCATTTTTGTCAAAAGGGCCTAACTACACTTTTGTTCATATCTCGCGAACCAATCATGCTAGGGACTTGTATGAGGGGTTCTAGCACTTGGGGCGACGTCCCCCTTTGCGGGCTGAAACTACCCCCAAAATTGAAAAATCCATATCTCGGAAACGAAGAATCCTAAAATTAGGTGTGATGGCTTAAAAAATCGGGGATGATTAGGGCTTTTATCTCGATTGATCATTTCACCCCTAAATCAGTAAATAGTCATGTTATGGGAAAAAACGTGTTAAACACCTAAAAATGATAAATGAACCTAAGATCTTTTGTTTTTGATGAAAAATAGCAGGGGGTGGAAACCACCCGCAAAATTGAAAAATCCATATCTCGGGAACGAAGAATCCTAAAATTAGGTGTGATAGCTTAAAAAATAGGGGATGATATGGGCTTTTACCTCGATTGGTCATTTCACCCCTAAAACAGTAAATAGTCATGTTATGGGGAAAACGTGTTAAACACCTAAAAATGATAAATGAACCTAAGATCTTTTGTTTTTGATGAAAAATAGCAGGGGGGTGAAAACAACCCCCCAAATTGAAAAATCCATATCTAGGAAACGAAGAAGCCTAAAATTAGGTGTGATAGCTTAAAAAATAGGGGATGATATAGGCTTTTACCTCGATTGGTCATTTCACCACTAAAACAGTTAATAGTCATGTTATGGGAAAAAACGTGTTAAACACCTAAAAATGATAAATGAACCTAAGATCTTTTGTTTTTGATGAAAAATAGCAGGGGGTGGAAACCACCCGCAAAATTGAAAAATCCATATCTCGGGAACGAAGAATCCTAAAATTAGGTGTGATAGCTTAAAAAATAGGGGATGATATGGGCTTTTACCTCGATTGGTCATTTCACCCCTAAAACAGTAAATAGTCATGTTATGGGGAAAACGTGTTAAACACCTAAAAATGATAAATGAACCTAAGATCTTTTGTTTTTGATGAAAAATAGCAGGGGGGTGAAAACAACCCCCCAAATTGAAAAATCCATATCTAGGAAACGAAGAAGCCTAAAATTAGGTGTGATAGCTTAAAAAATAGGGGATGATATAGGCTTTTACCTCGATTGGTCATTTCACCACTAAAACAGTTAATAGTCATGTTATGGGAAAAAACGTGTTAAACACCTAAAACTGATAAATGAACCTAAGATCTTTTGTTTTTGATGAAAAATAGCAGGAGGGTGAAAACAACCCCCCAAATTGAAAAATCCATATCTAGGAAACGAAGCCTAAAATTACGTGTGATAGCTTAAAAAATAGGGGATGATATGGGCTTCTACCTCGATTGGTCATTTCACCCCTAAAACAGCAAATAGTCATGTTATGGGGGAAAACGTGTTAAACACCTATAAATGATAAATGAACCTAAGATCTTTTGATTTTGATGAAAAATAGCAGGGGTGAAAACAACCCCCCCAAATTGAAAAATCCATATCTAGGAAACGAAGAAGCCTAAAATTACGTGTGATAGCTTAAAAAATAGGGGATGATATAGGCTTTTACCTGGATAGGTCATTTCACCCCTAAAACAGTAAATAGTCATGTTATGAGGAAAAAATGTGTTATACACCTAAAAGCATAAGCATCTGTGAAACTATGCTTTAATGGACATGTGTAAGGAGGATGATGGTTATTATTATCATTAGGTAATTATGGATTAATGTGTGTATAGATAACTAACCAGTGGGGAACGTGATGGCGCAGGTGCTTAGCTGCTCGTCTTTACCCGGACGGCTGGGGTTCAAATCCCGGTGACAGCGGGGGTTGGAATTTTCACCTGAAAAATCACGTGGCGTCAGGAAGGGCATTCGGCCTTAAATCCCCGGCCAAAACCAAAATGAACCTGGTTGGCTCCGGCGACTCAAACTAATTGGGAAAAGAAGAAGAAAAAATGGTAACTCACCAGTAATAGTAAACATTGGTTTGAGGTGTTGAAGAAGTCAGGATGGCCAACCCTTTGCCAAAAGTTTTACCTGTATACCCTGTTGCAGCCTTTAGAAAAAAAATCGAACCGGGGCCCCTCTGGTGACAGTGGACTTATATTCATGATGCTTTTTAAACAAACATACGCTTGCATACTACCGCTGGGTTGAATTTGCACAGAGACACTGGCTTTGGTTTGCGTAGTGTGCCTTGGTGATAACAGCACAGCGATCTGGTCAGCAAGTTTCATATTACTCATCTGCTTGATAGCGGACGTGCTCTGCACATGACTAGATCGTTTTTAGGTTTGACAAAGGCTTAGTGAAGCTTATTGCAACCTTGAAATGAATGTCATGGTATAGTCGGGGTTGGAAGCCAAGACCTTAGGATTGACAACCAAGTAGGTTAACCACTACACGGTGAGATGGTCAAATAATAATGTAACAGAACATATAGAAACGTTTTCTATAGTTTAACGAATTGGCATACCATGAGAGGTGTAGGTAATGGAAATTGAATCCTTAGCTGATGATTACACTACTTTCCATGCCCACGTATAAGCTATCATGTTAGAAAAAGAATTGTATGGCTTGTTTTAAACGGAGAATAATTGTGTTTACTGTGAAACACAAATCTGAATTTAAAAAAGTCCTCTCGGCACGCCGGAAGGCGGAGGTAGATTTCACCGGACAAACTTGGGGATAGGCGAAAATAGGCAGAATATGCAGGTTTTCGTAGAAGGATTAGACCTCATTTATTGCGAGAAGGTATTTTATAATTGGAGCTTAATTAACTCTGTTTTTCGTCATTTTATGCTTATTTTAAACATTTTATTGTCTTATGTGGAACGGTAACCTTTTTGTCATTTGGGGTCCATTTTTATACTTGTGGTCACACTGTCCTTATGCAAGATTTCGACACTGATGTGTAACTATGTAACGGCCTGTTACTTCTTTACGCAAAATTATATCTCCCGCAGAGATTTTGGTTGGTTCCTCAGTTTAGGGGCTGCGACAACGCGGTCATGTAACCCCGTGTACTTATGGATGGCTGTATTAATCTGTAATTCAGGTAAGGACTGCAGACGGACAATTTCAAGCACTAGTTCCTAATGTTGCTACCAGGTACTACCGTCAACGACACCTACCTGTGAACTTGGTACTAGATGCCACCGCAACCAGCAACTCGCAACGAACGTTGGAACTTCCCCTCCAAAGGAAAGCATACTGAGGGATTTTTAGCGCTCTTAGAAAATCCGACGACTTCGGCCGGCTTTGAACTCGCAACCTTGGGCATAGACATTCAGCATGCTTGCTACCAGTTACGTCACCGAAGCCGCTTCACACTTAGTCAGAGGGAATTCTGAATATGATCTCGTGCAAATGCGTTATCTTGGCAACGTCTGATGGCTCATCCCTCATCAATTTAGTAGTGTTGCCATGGCAACTTCTGATAGCTCTTGGCATTTTCTTATAATTCCGAAATCATTTTTCTCATCCCTTGGCGTAATGGCGGGTCATATCAAAAATTCTTTCAGACAAAAGTTTTAGGTAATTATTAGGGGAATATTGTCCATTTTGTACGGTTTTGATATTGTGCCTATTAAGAGAGATATGATTAATGTTTCCCGAAAAAAACACTTTTTCCCACCCCTTTGGTCAATGGTTGGTGCTATAAAAAGACTCTTCAAACATAAATTTAATATATGCTATTTGCTAATAGGATTTGACACTGGAATTATTTTACAAGTAGTTATTTTAATGACCAACAGAGTTTAATGTTAACAAGGCACAGCTCTATTTGAAATTTTGAATAACATGTTGCATGTTATACATCATATGCAACTAGTGTAAGGCTTGTGATTTATTTAATGCCTTTAACCCTATATTAAACACTCAGTTTGCAATACTGATAACTGCAATGTTACTGAAAAAAAATTGAAACAAAACAAAATTCAGCATTGAAAAACCAAAAAGTGGTTGAGCATATATATAGTGGGGAAAAGAAAAGTTTTGTAAACACTAATGTCCAACAAGACTAATTAAATCAGTAACTGTCAGGATGGCCGAGTGGTTAAGGCGTTTGACTTAAGATCAAATTTCCAAATATATAAGGAAGCAAGGGTTCGAATCCCTTCCCTGACATAACTATTGCTTGAACATGCAAGAAAACAAGAACTATATACAAACTATGTTTATCAATTTAATATTTTTTTTTTACAAGAGATAGACACACAATATACAGCTCTTTTGGTTTATCAGTTCTTTTAAACATAACACTTGTTGAAATTTTTTTTTTAGGGGATGGGGGTGTTGCTACGTTGACCCATCACACAATAATAGCAGCTTTACGAAGTTCATTTTCTATATTTAATAGCTCTTTCTCATAACCAATATGACCAAGCTGTTTACAGGCATGCAAGAGCTGTAGACGTTCGACTAATATATTAGGATCGTTCCATTTACTATTTTTTATGAATGGTTTCAGAATCTTGGGAAGCAGTTCATCATTATCACCATTAATATGATTATCATCCTCATTATTATAATCATTTTCATAATGATGATCATTAACATCGTTATCATTACCATGATAATTTCCACCTGTGTCCACAGTCTGTTCAATGGTTTGAGTTGTCTTTGATAGTGTTGAAAGCTTCTTTTTAGATGTGCTAGAATGCTTTAACTTTGTTATGTTATTATTACCACTATTACCTTTCCCCACTAACTTTTTGATGGGGTATATTGTCTCTGATAGGGTTGAGGGCTTTTGAGATGTGGGTGCATGTCTGAACATGGGTTTCACAGGAGGTGTTAAAGGTTTCTCATTAAACAACTCGCTAACAGCATGAGTGCGTTGTAGTGTATTAAACTTGAGGTTAATATTATCTTGAGCAGTACTATCTTTCTCTTGGACTTGGTTTCTTGCTTTGGTTTGGGTTTTCCTTACATTTAGACTAGCGTGATTATTAAGTTTACATTCATGATTGTTTGAAGAAAGTACGTCCAATTCTTTTGTTTTAAGCATTCCTCGACACTGTTTCGAGCGTTGCTTTGAACAGCGCCAAATAACAGTTCCATTTTTATTGCTTCGTTTCACAATATATGAATATCCTTTATAGTATGCATAAGGCTTACCATACCTAGTCACTGATACTTCCATATCAACTGTCAAGCACAAACTAATCTCTAGTAAAGACAACTTGGTAATAACAACAATAGTTTAATGTGGGAGCATATATACATGCAAAAAGTGGGAGCAAAGGTGGCGGGTAAAAAGTGGGAGCAAAAGTGGTAGCAAATGTGGGAGAAAAAAATAACTGTGAGCAAAAAGTGGGAGCAAATATGGGATCAAATGTGGGAGCAAAGCAAATATAAAAAAGTGGGAGCAAATATGCTAACAAATATGTCAACAAATATACCAGCAAAAGTAAATACACAAGTCAAGATAGATTAAAGTGCAAAGAAAATATGGAAGCAAATATGAGAGCAAAATTTTTTTTTTTCTAAAACAACTAGACATAACAAACTTAGTCGTAACCTAACCTAACCTAACCTAACCTCACCTAACCTCACTTAACCTAACCTAACCTCACCTCACCTAACCTCACCTCACCTAACTTCACCTAACCTAACCTAACTTAACTTCACCTAATCTAACTTGACTGAACTTTACCTAAACTAACCGATCATAACTTCACCTAACCGAACTTTACCTAATCTAACTTCACCTAACCTAACTTTCAACTCACAGATCAAAATTAAATTCTAGGCATAGTTGAGTTGGAACCCAAGACTTCAGGGATAACACACAAGTATACTAGCCACTACACCGCAAAATGGGCAAATTATCATGCAACACAACATAAAGTAAAAGTTTCCTGTAGTGTAACTCATTGGCTGTCAACCATAGTTTGGGAATTCAAACCCAAGACCTCAGGACTTTTGTTTTGAACATTATCACAAATATTATTCCATTTACATTTTGCTGCTGCTGCTTATAGTTATAAGAGTTGGCATTAATATGGAAAGAAAAAGAAATGTGGGAGCAAAAAGTGGGAGGAAAACGTGTAAGCAGAAGTGGGAGCAAACAAGTGTGAGCAAATATGGGAGCAGAAAGTGGGAGCAAATGTGAAAGCAAAAGTGGGAGCAAAAAGAGCGAGCAAAAGTGAGTGCACAAAGTAGGAGCAAAATGTGTGAGTAAAAAGTGGGGGCAAATGTGGTGTTTTACTAAAACAATCTCCCCTAACCTAACCTAAACTAACTTCACCCAACCTAATTTCACCTAACCTAACTTCACCTAACCTAACCTTCCAACTCTCAGATCAAAAATTAAATTCTGGCCATAGTCGAGTTGGAACCCAAAACATCTGGGATAACATCCAAGTATACTAGCCACTACATCGCGAAATGGGCAAATTATCATGCAACACAACACAAAAATAAAAAGTTTTCTGTAGTGTAACTCATTGGCTGACAATCATAGTTGAGAATTCAAACCCAAGACCTCAGGACTTTTGTTTTGAACATTATCAGAAATATTATTCCATTTACATTTTGCTGTTGCTTATAGTTATAAGAGTTGGCATTAATATGGGAGCAAAAGTGAAAGCAAAAAGTGGGTGCAAGCAT
Organism: Meconema thalassinum; assembly: GCA_946902985.2. Classification (NCBI taxonomy): domain Eukaryota; kingdom Metazoa; phylum Arthropoda; class Insecta; order Orthoptera; family Tettigoniidae; genus Meconema; species Meconema thalassinum. The sequence continues at coordinate 1,434,806,830 of OX336389.2, read as the reverse complement.
GGCTGGTTGTAGAGACATTCATATCAACAAATACACATAAATTAAATTTTAGTAAAGTGACTTGGCTAATAATAATAATAATATTAAGAGTTTAAATAAAATTCAAGGGGATTGATATTTTTCAGGGTGTAATTTCCAAAGTACTGTCAAGAATAATAATTACATGAACAGATTCCAAGAACTCTAGAGTGCTTTTAAGGTTAATGATTGGCTAGGAGTGAGATAGAGCTAGCTAACCTAAGTTAACCTCAGCTCAGTAAACCTAACCTTGTCACATTTCATGTTCTACAAGTATAGACTTGCTTTGAGACTGGCTATGACGTCACAGATGAATGGCGGTGGGAGGCTGGCAAAAAGGAAAATGTTTTTGGGTAATAAAAAAGTACTATTTCATCCCCCGGGTAAGGGTAGTTTTTATTTTGGAGTGAATATACCCCGTCCATAGAAAAGGGGAGTTCACCACGAGTCCTACGACACCCCATAGGTTTAAATCCGATTATTGGTTAGCGAGATACTAAAAAGCTGATGACCTATTAGTTTTTTGGCTTTTCTTTAAATACATATTAAAACACTCATTTATAAATCATTATTTAAGAAGCCCGCTCTTTTACAAAATCCCCAAATGCGCAGGCGTACAAAAAGTAAATTACTATTTCATCCCCCGGGTAAGGGTAGTTTTTATTTTCGGGTGGATATACCCCGTCCATAGAAAAGGGGATTTCACCACGAGTCCTACGACACCTCATAGGTTTAAATCCGATTATTGGTTAGCGAGATAGTAAAAAGCCGATGACCTATTAGATTTTTGGGGCTTATTTCAATACATATTAAAAAACTCATTTATAAATCATTATTTAAAAAGCCCGCCCTCTTACAAAACCCCTCAAGTGCGCATGCGTATAAAAAAAACATTCACACACGTCATCATCACGTTTTCCGTTTTCCAAAAATCGGCAAAAATGTGAAAAACGCATGTTTAGACCCAAAACCCTAAGTTCACCTTTTCGACACCTACATTCCCGTAAAGAGCACGACGAGACGAAAAAAACGAATCCAAGCACGCCCTCCTAGCATGGTCCGTTTTCCAAAAATCGGCAAAAATGTGAAAAACGCATTTTTTGACCCAAAACCCTAAGTTCGCCTTTTCGACACCTACATTCCCGTAAAGAGCACAACGAGACGAAAAAAACGAATGCTAGCACGCCCTCCTAGCATGGATCTTCCATTCCAAGGTCGCGGGGGTTGACAACTTCCTAAGTAGTGCAGCTCCCCCCCTTACCACGTTTTTATTTTAGAGTGAATATACCCCGTCCATAGAAAACGAGAGTTCACCACGAGTCCTACGTCACCTCATAGGTTTAAATCCGATTATTGGTAGCGAGATAGTAAAAAGCCCATGACCTATTAGTTTTTGGGGTTTATTTCAATACATATTAAAAACATTCATTTATAAATCATCATTTAAAAAGCCCGCCCTCTTACAAAACTCCTCAAGTGCGCATGCGTATAAAAAAACATTCATCGACAAAATGTCCAAAAACAACATGTTTACCCCAAATGGCGTTTCCCAATTCCATCCATTTTAAAAATGAACCTCGCCATCACCTAGAGCGGAAAAAATACCATCTAAACGACCCCTCACTCGACCCTACTCCTCCCCCACCTCCTAACCCTTTCCCAACATAGCCATACATATTCAAGCACGACCGCGACTTGAGGAAACCAACACTACCCCACTACTCGCGAATGACCTTTTAGTTTTGGTCTTTTCATTAAATAAAGAGGCTATAGGAAAGTAGGGGGCGTCACTACGAGTGCTAGGACACCCTGTATGTTCTAATCTCATTTTTGGTTAGCGAGATATCAGGTTCGGGGCCGATACGAGGAGGGTTCAAAAAGAAGTGGCGCAGCTCTGTCCTTACCCCACTACTTAAGACCATTGTCTTTAATTGCTCCTTTACCTTTAAGTTCTTAATTTCATGTCTTTGTTCTCTGTTGGTGTTTTACCCTCCCAGCTTGGTGTATTCTTTGGAATACACGGTAAGACAGAGTAAGCTTTTGCTTCTCTTTGCTTTAGTTCATCCCCTCCCTTTTTCGCAAACACCAGCAGTGATCTCCTGGTTTCTCTTTGTTGGTATATTTTCTTGCACCACCTGTGAGTCTGTAGTAGATATATATCTTCCATGACCCACCTAGCGTCATCTAGCAGCGAATCTCTGAAGTTCCTCAATTTTTCCCTGTACAAGATGACTTCCTTACCAATCCGGCCACCAGATCTCGTCGCTATCGCCAGATATCATATCCGTGATCAAGAGGACTTCGTCTACTTTTTCACCCACCCGGCTTCGCCAGTGACGCCTGATATCAGCTCTTTGAAGACAATTTCATCAAGAAAATGTATTGCTGTTATATTGGTTATTCTTATGTGTATTCCTTTTGTCTCCTACCCCCACTCTTTTCCCTTCCCTGGTCCCTCCGCGCTTCGTTGAGTTGGCCACACTTGTGCGTCTGAAGTCAAACCAGTCAGTCGGAGCTTAACTAAAGCTCGTCTCCTCACCTCGAGAGACAAACTTTCAAATCTTCGCCATGTTGTGAATTCCTGACTAACGGTCACCAAGGAATCGCCGTTCATCAGAAATGAGCTAAGTACTATTTCTACGTTCTTCAACTTATTTTAATTGATTTTAAATAGCTACATGCTTTTAATGATCATTTTATAGGCAGTGTGAGATTTCTAAATGTAGGGCAATAATCATCCTTCGCGGGATTTTCTATGTTGGGCTTTTGTCTATCTAAGCTAATCTTAACATGAAGCAGCATTTCTTATGCTTATTAAATGAGAGATTTTCTCTCAACGTGGGACACCATTGAATTACCCACTGTCTATAGAATACTTAGCTCGTTCCACCGCTGGACTAATTTTTGGCCTATTCTTCAGTCATGATTGTTCTGGAATTTTCCATGCCGAACAATTCATCTACAAGTTAAACCTTCTAGTACTTTCCACTCACATATGGGAATACTTTTTCAAACTAAGGATTCTCCCTTATGAACTGCTGATCAATATCTAATTTTTCTTCCTCCGTTGGAATTTTTCTGGTGCATTCAACTATAACCTACAAGTTTTTCAAGCAATAGACTCACGCAAATCTAGTGTAACTAGTTATTTTCCACCATCGCAATAACTTTCTTTGCCATAAACTTTTTTTGCTACTACAGTGAACTTTTCAACTATATCAACAGACTATAGTGAAAACAGTGCCTGTTCAACTTTTTCATCCGCGTCGCGCTCGTCCGAGTACAATAAATACGGCCATGAACACTCTTCCACAATCCCATTTGATCTTTCCCAAACCCTTTACTAGCAAACTAAAATAATAAAATTGTTACTTTAGGTCTTTTTTCAATGAGGTGTCACTCTCAATAAGTGCCCTCCCTTACTTGCTCCACGTATAACGAATTAGTGTCTGTAAATCGTCGTGTCTAGTACACGCCTTAAAGTATATTGTTTCTCCCTTCTAATTAGGGAATCCAATTCTTTCTACTCAAAAGTGAGTTATGTGTAGGTTTCACGAAAGGGAAATTTGCCCTGTTTTTCTCGTGATCCCTACTTAAATATAGGAGTTCTAGAAACTTCCTTTCAATTTTTCTCTTCAGGTTTCACATTAAGTGACCTGCGCTATTTGTATAATCTCTAAACGTAGTTCTGTATTAATACAAGAAGTTATAGAAATTTCTATTTCATTTCTTCCTGTTTTTGTTGTTGTTACTTTCGAAGTTGTTATTTGTTCATATTTCTAAGATACCTATCTAGAAATCCTTAAAGTACACACCTTGTCTTTGATTTATTGTTTAACCTTAATTACATTAATTATCCTAAAATTTTATATTTATTAATCTTAGCACCATTTCAAAATCTTACGAAGATTTTAGCTCATATAAAAGGTTTAAAACCAAAAAAAAAATTAGCAATTGCCTGGCGCAAGATTTAAATGATTTCGGATGTCTGCGACCCCAATTGTTTGTAAACTCAAATTATATATGTCTTAAATTCATTACAACTTTTTGCATTGTTAAATAAATTTGAATTTTTCCTTTTGCTTTATCATTTCTCTGAAATAACGGTTAGCCAAGATCCTGTCTTCCCTGACTCTTCCTAGGTTTATCCCCTCTTTAATAAAAATAAATCCATTGATAAGGTTTGCACTACTTGTTGCATTTGAGCAAGAACTCTTAGTTATTAACTTATTAAAGTCTCTCTTAGCTTTGATAGCTAATTCTAACTGGCCAGTAAGGCAAGCTTAGCTCGCTACGCCAGCTTCCTGCTTGTTGAGATTATCTCTACAACTTATGGTTGGTTTTCAAAATTTAAGTTTTTTCTCATTGTCTAAACTTTTAGTCGGCTCCTTGCTGGGTAAAAGCTTAGTCATTCCTAAATGCAACTATTGGTGCTCTTACCAAAATTATTCTCAAGGGTATAATTGCTTCATCCCTATCCTTCTTGGAAACATTCTGTCACTTTTTAGAAATTCTACAATTTCAAGAACTAAAACATCACGGCTTATTCAATTTATTTGCATTCTTCAAAATATTTGTTTAAAACAAACTCCTTTAAAAAGGTACATATGAAACTTATCATTTCTTTCTTTGCCAGACGACTGCCCTTTCCCATAGTAGCCGAATCTTGGCTTGGAAGGGAAGGTACCTCCTACTCTCGCCTGCAAATAGCCCAAGCTCTAGCTGCGTTTTCCGTTAGCTGTGTTCAGGTCCCCACTCACTTTAGTGATCTCACGGGCTTTGCGGTGACACTCTTCTTTATAATTGTTTGTATTTAGTGTTGGACTTTCTTCCTATTATCCACACTTGTTCCTCTGTCTGAAACCCACTTCTCTTTACTTCTTAATTTATCTTCCCTTGTGGGTAAGGTTAATTCTAAGCAAAAACCTACCCATGGGCTGACTTCGTTTTCCTCTGGAGTGCGTGACGGTGAGTTTTGCCTACCTTGTAGGGGGCACCATTGAGTCTGTCATTCAGAGCGTATAATATCGTAGAACAACATGCACGGGATTGCAGATTATTTTTTCATGCTTCCCGTAATGCCTTGTTCTTTATCTTAAGGGTTCACAAAAGGAGGTCTCACCGTTGCAATTTTTGTGGTGACATAACCTGTGATATTCTTGTTCCTGTGTGTGCCAATATTTTGCGCATCACATATTTTCGTCGTCTTTGTGTGCCCTTATCTTCTACGCATACTTTCAACTTTTAAAGTACATTATTGTATTGCCGATAATTTAACGTAACTTTCCTTTTGTTTAAATTTCTATTTTTCTCGTAACTCACTTGATCTTGCATGTGCCTCCGCGTCTTTCTTCCTCACGCCTCCCCTCCCTCGCTCCCCTCTCCACCCCGTTCTGAACCATTGCACCCCCTCCTATTTTGTTCATCCTTTATGACACGCTTTGTCTAAATTATATAACGCATCTTGACTTCGTTGAGTGTGGTCGTTTCTGAGTTTTGTCTTTTTTATCTAATTACGACATACCTACATTTAGTTATAGTTTTATCTTTCCTTGAACGCGTTACTTAACTTATTTTATTTCATTTTAATATAATTTAATTCTGTATATTTTTGACCTTATTTCTGTTTTGTATTTTTCTTACGGTAACATAATGTGGTTAATTTGTTGGACATATCTTCTTTCTTTTAACATCTCTGGGATCGTTGTAGTTTGTGAGAGTTATTTAAATACATTTTATTTTGCCTAAGTATCTCTGCTTTTGCGTCACGCCTTATTTTAATTTTGGTAACCTTGCTCACCTTCTTCGAGTTTTGTCTGGTTTTTGCTATATTTTGGTTTGTCGGTCTTATTAGCATACTTGTGACGTTAATATGACCTACAGGGCCTCTGATTTAAATTTGTTCATCTTTGGATTTTGCTGTAGTTTGTTTTTATTTAGCTTTCCCCCTTCCTTTTGGGATTGCTTTCTGGTTTGCCTTTTAAAATTTGGGCCCAGTGAGAGCCAAACAGGACTGTGATCTCCCCGTTTTTCTTTCTTCTATTTTTCTATTTTATATTTCTTCGGGAATAAGGGAGGAGCTCCGGCTACGTTTCCACTGACGTCTGCTGCGTACTGTACGTGTTTGGGGGGACGAGACAGAAAATTATACAAGTAGTGGAATGTATTCTAAATTAGCCCATGTTAAAATTTATCGATGCTGGAAGCGAACGCAAAACTGGTTTGGTTAGAGAGTGAATTAACTGAGTTAATTCGGCCGGCCAATTGCAAATTAGTAGTCGCAAGGGGACTCGGAACAAGTTTCGCTAGGATGACTAAGAACCCGAGCAGTCACGAGGACGCCCGAGTGAAAAAGAATGGGGGAGAGGAACTAAGCGTGTGGAAAGAGAAAGAAGAGGGAGCCGACGCGAGACCGACACGCGACCATGACCAATGGGAAGCCGCCTATTAAAATTAACACCAATAGAGTAATTAACATATATAATTACTAGGACAAAGTTATTACATTAAACCATCATGAAGAGTGTTAAATGATAATTAAGAACGATTGAATATAATTACAGCCGAGTTCTTAAGTTATTAATGAAGAGTTTGATCAATTAATATAAGCAACCAATCAGAGCCATGGATTGAAAAGTACGCGGTTTTTGGAAAAGAGACGCGGAGAAAAGACGAGAGGAAGCGAGGCTCTTATCAACCACGACTTCGAAGTAGAAGGACGTTACAACGAACTAGTCTCCATGTTGAACGAAATAGATAGAATTATTCATCGAAGGCACTCAGTAATGTGCATGTAATATTAACATAGATATTCAGCCAGGAAACAATATTAAATTTATACGACAAAGGTACAGCTTCAAGATGATAAAAATTCAAATGTTGAGGGAGGAATTTCATGAAGATTCTACAGGCGTCGTGATGAACGCTTAAACAATTATGGGAACAACGCTATGATGGCATCAAGAACATCCGAAATGACTCAACATCAACATCTCGGGGGAGATTAACATCTCATCTCTCCCGTAATGGAAAGTCTACAATCATCAGTCATTTTACCATATCAAATGACGGTCTACAGGGAACTATGGGGGAAGAAGACTGCAAGTTATTCATGTACGAGGGCGACCAGGGAATTACCCGGTGCCGAAGGGAGAAAGGGCTATCCCATCTCAATCAGAAGAGTCATCGGCGGAAGGAGGAGACAGCACAATGATGATCGAGTTCGAATCCCAGTACCTGACCGCACGAGATATTCGGAGGGAGATTTGGACAAGAATGCTGACCACCACGCAGTCTTAAGCCGCTAGAAACATCCCGTTTCTAATGAGTAACCAAAGGGAGTCCACTTCATGTCTACTCTAACCCAGCACAAGGTAGTCCAAGGACCAACGCTAAATATCCCACTATGTAGAATTGTAGATCTTGAATATCCGACAACTATTGATGAATGTCATTTTTCTATATTGTTTATTAGTTTATTGCAGTTTTCAATGTTATATTTATAAAAACATCATGCGAATGTTTGATAGTATTTTTCGACGACTTCTGAATTTTAGGGATTTTTCATTTCGATTTTCGATTTTTGCGATATTCGAAATTTGAAGGGAGATTTTATAGTTTAATTCAGATTTTATACTTTAGCTCAGAATTTTATAGTTTGTTCAGAATTGTTATTGTAAAGTTCAAACGTGGATTAAATCGAACGATATCTATGTTTTATCAATAAATGTAATAATGGAAATGTTTTCCAAGTATGTGAAAGGAAGTATATGTCAAAGAATGTCATTACGAAAGATCTATTGTAGAGATCTAGAGAAAGTCACGAACTGAGAAATAATTAAACGAATTTAGTGAAGAAAGTTTGTAAGTAATGGTTTTTTGGAAGTATTAGAATTTGTTGAACAGACAGTAAAGAAAGAATTTGTGAAGTATTATAATGTGGAACTAACAGATGCGAACGAGAGCATATTTTGAAGTAAGAAATAACGTAATGATGAAATGGAAGACATGTTACAGTTTGTCGAAAGAATTTTGAGAAATGTGAGTGAAGTAAAGAAATAAGATTTTATTTAAAGATTATCATTTTATCGCATTACGTATTAAATTGAGGCAGGGAGAGAACCATTTTTTTAAATTATATCTTCATTAAAATTGTGATGACTGAAATAAGAGTTTATTATTGGAAAGTGTAGAGAAAGAAATGTTATGCAAGTTTGCGAAGTATCTCGATGGATGAGATTTATTATTCCCGTTGTAGACGGAGGTATTTGTTGTGAGACAATGAGCCAGTGTATAGCCATTGATCTATTTTTGTGGAAATGTCTGTAGGGACAGACGCATGTATTTCATGAAAGTAAGAAGTTATAAGAGAATTGTTACGGAAGTTTAGTAATTGTGGATGTTATTCAAATAGTCTCAATAAAGTTGAAACTCCTTGAAATTCACAGGACAGCGGATCCTGGATGAAGTTAAATCTGATAGAAATTATAGGGTTTAATGGATCTTTGTTGAAGCTGAGAGTAAACTGAGATCTATTTAATGGTTCTTATCCTAATGTTTGTCATTTATGGTAATTATTCAACGAGTGGAAATGTGTAATTTTATTAAGTATTTTTATTACATGAACAGATAAGTTGTAGGAGGTTTTTGAACTAGTCTCTACTTATTGTGGTGTTTGAAGCCATATTTTCAGTGTTGCCTTAGTAAACAAGAGTTTAGTGCTTTTCAGTCGGTCAACACGAATGTACCCAAAAGAGATGGGTTATGCCATAATCCTGAAATAAATTACATGAGATTAATAAAACACTAGGATGACCAGTTTCGATCGTCAAGCGATCATCATCAGATCCAATACACTTAGGCTATAAAATCTATGTTTGAAATACAGGTGAAAATATTTACAATATGTACAATTATTTAGTTGCAGTATTGGTACTGCAACTGTCAGTGTATGCTAAATGCAGTATATATGTTAGGTGAAATGCTAAATGGTGATGGCTATCCGGAGATTGTACTTTAGAGAGATTATATGGTTGTAAACTATGGTTAAACTATAAAATTTTAGGCTAACTACTTATCTGATTGTCTTCCGTACTACAGCTATTCGCAGTTTCCGTGCTCACTTGAACTCGCTGTGCGGTCGACTGCGGTGGTTATCTTAACGACTGGTTTTTCCCTGCCTTCCCCCCCTGTCCCTACGTGCTGTGGGGAGTGATCGCGATGTGTTTATGTGAGGTGTTGCCAACCTAGATAAGATGTATGTTATTGAATGAGGTGGATCTACAACTATTAAAGACCGTGGATTAGTCCTCGCCACGCGTGGAGCATAACCCATTCGAACTAAGCGTTGACGGTCTTATGAGGACGTCCCGGCACCTTTAATACTGCCTCTAATATGGGCCTTGGTTTATTGCAGAAGAAAAGTACATCGTACACCTGATCCAGATAACATTTACCTATTAAAACCCCCCTAATTACCCCCCTTTTTTTATCTAGCTTGGCTGTGTCGCTAAATTGTGTTTTGTTTCCGACAGGGTGTGTTTTTTAGTAGCGTGAAGAGGGGTGAGCTCTCCATGAACGTGTGTTCATTTAGATTGTTGGGATTGTTTCGTTTGGCTAGGTGTATCTCGATTGCTTCCTTTATGTCAAGAGCTCTGCCTTTCGATTCGTGATGGATTATTTTAAGGTCCGACTCTATGTTGGTAAAGCTATGCCCTGCGTCACACATATGTTCGCACACGGCTGAATGTGTTCCGTATCTTATCGCATTTCTATGTTCATTATAACGTGTGTCTACTCGCCTTCCACTCTGCCCGATGTAATTAGCTTGACAATCGGTGTCTTGGCACGTTATAGAATATACCCCTGACCTTGAATACGGGTCACGTTTATTTAGATTACTATTTAGGAGGTGCCTAGCGGTTGTGTTTTTCGTCGTGAAAGCTATCTTTATGCCTTGCTTTTTGAATAGGTTAGTGATTTTATATGTATTCGCATTCACATAGTTGAAACGCGCAAATTTTTTCTCATTACTGTCCGGTTTGGGAATCGTTTTATCTTTATTTTTATGTTTGGCTATAATTTGATTTATTTTGCTTGGCGAGAAGTTGTTTTCCTTTGCTATTTGCATAATAGTTCTTATTTCCTTATTATAGTTGTCTTTTGACATGGGTATGTTTAAAGCCCTGTGCACCATTGAATTGAAACCCGCTAGTTTGTGCGTACTGGGGTGATTAGACTGATTGTCGATTGCATGCGAGGTTTGTGTTGCTTTCCGGAATATGGAATATGAAAGGTCGTTGTCTTTACGTTCAATAGTTATATCGAGATAATTTATTTTCCGGTCTATTTCGGATTCCTTAGTGAATTTGATAGAATGGTGAAGGCTATTAATGGATTGGAGAATTGTTTCTTCGCTTGTTAGTTCAGTATCGTAGATGCAAATTACATCATCTACGTATCTTTTCCATATTACTATTCCCTTTGTTGAAGTCTTTTCTAAGAACGCATTTTCTAGTGCATTGATGAAGATGTCAGCGATTAACCCACTTAGTGGCGATCCCATTGCTAGGCCTTCTCTCTGTGTGTATATTTTATTGTCGAATTGAAACACGTTTTGGGTGAGAACGACCCTCAGTAATCTCACAATCGGTGTCTTGGCACGTTATAGAATATACCCCTGACCTTGAATACGGGTCACGTTTATTTAGATTACTATTTAGGAGGTGCCTAGCGGTTGTGTTTTTCGTCGTGAAAGCTATCTTTATGCCTTGCTTTTTGAATAGGTTAGTGATTTTATATGTATTCGCATTCACATAGTTGAAACGCGCAAATTTTTTCTCATTACTGTCCGGTTTGGGAATCGTTTTATCTTTATTTTTATGTTTGGCTATAATTTGATTTATTTTGCTTGGCGAGAAGTTGTTTTCCTTTGCTATTTGAATAATAGTTCTTATTTCCTTGTTATAGTTGTCTTTTGACATGGGTATGTTTAAAGCCCTGTGCACCATTGAATTGAAACCCGCTAGTTTGTGCGTACTGGGGTGATTAGACTGATTGTCGATTGCATGCGAGGTTTGTGTTGCTTTCCGGAATATGGAATATGAAAGGTCGTTGTCTTTACGTTCAATAGTTATATCGAGATAATTTATTTTCCGGTCTATTTCGGATTCCTTAGTGAATTTGATAGAATGGTGAAGGCTATTAATGGATTGGAGAATTGTTTCTTCGCTTGTTAGTTCAGTATCGTAGATGCAAATTACATCATCTACGTATCTTTTCCATATTACTATTCCCTTTGTTGAAGTCTTTTCTAAGAACGCATTTTCTAGTGCATTGATGAAGATGTCAGCGATTAACCCACTTAGTGGCGATCCCATTGCTAGGCCTTCTCTCTGTGTGTATATTTTATTGTCGAATTGAAACACGTTTTGGGTGAGAACGACCCTCAGTAATCTCACAATCTCTTCAATTTCTTTTACCGAATTGTTGGATTTTAAGTTGTTTTCGATAGTGTTGATTGCTTCAATAATCGGAATATTGGTGTACATGTTAGTTACGTCGAAGGATACTAGCCTGAAGCTAGGTTTCATTTGTAGGGTGTTCAAAAAGCAAGGCATAAAGATAGCTTTCACGACGAAAAACACAACCGCTAGGCACCTCCTAAATAGTAATCTAAATAAACGTGACCCGTATTCAAGGTCAGGGGTATATTCTATAACGTGCCAAGACACCGATTGTCAAGCTAATTACATCGGGCAGAGTGGAAGGCGAGTAGACACACGTTATAATGAACATAGAAATGCGATAAGATACGGAACACATTCAGCCGTGTGCGAACATATGTGTGACGCAGGGCATAGCTTTACCAACATAGAGTCGGACCTTAAAATAATCCATCACGAATCGAAAGGCAGAGCTCTTGACATAAAGGAAGCAATCGAGATACACCTAGCCAAACGAAACAATCCCAACAATCTAAATGAACACACGTTCATGGAGAGCTCACCCCTCTTCACGCTACTAAAAAACACACCCTGTCGGAAACAAAACACAATTTAGCGA